>VDCT01000345.1:0-240463 GCA_009763385.1 Coix lacryma-jobi var. lacryma-jobi
ATATCTCACTTGCTCTTTCAAGGTCTTGATTTGCTCAAAGACTTTTTTATCAAATGCTTCATAGAACAAGTTGATGGCCACATCATTCCATTGAAGCTTCTCTTATTCTCTTGGGGTTGGATCGGCGGTGTTAATTACCGCAAAATCATGCTCGATCACATCCTATATCTTCCTATTCATGCCTCCTGTGATTGCACACATCTTCCTCTTCCAACAATCAAAGTTGGAGCCGTCAAAATGTGGTGGCTTCCCCATATAGTTGATTTGAGCCATTGTAACACTGGAGATTGTAAATCCTCAAACAAACGGTGACCACGGCTCTCATACCACTTGAAAGGTCCGAATGGCTAGAGGGGGGGTGAATAGCCTATTTAAACATCTAGAATCCTGAAACTCAAAGCTCAAAATGGATATCAGATCACACAGTCGGTACTACTGACTATAGGGTCCGGTACTACCGGGGTTGGTACTACCGGCTCAAAGGGCCGGTACTACCGACAACCTATGAGCAGCTACGAAATCAAGATGAATGAGATGCAAAATTGAATCTAGCTTATACCAAAGTTTCCCAAGGAGATGTAGATGAAGTTTATACCTTATTCAAGTAGTGGCTCCTCCCCAAAGTGTAGATCGTGCCTTCCCACACCTAAGAATGAGAGAGGAGAGTGGAAGAACACGAAGAACACGAGAGCAAACGAATAATCGAAGAGGCAAATTCAACAAGCACACGGGACACAAGATTTATCCCGAGGTTCGGCCTCTTCACAAAGAAGTGCCTACGTCCTCGTTGTTGAGGTGACCACTAAGGTCGGAGTCTCTTTCACCTTCTTGCCTCACTCAAGCAACAACAAAGGCTACTCGAGTTTCTTCACTAAGAATCACGAGGGTAATACAAACACTTTGGAGTGCCCTCACAAATGAGTCAATCACGGGCAACAACCGAAGAACACCTAACCGGCTAGGGTTCCAAGAACCCAAGAGTAAAGAACACAAATCAAGCCGGAGAGATGACAGATCCAAGTGCTCAAGACGTAGATCGATGCTTCTCACTCTCTAATCTCACTTCCCTAGCTCAAAGCTTGCAAGAGATTCACTCTAGAATCAAAGGGAGAGATAGAGGAGGTTAGTCAACACTTGGGAGCTCTCTTTCTTGTGTTTGGGCGCAATGAATGAGAGAGGTAACGGTTAGAAACCGAGAGAGCGAATATATATACAAGTCACCGTCTGCGCCACAGTTGGTAGTACCGACCCCATAGGTCGGTAGTACCGACTACATCAACAATGACCGTTAGATTGACCTTGCTAACACATCCAGAAGAGGGTCGGTAGTAGGGTCGGTAGTACCAACCCTTATAGCGGTACTACCGGTAGGCCAAATCTAGATCTACACAGAGAGCCTTCAAAACGACTTCGATCGCCGGTACTACCGACCGGGGGTCGGTACTACCGAGGGTCGGTAGTACCGGTCTTATGGCGGTACTACCTTTAGGCCAAAAATGGCCCAACACAGAGAGCATGTGATCTGCCCCGAGGGTCGGTACTACCGGCCTCAGGGTCGGTACTACCGACTTCAGCAACCCGACCTCTGCGCTAAAACGGCCATAACTTTTAGCTCCGAACTCCGATTTCGATGATGTTGGATATTTTGGAAAGCTTATTCAGAGGGCTACACAACCCACATGAATACAAGATCCAAAGCACAAAGGATTAGTACAGAATTCCAATCCAAGACCGATCCTAGAGTTCGAACACACCGAAAAGCCTCCTTCTCTTCTCCGAGTTGATTCACTTTAACTCCAACACCTTCTCCTTTGCAAATGTGCCAACACCACTAAGTGTATACCACCTTGTGCATGTGTGTTAGCATTTTCACAAACATTTTTCAAAGGATTTTCACTTTCACTCACCACGCCACTCGATCCTAGCAACAACGCAATGTTAGATCGCTCAAGAGGCACTAGATGTTAGCCGTCATGAGCACTTTTCACCACATCTAGCTAGCCTAGTTTGTATCCCTCTTGATAGTCCAGCTTGCCTATACTCAAGATTAAAGTAAGAAATAATCTACCACTTGAGTAAGGCATCTTTTCTCTTCTTCATTTCACCAATGGTAGAGCACTTGATCACATGAGTGCTTGTGGCTATCACCATCCTCCATGGTTGCCACTTTACTAACTCCACCAATGGCTTGGTTGTAATCCTTTTCCATTAGCTACACACATGCTTCACAAAAAGATTAGACCAAAATAGGTTTCATCAATTAACCAAAACCAAACTAGGGCTTTCAGGCGGGAGGGCTTGCTAATCTCTTGTCTCGATTTCTGGCTTTTTGTGGACCGACTGTTTAGATTCAGAGATAGGTGGAGGTCCTTGCACCGCTCATAGCTGGGCTGATGAGTTGGGGGCTTGGAGTCCCAGTTTGGAAACAGACCTAGAGCCCTTGGCAGGAGGTTGGCGGGTTGGTCTCATCTGTACCTTAGTGCAAATGAGGCGTGTGTTTTGGGTACCCAGCCGGGCTACATTGATCCGCGAATCACCGTTGTTTAAATTGTAACAACATAGCTGTGATCCATTATCAAAGGATAAACTGAAACTTGAGATAGAATAAAATAAGACCGATTGCTTACCACTTGCTTGATCATAGAACATGTGCTTATCTAGATTTTGAGGTAATCCAATATAAAATGACTGCTAAATTTGAAATAGGTTGAACTATTAGGAATGCTTCTCCAACAATCCACAAGCCAAATAGCTTTGCATAATCCTTAAAGTCTTTTATTTCCTCGTAACGGGTAAGTCTTGTGGGGGTACAATTGAGTACTCAGCGTTTTATTCCCATTGTTGCAGGTAGCAGGTGGAGATCGGAGTTAACTCTTGTTTGTGGATTCCTTCTGGTGGCTCAAAGAGAATTCATGTTTATCGCTGCAACCGTAGTATTTATTATAACCTTCTCCAAAAAAATTTACAAAGAAAAAGATTTACAAATGGATGATAAATTCCTAGAATTATTATATCATTGTTTACTTCCGCATTAACTTTGATCATATGTAAAATTTCTGTTTACTCTAATAATATGTGTAATTCTTGTTACATATTAAATTGCTGTAATATTCTGATGATGTAATCTTGTAATATTTTTTTTTAAGTTTGAATGCTTGGTCCTCAATTATGATTCTAGGAGAAATATGGATTTTCGAGTTCTCCCGTTGGGTTTACTCGACAGACTACCGGATTTGAGTTGGTCTTAAGTGCACTTAGTGTCAAATAGGTGACGAGTGTACTTGGGATTAAGTTAAATTGTGTGGTTTTGCCACACTTATCTTCTTCGTTCATCCACCGGATGCAAGGTGCATAGGCGACTGCGCACTCGCGTGTCCCCATGCCTTGGGCCCCTGGTGTCTCGACGACCGCCCACCAGCACTCGCGCGTCCCGACGCCCCAAAGCCCTTGTGCCTTCGCGCCCCGTCCACTGCGCACGCCTCTCCATCGTGGGCGTGCTCCTTCGGTGGTCCGGTCTCCTTCACAGTGTGCGCTTCCCCGGACACTTCCAACACGCATGTTGCCTGCATTCATCCTTTGCGGCCGCGCGACTCCGACGGCGCGGTGCGACACCGGCGGCACGACACGGACTGGAGACTGCACGTCGTTTGCCTCCATCCTTCTACTGCGTGGCGCGACAATGGTGCCCTTACACGTGACTAGGCAGCCGTGTCGGCGGAGATGGCAGGGTAGCCGCATGGCAAAGAATTTTGAGGCGGGGGCAGAGCAAAAGCTCACCATAGGTTTTAGACGAAAAGTTTTGGTGAATGTTTTTTCGAACTACGACGAGCCTCACCTTAATAAGGAATCAGACGATAGCCACAATATCTATGATGAGCCTAACCTTAGTTGTGGGGGTCCGTGGCGTCCAACCAAACATCCCTGTCCGGCGGTCCATGACGTGGACATCTGGTGCACCAAACGTTTTATATCATTTCATTCACGATGGGCCTTGACAATTTACCATGTCCACATACCACAGTACTGCCAGCCAGTACTGCCAGCTAGTAGTACAATTCATTAATCACCTCCCAGTCCCAAAAGAAAAGGTCCTCCAGCCTGCTCCCAAAAAGCAGGGCAAGGCAGGGGTGTAGTGCAGTGCAAAGAAGATTAGCCGAGTGCCAAACCAGAAGGAAAACAAAATCGGTCCCCTGTGGCCTTGGGTGCCATGCTCGGATCGGATGCCCTCTTTTCATGCTGCACAATTATTGCCGTCGGGCGTGCATGCAGAAATTGTACAGGAATCGGCCTTGTTTACGTGCTCTCTCCGTTTCAAAATAAGTGTCACTAGAAATCCGTGTTTTCCTCACAGACATGTTTTCCGGACGATACTTATTCTGAAACGGAGGAAGTACACTCAAACTATCAACTTTTTTTCACTCTCTCTCCATCACATCACCATTACATCAATGTTTGGACGCATTTATGGAGCATTAAATGTTGGTAAAATAAATAACTAATTGTACTTTTAGTATGTACATGTCGAGACGAATCTTTTGAGTATACGTAGTCCATATTTAGACAAAGTTTGTCAAATAATAACAAAAGTGCTACAGTTGAAAAAAAATCTCATCGCTTGCATCTAAACAAGGCCGAAGCCATGAGGTATCTTCAGTGCAGAAATTGGACATGCAGAAATTGTACAGGAAGCCATGAGGAGGTATCTTCAGTGTAGAAATTGGACATGCAGAAAAAATATTGATCAACCTTCCACCGAAATCATGTACTCCGTAATTGTCAGACTCACTTTCCGTGCAAGATTGCGGGGACAAACTTCACGATGCAGCACGCCTTGTGCAGAATGGCGCAGCATTGTGACTTGCTGGATGTATGCTGCCGAGCACCAATTGAGGTTGCAGAAAAACGAATCCGTTCAGCACTGACTCTGAATAAATCATGTGCTGAAGTTTGACCATTTTGGGATGAATTGTCATTGTATATGGCGCAGTCAGAATTCAGAATAGGGAAAAAGCCGATAGATTGCGTTTGTCCTCATCGAAATTTGGCTCATTTAAGTAAGGGCTCGTTTGGATCCCTTCATTTTAAAGAAATTTGAAATTCACTCAATAAACTAGCCTATTTATCTTGGAATTTGACATTCCACCACTTTCCAAGGTTTACATATATGTCTACGTCAAATTCATAGTGTGAGAGAGGGAAATGGATTCCATAAATAGGCTAATGCGTTTGGTGTTGATGAATAACATAACCAAATTGGACTAATGTGTTTGTAATTGTTTGTTTTGTAGTCCAATAGGGTGCAAAAGGTGACTTGGACTAAGGCGACATGATCAACACCTCAAGCAAGACATTTGAAGCTCAGTAGACGACTCTCAAGATCAAGCAAAGTCCAAGGCACAAGAATGAAACCAAGACGGCGCAAGAAATCACGAAGAAACGAAGCAAGGAGGTACATCGGAAGCTGCATCGGACGCTGGCTACGCAGGCGTCGGACGCACCAATGGCAAACCCTAGCTCGTGTCAGCGCCAGCAGAAGCATCAGATACACCGATGTGGTTACATCGGACGCGACCGTAACACTGTGCATCGAGCATAGCGTTACATCGGACGTTGACGGTGTACATCGGACGCTACAGTCCCTGCGTCCGATGGCTATGCGGAGAGGTTCCAGAGAGACACTGTGAGCATCAGACGCGTCAGGTGATCGACCATCGGACACTGAGTAGCCGTTGTGACAGAGTGCCAGGCTGGCATCTTGCCGTTAAAGGAGCATCGGACGCGCGTTCGATGGTCTCGACTCCAGCATCCGATGCTACGCTGTGAAGTCCAAGACATTTTCTAACGGCTCTATTTGGTTGGGGCTCTATATATACCCGCATGGCCGGCCAAAACAAGCAGGTTGGAGCTCAAGAAGGTGTACCAAGTGCATAGCACATATTTAGTTGCTCTAGCCACCAAAGTGCGTAGTGAATATACTACCTGATTAGTGTAGGTGCTTTGCGAAGTGCTTAGGCTAGTTAGACCATCGCTTTGCGCTTGCTCTAGGTGTTAGGCCTAGTGTTTAGTGAGGTTTAAACACCTCTTATCTACCGGTGCTTGCGCGCATCGTTGTTGTACTCGGAGGGGCTTGTAATCTTGCGAGACCACACCAACTGCGTTTGTGGTATGGCCGCCACCGTGTACCGAAGGGAACAAGGCCCACGGCGGTTCGGCCGGAAACTTGATAGTGAAGACGGCGGGGAGCATCCGGGAGAGGCCGTGCCTTGCGAGGCTTAACCGGAGACCCACTTGCGCGTGGAGAAGGCCCGTGGCTATCCACGGATTTACCCGACCGGGAGCTTGGCCCTTGTGAGGCATTCCTTGCGAGGGGCTCCAACGAGGACTAGGGGGAAGCTTGTGTGTTTCTTGATACCTCGGTAAAAATACCAGAGTCATGGACGAGAGTTTGCATCTCTACCGCACTCTTTAGCTTCCGCATTTACTTGCTACCTTTGTTGTGCGTTTAACGTTTCTTAGCTTAGTTGATAGGTTTGGATCATAGGTTGCAAAACTCTTTTGCGGTAGAGATAGCAAAACACTTAGCAAAACCTTAGTTGTACTTTGAATAGTTTACTTTTTTGCATAGGTTTTGACTAGTTGGAAATTAGAGGCCATAGTTTAGAGTAGAAGTTTTAAGTTGCCTAATTCACCCCCTAGGCGTCACGGTCCTTTTAGGCCGCCGAGCACCAATTGAGGTTGCAGAAAAATGAATCCGTTCAACACTGACTCTGGATAAATCATGTGCTGAAGATTGGCTATTTTGGGATGAACTGTCATTGTATATGGCGCAGTGAGAATTCAGAATAGGGAAAAAGCCGATAGATTGTGTTTGTCCTCATTGAAAGTTGGCGCATTTCAGTAAGGATCCGTGGATCCCTTCATTTTAAAGAAATTTGAAATTCACTCAATAAACTAGTCTATTTGTCTTGGAATTTGACATTCCACCACTTTCCAAGGTTCACATATACATCTACGTCAAATTCATAGTATGAGAGAGGGAAATGGATTTCATAAATCACCATGCTATATTTTTACTTTGCAACTTATAACATAAGACGAACTTATGCGATAGAAATACAAATGAGTATCTTTCTCGTATAAGCAACAATAATATATAAATATAATCCATATATAATCATATTAGCTTAATTAATATGTGTCTAAATTACGATTTTTTCAATTCCAAGCATCCCAACGGGCCCTAATCGTTGATATAGACACAAACACACCAGCATTGACTGAAAGCACGAAAATTACACACACCGGATTAAGGTTTATTACATTCTGCAGGTCAAGTGACAGCCCTGTATTACCCCAACCTCAATGAAACCATTGGGTATATATATCACATATATACACAAACTGGAAAAAGAAATACAATTGCAAACAGCACAAGTACCGTGACAGCACAGTGGTTCTACATTCAGAAAGATCCATCCGTCGATCACTATTCACAATAACTGACCTTCATTCAGACTGTTTGCGCCGCGATCCCATCCTAGACAACGCCGTCATCCTCTTTAGGACCTTGGAGATCTTGGACAGGCTAGGCTTGCCGCCTCCAAAGTTCATCTTCCTGGTGGAGAACTTGAGGGCCTGCAGGCAGCATAGCTGCCTCACTGAACCTTCGTTATCGTCGTCGTCTTCATCTTCTTCTTCGCCTTCCTCAACAGCATCCTCTATCTTGCCAGTGCTGCCCTTCACCTTGCTGCCACTGCGCTTCCCGACTCTGCCCTTGTTGCCGCCGCTGCCCACCTCGTAGGCCTCCCAGAGCATGTCCATATTGTTGCTGCCCTCCACCACGGCACCGTCGCGGCACAGCCTGAGCTGCATGCGCTCCTCATAGAGCTTGCACGCCAACGTCCTCTTCCACTCCTTGTCCTTCCGCGACGGCGACCCCTCGCTGAGGAGGTTCTCTGACAAGGTGCGCGAGTGCACTCGGCAGGCGATTGAAGTTGACTTCAGTGGACTCTCCCTCTCATTCCACATGGCTGGAGATTGTGTCACGTCGTTGTAAACCTCCTCGATTTCTTCAAGTTCTTGTTCAGGTTGCACAATCTCGTACTCCAGCTCTTGCAAATCTGGCTCCGCTTGCACATCGTTGCAGCCTTGTCCCAGTCCCAGCAGCTCTTGCTCAGCCTGTGCGACGACAGCAGGAGTGATTTCTTCAGCCTTCATGTCTTGGCTGCATTCTTCAGCTCTTGTTTCAGTCTCCGAGTGCATATACTCTTTGGCATCCTTAAATTCTTGCTCTTGCTGTTGTTCGACGCATTCTTCAGTGGAAGCAGCAACTTGAGCTTGCTCAGCACAAGGACCAGCCTCATACCGCACGCACTTCTTTGCGTTCTTGGCTGACTTATTTTTCAAACTGAATTCCACTGAATTTTCCTCGCCGTCCCCAACAAATGGCTTGGCATTGCCAGATACTACTTGTGCTTCCCGTAGTTTGATGCGCTGGGCAATCAAAGAGCGTGGTTTCACCAACTCATTTTTCTTGATCTCCACTGATTCAACTGGCTCAGACTTGTTGGTCTCCAGTGTGGGCTGAAATTTATTGATCTGTACTGCTTGCACTGTCTCACAATATTCCTTGATCTCCGGCAGTTCCACAGGCTCAAATTTCTTGATCTGCAGTGCCTGCGCTGGCTCAAATTTCTCAATCTCAACTGCATGCAGTGGCTCACATTTCTCAATCTGCATTGCTTGCGCTGGCCCAAATTTCTTGATCCCCAGTTTCATGGGCCCCATTGGTTCCAACGGCTCCAATTCCGTGATCTCCATCGCTTGCATTGGCTGAGATTTTCTAATCTTCAATACTTGCACTGGCTCAAATCTCTTCACCTCTACTGACACTAGGTCACACTCCAATCTCTTCTCCTCAACACCATCGCTGACCTCATCATTGACTGACAAGATCAAGTCCTGCCCCTGAATTCCGTTTTTTTCTTCCCGTGCTTCCATTTCTTGCACAGATAATGTGTCTTTGGGGAAGCAGCACTGCTCAGCCAAAGGATCAGAGCCCTTCATATCCTCGGAAATCACAACTTTCTCATCGATTTTGTCCTTCAAATCACCGAAACTCTCGTAATCCAAGAAGCTTCTGTCACCAATGCAATCCATTACTGGGAGCGCAAATGCAGGCTCCTTGCAGTCGTCACCGCCAATTAACAATAAACTCTGCTCCTCCTCAGGCATACTAAAGCAAGAAGCTGTAATAATGTCGCAGGCTCCAGGATCTCCTCGACACGGAGAACGGAGGCAGCGTCTGTGGGGCCAAGGACGAAGGAGCAGAGCTGCGCCACCAGCCCCGGGGGGGAACCATCGGACCGGAGCTCGGCGCAGAGCGCGGCGACGGCAATGCCGCAGGTCCTGCCGAGGGACCTGAGCCTGGGCCACTCGGCGCCGCCCCCGACGTACGGCCCGACAGTAGCGAGCACGGCGAGGAGGAGTGACGTGGAGACGAGGAGCGGCCAGAAGAAGGCCGCCAGCGCGAGGAGGCCGCGCGCGAAGAAGAGGAGGTAGACGGTGTGGAGCGAGTGCGAGGCGAGGAACAGCGCTACGCCGAGTACGTCGTGGACGAGGCACAGGGACACCGCCACCGCCACCGGCATGGCGTCGCGCATGCTGCCGCTGTCGCCGCCGCCGTTGGTGGCGCAGCAAAGCTGAGCCTGTTCCGCGGTCATTGTCGACTTCCACAGCAACAGCTTGCTCCTTCCTGTGCTCTTCTAGACGCTTGTTGTCGGCGGCGGCGGCGTGTGTTGCTGTTGGGTTTGTTCGCTAGCTAACTGGCGTCGTGCCCGCGCGCGCGTGTACTCCAGTGTTGGATGGAGACGGGAGCAGGCAGCATGGCGTGTTGTGATCTGCCGCTGTGGGCTTTGGCATGGAGCAAGGTGCTGGGCTGCTGCTGCTGGGGAAGAAGAGGCCGTGGTGGTGGTCAAATGAGCAAGAGATGGTAAATCAAGAAGAGGGGAGGGGAGGATGGGTGTGACTGAACAGTGTTCGTAGAATCCTAGGTGACATGTATTTCTGTAGCTTGTGGGACTCTGAAATTAACGTGATTAATACTACTAGTAGTAAATGTAAGTTAATCTTTTTCTTTTTTCATGAAAATGAAAAATAACTCCAGCCCATCGTCACGTGTATACAGCCATAGATTATAATTACGGTCTCAAGACCAAAATTTTAATTTTTAAAAAGAAAATGCACAAGTAGTTTGAGGATGGGCGACTTCCTAAAACCTCATTGGAGTGGGCCGAATGCACGGGTCCAGCTTATTAGGAAGGCGGCTGGAAAAATAAGTTAATTTACTACGTACTCCCTCCGTCGCTAAATAAGTGTCGTTTTCGCTTCCCGAGAAAAGTTGCCGGTAATTATATATTAAAATATATTAATATTTACGCTAAGTAATTAGTATCATCAGAAAGATCTTTACATCTAGTTTTTTAATAAAATTATTTGGATATATAAATATTGCACATATTTTCTACAAATTGAATCAAACACGTGGCACGCACACCAACGACGACATTTATTTAGGTACGGAGGGAGTACTCCCTCTATCCCACAATAATAGTCAATCTGTGATTCAAAATTTGTGCCAAAGAGAACGTCGTTTTAGACGGGAGAGCCTACCATCCACTAGCCTAGTAGCCTGTTAGTGTGCAGCCTTAGGGCCTCCGCAATGGTGTTCAAATCGCTAGCTATTTGGTCTCTAGGAAGAATGCTATTGGCTCTCAATGACAACTTACAAATAGCTAGCTAGATGAGACATATAAATAAATACTATTTTGATGAGGCAAATTACAAAAGTAGCACTCTTATTGGCTATCATGGAGAGAGATCAAATAGCTAGCTATTGAGAAGTCGCTAGCTATTTGATCTCTCTTCTCGATAGCCAATAAGAGTGCTACTTTTATATTATTTTTATACGTCATCTCGTTAGCTATTTGTAAAGTGCTATCAAGAGCCAATAGAATTTCTCCTGGCTAGCTATTTGACAACCATTGCGGACGCCCTTATCTCTACAATGTGGAGGGAGGAGCAGCTGACATCAGAGGGCAAGCTTCTTGGCTTCATGGTTGTCTGTGAACGGTAGGCGCATTGATGTTCTCTGTGCATTAGTAATGATTGTAGATGTAGGAACTTGCACGTTATTTTGCCTTCTCCTTGGTACTCCCATCCAATCCTAAAACGACTATGTTAAAGGGACAGAGGGAGTAAACTCACCAAGCTATACGTTTGGGTATAGAACAGTGGAATTGTGGAAGTAAAAAGGGAGCAAGACGAGCGTGCATTTCTAGGCATCAATTCACCTTACCTTTCTTTTTTCCCTTATTTGCTTTCCATCTTCTTTCTTTTGCCATGCTTCAGAGAGCGCAGGCTACCTACTCGTTTGCGTAGCTCGAAGGCCGAGGAGCTCCGGCGTACTCACTCTGTTGTTAAATAAATATTTATCATTCTCGTTTCAAAAACATTTTTAACTAAATATATATTAAAAATATTAATATTTATTATACATAATTAGTATTATTAGAAAGATCTTTGAATTTAGTCTTTTAATAAATTTATTTAGAGGTATAAATGTTGCACACATTCACTATAAATCAATTTAAATTTATGGCATATACATCAACGATGATATTTATTATTCCCTCCACCACACCAGCTCGTATGAGTGTATGACAATAAAATTGTACTCCCCCGTCCTAGAAAGGAGGTCGTTATGAGGTACGAGCTGATCAAACTTTTCTAACTTTGATTAGCTTTATAGAAAATACGTATAACATTTATATCTTCAAATAAGTTTATTATGAAGATACATTCAACGATTTATATAATGATACTAATTATGTATTATAAATATTAATATTTTAATATACATAATTGGTCCAAGTTAGAAAAAGCTAATTTCTTAGTAAGCGAGAACGACTTCTATTTTGGGTAGAGGAAGTACTCAACTTCCTTGGCCCTTTTCAAGTTAAATCCGCTTTTCAGATTCCATAAAAGGGTGAAATCATCTACGACTAGACGTTAAACATAGTTTAATTACTATTGTGCATACTACGATCGACAAAATTTGTACCACTATATCTATATCTATAAGGAAAATAGACCTCGGTCCATTTAACTTTGGATTTTGGTGTTTGGTAATCAACATAGTCAAATTGGACTAATGTGTTTACAAGTGTTTGTTTTGTAGTCCAATAGGGTGCAAACATGCCTTGGACGAAGGCAATATGGTGATCAAATGATCAACACCTCAAGCAAGACCCTACAAGATGTATTAAAGGCTTACAAAGATCAAGCAAAGTACAAGACACAACAAACAGAGGCCTGGACGCAAACAAAGCTGATTGAATTGGAACTGTCTCATGATTTTGGATCTGCTCAAACTGGTATGACAATAGCATAAAGATGTAGAGCTTTTCATTAGCTTTTCAAAAAGTCTAAGATCATCGATATCAGAGTTCAGAGTTAAGAGTTATGCCCAAAATACGAAAGTCTACCTCGCTGAAAAAAGAGCATCGAACGCATCCGATGCCGGAGCATAGGATGGTCCGATGCCAGCGTCCGATGCTCTCTAAAATCGGCCCAGAATGAACAGTAGTATAGGAGACACCGATGCAACGTCTGATGCTGCACCGGAGCATCCTTTGCCCCCGAAAAATGGTCTAACGGCTAGTTTTCCAATGGCTACTCAACATATTGGCATAAGACGCATCTGATGCCTTCACTATAGCATCTGATGCTCTACAGAAAGCCATTTTCAGCCCCTCACGGCTCTATTTGCTTGGGGGCTTATATATACACCTCTAATCAGACAAAAGAGGCGTGGAGGAGTGAGGAAACATACCAAAGGTGTTGCTACACCATATTAGTGTCTCCATGTGCATAGTGCTTAGTGATTTGCATGGTGATTAGTGTAGGTGATTTGTGAAGTGCTTAGGCTAGTTAGACCACCACTCATGCGCTTGCTCTAGGTTTGGACTTAGTGTTTAGTGAGGTTTGAATACCTCTTGCTACTCGGTGCTTGCGCTCACCATTGTTGTACATTGAAGGGGCTTCTAGTCTTGGGAGACCACACCAACCACGTTTGTGGTGTGGCCGCCACTGTGTACCAAAGGGAACAAGACCCGCGGTTGTTCGGCCAGAAGCTTGATAGTGGAGACGATGGGGAGCATCCGGGAGAGGCTTTGCCATGAGTGGCTTAACCGGAGACCCACTTGTGCGTGGGGAAGGCCCGGAGCTGTCCACAGAGTTAACTGACCGGGAGCTTGGCCCTTGCGAGGGATTCCTTGCGAGGGGCTCCAACGAGGACCAGGGGTGTAACACCTCTGGTGTTTAATCTGTAATTAACCTGATATGTCATCATCATTAGTCATAATCATTCTTGTCATGCATTAATGTTTGTCTAGTGGTTGCTTGCCTTTACCTTTTCCTAAAAGGTATTTTGTTGTGTAGTGATCTCTTTTCAAAAACCCTAAATGCCCAAACCTTCCTTTAAGGGCAAAATGGTAATTTCAACTCTGTGCCTAGTCTTGTGTATTTCTTGTTCAGTTTAGTGTCTTGAAGCTTTGTTGTGTTGTTCAAAACCCAAAATCAAAAACAGATTTCAAATCCCTTTGAAAAATCCCAAATTCCAAACCCTGGCTTTTACCCCTCTTTTAATAATTTAAAAACTATTCAAAATTTGGACTTGGTCCAAAAAGTAAAGTTGTAGATCTTGTCAAGAGGAACAACTTTGGTGTTTACAAATTTTCAAGTTTCTATACAAAGTTTGAAGTAATTTCAAATTCATTCAAATTCCAGTTTTTGTCCCCTTTTCAGTTTTCAAAATTAATTCAAAAACTAATGAGTTTCAGAAAAAGTGTTTATTAGCAAAGTTATAGGTTTTGACAAAAGGAATAACTTTCATATTTGCAGATTTCCAACTTTCAATGTAAAATCAAAAGTAATTTTGAATTTATTCAAATCCCAAAAGTGTCCCCTTTTCTGATTTCAAATGTGGTTCAGAAACTGTTTGGATTTTTAAAATGTTCATATTGACAAAGTTGTAGATCTCTTTTTTCTGAACAACTTTGATGTTTTGAGTTTTTGTTGCCCAGTTCAAATTTTGGAAGTAATTTGCAAAATACAGAAATCAGTTCAAAAAGTCAAACCCTAGCCTACCCGTCATCTCACACGAAAGCAGGAAGCCTCGCACGCTGGAAACGCATGGGGCGTCTTGGGCACCCCGCTAGCTATCCGCGACTGTGGCCAAACCCGCGCGGACGCGCCGGCCTCCTCCGTTTTCGGCCGATTTTTCCGTTAACGCTAGTACACGGCCTATTTCTACCCCATCGTCCCCCTCCCGGCGCCCGGTTCGCCCCAAGGACGGAAGCCTCGCGCGCTGGAAACGCATGGGGCGTCTTGGGCACCCCGCTAGCTATCCGCGACTGTGGCCAAACCCGCGCGGACGCGCCGGCCTCCTCCTTTTCGGCCGATTTTTCCGTTAACGCTAGTACACGGCCTATTTCTACCCCATCGTCCCCCTCCCGGCGCCCGGTTCGCCCCAAGGACGGAAGCCTCGCGCGCTGGAAACGCATGGGGCGTCTTGGGCACCCCGCTAGCTATCCGCGACTGTGGCCAAACCCGCGCGGACGCCGGCCTCCTCCGTTTTCGGCCGATTTTTCCGTTAACGCTAGTACACGGCCTATTTCTACCCCATCGTCCCCTCCCGGCGCCCGGTTCGCCCCAAGGACGGAAGCCTCGCGCGCTGGAAACGCATGGGGCGTCTTGGGCACCCCGCTAGCTATCCGCGACTGTGGCCAAACCCGCGCGGACGCGCCGGCCTCCTCCGTTTTCGGCCGATTTTTCCGTTAACGCTAGTACACGGCCTATTTCTACCCCATCGTCCCCCTCCCGGCGCCCGGTTCGCCCCAAGGACGGAAGCCTCGCGCGCTGGAAACGCATGGGCGTCTTGGGCACCCCGCTAGCTATCCGCGACTGTGGCCAAACCCGCGGACGCGCCGGCCTCCTCCGTTTTCGGCCGATTTTTCCGTTAACGCTAGTACACGGCCTATTTCTACCCCATCGTCCCCCTCCCGGCGCCGGTTCGCCCCAAGGACGGAAGCCTCGCGCGCTGGAAACGCATGGGGCGTTGGCACCCCGCTAGCTATCCGCGACTGTGGCCAAACCCGCGCGGACGCGCCGGCCTCCTCCGTTTTCGGCCGATTTTTCCGTTAACGCTAGTACACGGCCTATTTCTACCCCATCGTCCCCTCCCGGCGCCCGGTTCGCCCCAAGGACGGAAGCCTCGCGCGCTGGAAACGCATGGGGCGTCTTGGGCACCCCGCTAGCTATCCGCGACTGTGGCCAAACCCGCGCGGACGCGCCGGCCTCCTCCGTTTTCGGCCGATTTTTCCGTTAACGCTAGTACACGGCCTATTTCTACCCCATCGTCCCCCTCCCGGCGCCCGGTTCGCCCCAAGGACGGAAGCCTCGCGCGCTGGAAACGCATGGGCGTCTTGGGCACCCCGCTAGCTATCCGCGACTGTGGCCAAACCCGCGCGGACGCGCCGGCCTCCTCCGTTTTCGGCCGATTTTTCCGTTAACGCTAGTACACGGCCTATTTCTACCCCATCGTCCCCCTCCCGGCGCCCGGTTCGCCCCAAGGACGGAAGCCTCGCGCGCTGGAAACGCATGGGGCGTCTTGGGCACCCCGCTAGCTATCCGCGACTGTGGCCAAACCCGCGCGGACGCGCCGGCCTCCTCCGTTTTCGGCCGATTTTTCCGTTAACGCTAGTACACGGCCTATTTCTACCCCATCGCCCCTCCCGGCGCCCGGTTCGCCCCAAGGACGGAAGCCTCGCGCGCTGGAAACGCATGGGGCGTCTTGGGCACCCCGCTAGCTATCCGCGACTTGTGGCCAACGCCGCCGGACGCGCCGGCCTCCTCCGTTTTCGGCCGATTTTTCCGTAACGCTAGTACACGGCCTATTTCTACCCCATCGTCCCCCTCCCGGCGCCCGGTTCGCCCCAAGGACGGAAGCCTCGCGCGCTGGTGGAAACGCATGGGCGTCTTGGGCACCCCGCTAGCTATCCGCGACTGTGGCCAAACCCGCGCGGACGCGCCGGCCTCCTCCGTTTTCGGCGATTTTTCGTTAACGCCTAGTACACGGCCTATTTCTACCCCATCGTCCCCCTCCCGTCGCCCGGTTCGCCCCCTAAGACTGGAAGCCTCGCGCGCTGGAAACTCATGGGTGTCTTGGCACCCCGCTAGCTATCCGCGACTGTGGCCAAACCCGCGCGGACGCGCCGGCCTCCTCCGTTTTCGGCCGATTTTTCCGTTAACCCTAGTACACGGACTATTTCTACCCCATCGTCCCCCTCCCGTGCGCCCGGTTCGCCCCAAGGACTGGAAGCCTTCGCACGCTTGGAAACTCATGGGCTGTCTTGTGCCACCCCGCTAGCTATTTACGCGACTGTGGCCAAACCCGCGCGGACGCGACGGCCTCCTCCGTTTTCGGCCTGATTTTTCCGTTAACGCTAGTTACACGGCCTATTTTCTCCCCATCGTCCCCTCCCGGCGCCCGGTTCGCCCCAAGACGGAAGCCTACCGCACGCTGGTAGGGAAACGCACATTGAGGCGTCTTGGGACCCCCGCTAGCTATCCTGCCGGACTGTGGCCAAACCCGCGCGGACGCGACGGCTCCTCTCTTTTCGGCTGACTGATTTTTCCGTTAACGCTCGTACACCGACCTATTTCTACCCCATCGTCCCCCTCCCGGCGACCCAGGTTCGCCCCAAAGGCCGGAAGCCTCGCGCGATGGAAAAGCATGGGGCGTCTTGGGCACCCCGCTAGCTATCCGCGACTGTGGCCAAACCCCGCGCGGACGCGCGGCCTCCTCTCGTTTCGCCAATTTTTCCGTTAACGCTAGTACACGGCCTATTTCTACCCCATCGTCCCCCTCCCGTCGCCCAGGTTCGCCCCAGGACGGAAGCCTCGCGCGCTGGAAACGCATGGGGCGTCTTGGGCACCCCGCTAGCTATCCGCACTGTGGCCAAACCCGCGCGGACGCGCCGGCCTCCTCCGTTTTCGGCCGATTTTTCCGTTAACGCTAGTACACGGCCTATTTCTACCCCATCGTCCCCCTCCCGTCGCCCGGTTCGCCCCAAGGACGGAAGCCTCGCGCGCTGGAAACGCATGGGGCGTCTTGGGCACCCGCCTAGCTATCCGGACTGTGGCCAAAACCCGCGCGGACGCGCCGGCCTCCTCCGTTTTCGGCCGATTTTTCCGTTAACGCTAGTACAACGGCCTATTTTACCCCATCGTCCCCCTCCCGGCGCACGGTTCGCCCCAAGGACGGAAGCCTCGCGCGCTGGGAAACGCATGGGGCGTCTTGGGCACCCCGCTAGCTATCCGCGACTGTAGGCCAAAACCCGCGCGGACGCGCCGACCTCCTCCATTTTCGGCCGATTTTTCCGTTAACGCTAGTACACGGCCTATTCTACCCCATCGTCCCCCTCCCGCGCCCTGGTTCGCCCCAAGGACGGAAGCCTCGCGCGCTGGAAACGCATGGGGCGTCTTGGGCACCCGCTAGCTATCCGCCGACTGTGGCCAAACCCGCGCGGACGCGCCGGCCTCCTCCGTTGTAGGCCGATTTTTCCGTTAACGCTAGTACACGGCCTATTTCTACCCCCATCGTCCCCCCCCGGCGCCCGGTTCGCCCCAAGGACGGAAGCCTCGCGCGCTGGAAACGCATGGGGCGTCTTGGGCACCCCGCTAGCTATCCGCCACTGTGGCCAAACCCGCGCGGACGCGCCGGCCTCCTCCGTTTTCGGCCGATTTTTCCGTTTAACGCTAGTACACGGCCTATTTCTACCCATCGCTCCCCCTCCCGGCGCCCGGTTCGCCCCAAGGACGGAAGCCTCGCGCGCTGGAAACGCATGGGGCGTCTTGGGCACCCCGCTAGCTATCCGCGACTGTGGCCAAACCCGCGCGGACGCGCCGGCCTCCTCCGTTTTCGGCCGATTTTTTCCGTTAACGCTAGTACACGGCCTATTTCTACCCCATCGTCCCCCTCCCGGCAGCCCGGTTCGCCCCAAGGAGCGGAAGCCTCGCGCGCTGGAAACGCATGGGCGTCTTGGGCACCCCGCTAGCTATCCGCGACTGTGGCCAAACCCGTGCGGACGCGCGGCCTCCTCCGTTTTCGGCCGATTTTTCCGTTAACGCTAGTACACGGCCTATTTCTACCCATTCCCCCTCACGTCGCCCCGGTTCGCCCCAAGGACGGAAGCCTCGCGCGCTGGAAACGCATGGGGCGTCTTGGGCACCCCTGCTAGCTATCCGGCGACTGTGGCCAAACCCGCGCGGACGCGCCGGCCTCCTCCGTTTTCGGCCGATTTTTCCGTTAACGCTAGTACACGGCCTATTTCTACCCCATCGTCCCCTCCCGGCGCCCAGTTCGCCCCAAGGACGGAAGCCTCGCGCGCTGGAAACGCATGGGGCGTCTTGGGCACCCCGCTAGCTATCCGCGACTGTGGCCAAACCCGCGCGGACGCGCCGGCCTCCTCCGTTTTCGGCCGATTTTTCCGTTAACGCTAGTACACGGCCTATTTCTAGCCCATCGTCCCCCTCCCGGCGCCCGGTTCGCCCCAAGAACGGAAGCCTCGCGCGCTGGAAACGCATGGGGCGTCTTGGGCACCCCGCTAGCTATCCGCGACTGTGGCCAAACCCGCGCGGACGCGCCGGCCTCCTCCGTTTTCGGCCGATTTTTCCGTTAACGCTAGTACACGGCCTATTTCTACCCCATCGTCCCCTCCCGGTGCCCGGTTCGCCCCAAGGACGGAAGCCTCGCGCGCTGGAAACGCATGGTGCGTCTTGGGCACCCCGCTAGCTATCGGCGACTGTGGCCAAACCCGCGCGAACGCGCCGGCCTCCTCCGTTTTCGGCCGATTTTTCCGTTAACGCTAGTACACGGCCTATTTCTACCCCATCGTCCTCCTCCCGGCGCCAGGTTTGCCCCAAGGACGGAAGCCTCGCGCGCTGGAAACACATGGGGCGTCCTTGGGCACCCCGCTAGCTATCCGCGACTATGTCCAAACCCGCGCGGACGCGCCGGCCTCCTCCGTTTTCGGCCGATTTTTCCGTTAACGCTAGTACACGGAATATTTCTACCCCATCGTCCCCCTCCCGGCGCCCGGTTCGCCCCAAGGAAGGAAGCCTCGCGCGCTGGAAACGCATGGGGCGTCTTGGGCACCCCGCTAGCTATCCGCGACTGTGGCCAAACCCGCGCGGACGCACCGGCCTCCTCTATTTTTGGCCTATTTTTCCGTTAACGCTAGTACACGACCTATTTCTTCCCCATCGTCCCCCTCCCGGCGCCCGGTTCGCCCCAAGGACGGAAGCCTCACGCGCTGGAAATGCATGGGGCGTCTTGGGCACCTCGCTAGCTATCCGCGACTGTGGCCAAACCCGCGCGGACGCGCCGGCCTCCTCCGTTGTAGGCCGATTTTTCCGTTAACGCTAGTACACGGCCTATTTCTACCCCATCGTCCCCCTCCCGGAGCCCGGTTCGCCCCAAGGACGAAAGCCTCGCGCGCTGGAAACGCATGTGGCGTCTTGGGCACCCCGCTAGCTATCCGCCACTGTGGCCAAACCCGCGCGGACGCGCCGGCCTCCTCCGTTTTCGGCCGATTTTTCCGTTAACGCTAGTACACGGCCTATTTCTACCCCATCGTCCCCCCTCCCGTCGCCCGGTTCGCCCCAAGGACGGAAGCCTCGCGCGCTGGAAACGCATGGGGCGTCTTGGGCACCCCGCTAGCTATCCGCGACTGTGGCCAAACCCGCGCGGACGCACCGGCCTCCTCCGTTTTCGGCCGATTTTTCCGTTAACGCTAGTACACGGCCTATTTCTACCCCATCGTCCCCCTCCCGGCACCCGGTTCGCCCCAAGGACGGAAGCCTCGCACGCTGGAAACGCATGGGGCGTCTTGGGCACCCCCGCTAGCTATCCGGGACTGTGGCCAAACCCGCGCGGATGCGCCGGCTGTAACACCCCTGGTGTTTAAAATGTAATTAACCTGACATGTCATCATCTGTAGTCATTAATCATTCTTGCCATGCATTTAAAGTTTGCTTAATACCTGTGTAGTGATTTCTTTTTCGAAAACCCTAAAAGCCCAAATCTTCCTATAAGGGCAAAAATGGTAATTTCACCTCTGTGACTTGCTTGTGTAATTCTTGTTCAGTTTGTGTCTTGAAGCTTTGTTGTGTTCAAAAACCCAAAATCAAAAACAGATTTCAAATCCCTTTTGAAAAACCCTGATTTCCAAACCCTGGTTTTTACCCCTCTTTTATTAATTTAAAAACTATTAAAAATTTGAGGTTGGTCCTTTTAGCAAAGTTGTAGGTTTTGTCAAAAGGAACAACTTTGGTATTTGCAGATTTTCAAGTTTCAGTACAAAATCAGAAGTAATTTCAAATTCCTTCAAATTTCAATTTTGTCCCTTTTTCGGTTTTCAAAATTATCTCAAAAAATTTTGAGTTTCAGAAAAAGTTTATATTGACAAAGTTGTAGATCTCAAAATTTTAAGCAACTTTGGTGTTTTGAGTTTTCTTTGTGTAGTTCAACTTTTGGGAGTAATTTCAAAATTTCAGAAAGGGGAAGTTTTGCTTTAAATGTCATCACTGTGCACGTGCTTTAAAGCCCGGGGGCCCCGGCCACCGGCAAGGCCGCCGCGCCGCGCGCGAGCCTCGCCGCCCATGCCGAGCCCGGCTGACCCGCGCCCGTGCCGCGCGCGACCCAGCGTTAAGCGCTCGTTTCCTCCCGTCCCCTACCTACCGCCGCCTCGCCCATCCCCTATCCTCCTCCTCTTTCCCCTCGGCCGCGGACAGCGCGCAGTTGCCGGCCGCCGGCAAGCCGCCCCGCCACGCGCGCGTTTCCCGCCGCACCGAGCCGCCCTACCCTGCTCCCTACCTTCATTAATGTCGCGCGAGCGCTCTTACCCCTCGCCCGGACCCCTCCCCAGCTCCGCCCGCGGCTATAAGAAGCCACCGAGTCCGCCATTGCCGCCGCCACGGCGCCCCGAGTCACCAGACCACCCCAGCGCCAGCCGAGCCCGCCGCTGCCATCGCCTTGAGCTTCTCCACCTTCCGGAGCAACCAATTTTACCCCTTCGCCCTCCTCTCGCCGGCGCCGGAGCTTCGTCCCCAACTCCGGCATACGGCCGCGTTTTCGGCTAAGCGAGAAATTCGCCGCCGTGAGTTTTCCTCTTTTCCCTCCGACCCCTGCCCTCTCTTCCTCACCTCGGTACGCTCCTAACCGCTCCTCGGTGATCCCTTTCGGTGGACAGAGCCGCCGGACGCCGCTCGCCGCTGAGAGAGCTCCGCCGAAGCACCGCCAACATCGAGCTCCCTCCTCCGACCCTGCACCGCCTCGCCGAGCCCTGCCTCCGACCCGTGGTGAGCACTCGAAGCCTCCCCCGGTCTCTGTTTTTCCAGCACACACACCGTCTAGCTCGAACCTGGCCTCGAGCGGACATTTTCCGTCTCGCTCGAGCCAGGCCTCGAGCGGGCAGACCCTCACCGTCTCGCTCGAGCCAGGCCTCGAGCGGACTCTCACAACCACACCACTTCGCCGAGCCTAGCCTCGAGCAAGCATGCACCCTCCGCTTCGCCCGAGCCAAGCCTCGAGCAAACCCGCGTCTCCGTCTCGCCCGAGCCTCCCAGCCAGGCCTCGGACGGACGATTGTTTCTGTCTCGCCCGAGCCTCCAAGCCAGGCCTCGGTCGAAGCAATCGTTTCCGTCTCGCCCGAGCCCGTTTCGCCCGAGCCTTGCACAGTGCTCTTTTTCCTTTTTGGAAGGATGTGAATAGTGTTCCATTTTCTTCTTTTTGTGTGTTTTTCTGTGTTGCTCCAAAAATTCTGAAAATTTGATGGTAGACTCTTTATACCATGTAGTATTTTAGAAAAGTATAAAACTTGGACTTTGTGCAAAAATTTAAAAATGAAAAATCTCCCTTTTAATTAAAAAATGAATGGTTTTAGATTTTTAGAAAATCATGTGTAGCTCCAAAAATCATGAGATAAATTTTTATGTGCTAGTTATGTCATGCTTAGTCTCTGGTAGATTTTTGAGGCCTTTTGGAGTAACTTCATAAAATGACCTTTTTAAATAATTAGAAAAAAAATATAAAATCAAGTAGAGTTCATGTTGTATGGTGTGACTTTTGGGATTGTTTGCTGTTCATAGACCCCACCCCCTTTGGTCTATGATGTTTGTAATGCCATGCTTGTTTTGTGTTTAGGTCGGATAAATGATGCTTAATAGGTTGATTAATTTTGTTTAGGGATAAACATAAGTAACTTTATGTCCACTCTAAGAAGTTACTCACACGATAGAAAGTTGTACTCTAGAATCAGTGGTTTTGTCTTGTGCTGTATTGTTCATGTCAGCATCCTCATAAGCATACATCATTGCATCCGTATAGTAACCGAAGCAGAAGGCATCAACGTCGAGCCAGCCGCTGACGAACCTACCCCCGATGCAACCCCGAGTTCCGACTCCTGCAGTCCGACCTCGAGCCTGCTCTCTTTAAGGCAAGCCCCGGTGCATTTAACCCTTCCTTGCTTTTATAAAAGTTTTCTTAAATGCTTTTGAGTTAAAACTACTGCATTAGGTTATAGGAGTTGTGTGATGACCTATTACCTGCACTATTTACCTCCACCAGAAAATCCACCTGCCCTGATTAAAAACTATTTGCAAAATGCTTAGCGATGCTATACAATAGATTTGCAATAAAATGCCAATTTCAAAAGTGTGATCACTTAAAGAATTTTGATGGGATTTTGGCTTTACTCCCTGCCTGTTGGCTAAGTATCTGATCCGTACCTAGTCAACAGCGAGGAGAGGTTGTCCGAGCGTACGGTGCCGTCATGTTGTAGTCCGGGACTCAACAGTTGACACCGACCGGGACAGGGTTGAAAAACCGACAGAACCTGTACTCTTGGGTTAGAGTCCCAAGGTGCTTGTTGCTGGCGGAAAAAGAAATTAGGGACCATCCGTATGGGGGCCTGCTGGCCAAGACTTGCAACTATTCACATACATCGGAAAACTCTGGCTCCGAGGAATCCTTTATTGGACCGACAACCGCGCACTGGGAGTGGAGAGATGGCGGAAGTAGCATGTACCCACGTGGTCGTCGTACCTGGATAGGAGTGGTGTACTGTACTTCCGGGTGGCGTAGGACCGGGCCCAATCTTGGAGGAATCGTGGTAGACGAGTTGGCATATGCAAGCTTGGGTGCTGCATATGCAGTGTGGATAGGGATCCTCAGCTGAGTATTATTTATCCGGATTAACGTTGCTCCTCGGTTATGGAGACTTGGTCACTGACTGTCAACGGAGAGTGGTTCTCAACTAGGTATGTTTTTGAATGGTAAAATGAATCATGAACGATGAAGAACTGAGAAATACTTGAATCTTTCCAAAATAAAAACAAGTTTTACAAAAATGCTTTTTCTGCAAAATACTTGATCTTGCTCAAGCCTTACCTAAGCCTTTCATTCCTGAGTCTTCTCCTTTTTTTCTTTAGTCGGGTAAGTCTTGTTGAGTACCCCAGTACTCAGGGTTTGTTAACCCCCTGTTGCAGGTTTCTAATAGGTGGCGTTGATCATGATCATGTCAGTGGGCTTGACGTGCTCTGGTTGTTCCTCATCTCCAACTTAGGTACTCCGCCTAAGTGTGGTTCTGTCATACTACTCTACTTCCGCAATACCAGTTATTTTTATGTAAAAAGTAACATCTTCATAATTTGTAAAGTTTATCTATCTTGCTTCCGCACTCCGATGGTATTTTGTATCAACTGTTGTAATGTTGTAATTATTCCAACCTTCATGATGATGGTCCTGTGGCTCGTGGATAATTCGGGGTCCTCTCGGGGACACCCGACGGATCTTTCCAGTAACGTGTTTCATTTGCACAGTCATTGGGCTCCGTATGACGATGACGTGTGCAGGTGGGCCACATTATTGGGAGGTTCTGCCACACCGGCCTCCTCCGTTTTCGGCCGATTTTTCCGTTAACGCTAGTACACGGCCTATTTCTGCCCCATCGTCCCCCTCCCGGCGCCCGGTTCGCCCCAAGGAGGGAAGCCTCGCGCGCTGGAAACGCATGGGGCGTCTTGGGCACCCCGCTAGCTATCCGCGACTGTGGCCAAACCCGCGCGGACGCGCCGGCCTCCTCCGTTTTCGGCCGATTTTTCTGTTAACGCTAGTACACGACCTATTTCTACCCCATCGTCCCCCTCCCGGCGCCCGGTTCGCCCCAAGGACGGAAGCCTCGCGCGCTGGAAATGCATGGGGCGTCTTGGGCACCACGCTAGCTATCCGCGACTGTGGCCAAACCCGCGCGGACGCGCCGGCCTCCTCCGTTTTCGGCCGATTTTTCCGTTAACGCTAGTACACGGCCTATTTCTACCCCATCGTCCCCTCCCGGCGCCCGGTTCGCCCCAAGGACGGAAGCCTCGCGCGCTGAAAACGCATGGGGCGTCTTGGGCACCCCGCTAGCTATCGGCGACTGTGGCCAAACCCGCGCGAACGCGCCGGCCTCCTCCATTTTTGGCCGATTTTTCCGTTAACGCTAGTACACGGCCTATTTCTACCCCATCGTCCTCCTCCCGGCGCCAGGTTTGCCCCAAGGACGGAAGCCTCGCGCGCTGGAAACACATGGGGCGTCTTGGGCACCCCGCTAGCTATCCGCGACTATGGCCAAACCCGCGCGGACGCGCCGGCCTCCTCCGTTTTCGGCCGATTTTTCCGTTAACGCTAGTACACGGACTATTTCTACCCCATCGTCCCCCTCCCGGCGCCCGGTTCGCCCCAAGGACGGAAGCCTCGCGCGCTGGAAACGCATGGGGCGTCTTGGGCACCCCGCTAGCTATCCGCGACTGTGGCCAAACCCGCGCGGACGCGCCGGCCTCCTCCGTTTTCGTCCGATTTTTCCGTTAACGCTAGTACACGACCTATTTCTACCCCATCGTCCCCCTCAGGAAGACATTAAAGCTCAAGAGAGGACACATTATATAAGCTAAAACTCCCCCTAAGTATATGCATAACTGACAAATTAAAGCATAAAGGAGTTTAATCTATATAATGTATGGAGAAAGCATATAAGAATATCAAATTGAGATCAACATAATGATATCGATTAGGAATACCACATGTAAATGCCAATTGGACTATCACCACACAAGATGCTTGTCTCCGAGAACTCCATTTTCCTTGCAATGAGACTACTACACACATGATAATCTTGAAAGTAGTGTTAGTCTCAAAGCTTTCAAATTATAGAGTAAACTCCCCCTAAAAGTGTGCATACAAGTTTGAAATACTTGTAGGAGACATGCACATTGACTTGTAAGGTCAAAATACCATTTTCCATATTGACTCCACAGGAAGTGTGATACAAATTGAAAAATGGTAATCGGGGCAGTTTATCTATAATTTGGTCTTTGGCACATATAAGATAAATACAAAGTAAAAGAAGCTATGTGCCGTGCTTCTAACCAATTAAAACCATGTAGGATTGCTCTAAGAATGTGAGTGATACCGAGCAAAACTACCATATGATAAGCCTAATTTGCATAACAAAAGATATGAATATACCAATGTAAACATAGGCAATGAAGGAACTAGATGCTAAAGGTAATTGCAAGAAATTATTCCAAATGAAAGTAATTGCAAGTATTTAAATCTAGTTACCTAACATGGGAGGGGGAACTTGGGTCCATAGTACCCACTAACATACTTGGCAATGACATGATCCAATGTGATGCACCCCATGATATGCACCCAAAATTTTGCCAAGTCTCCAAATTCCCCGTAGTCCACTTGACTACTTACTTCCCTTTCCGGACCCAAACCTTTTTGGTGCTCTTCATGGTTGAGATGATGTCCTTAGGCACCCAAATGCGTTTGGCCCCATTGTTGGCTTGCTTGTTCACCTTGATGGCCACCACCTTGTCATTCTTCTTTTTCTTCAAGAGATAGGGTGTGGTGGCCTTCTTGTTCACCTTGTTGGTGTAGGTGTTGGAGAGCTTGCTTGTTTGCTTTTTGTTTTTCTCTTTCTTATTTTCTCCCCCATGCTTCACCTTGCACTCATAGGACTTGTGGCCTTCCTTGTGGCAAAGGTAACAAACCACGGTTTGCTCCTCATCAAGCTTCTTCACTCCCTTGACGGTGTTATTTTGATGAGTTCGGGTTTGCTTCCCCTTGCCTTTTGCTTGGGTCAAGTCCTTGGTGAGGCGAGCCACTTCTTGCCTTAGTAGCTCATTCTCCATTGCAACCTCTTGTGCGCATGTTTCTACAATCATATTCTTAACACAAGCTTGTTTGCATATGGGTGAGTCTAAATCAAGTAAATCAATGCAAGAAGTAGAGACATCCTTTTTAGGCATATCAATGATTGATTTCTCAATTTTAGGTGCCTCGGTGGGGTTTGCTCCGATGGTTTCAAGATCAGCAACTTTGTTAGTTAGCTCATCACAATGTTTGCACATAATTTCCATTTTAGCAAGCAAACTTTTGTAAGCATCTTGTGTGCTAGCTAACTTGGCTTTTAGTTTTTCATTTTTCTTAGCAAGTTGCTCATCATTACTTGTGCTATCATATGTGCTTATACTAGCCTCAAGTTTCTCAATTTTATTAGATAGCTCAACATTCAAATTTGAAAAAGTTTCATATTGATCTAGCATAGCATTGTAGGCTTGTTGAGAACTATCTAATTTTTCTTTTAAGATATTAATCTTCTTTTGTTGGCTAGTACAAGCTTTAGCATATTTAAGATTATCTTGCACAAGTTGATTGTAAGAAGGTAGCTCATCATCACTATCACTATCTCTATCACTATCACTAGAGATATGGCTTGTGTTACCTCGTGCCATAAGGCACATACGTGAGGAGCTTGATGATGAGTGCTTGCGGCCATGCCTCTTGTGACGGGCTTCATCATCACTTGATGAATCATCCCATGTCTTGATGGTGGTGAGAGCTTTGGTCTTGCATCCCTTCTTTTTCTTGTCATTGGGTGTGGGTTTTTGTTTTGGGCAATCTTCCACAAAGTGCCCTTTCTTGCCACATCTATAGCATCCTTTTTTCCTTTGCTCTCTTCTTTGATTAGTGAAGAGGCAATCTTCTATTGTGATGGGCACACCCTTGACATTGAGCTTGCGGATCATCCTCTTCACTCCTTTCATGAGCTTGATTGTTTCTTCTTCATCTAAGGAGGAGTCGGATGAGGTGGAGGCTTGATCATCATCACTTGATTCTTCATCTTCATCATCCTCTTCTTCTTCACTTGAGGAACTTGAGCTTGTTTCAACTTGCTTTTTGCCCTTCATCTTTTTGTGCTTACATGAGAGAGCAATGTCTTTGCTTGATGAAGTGGCTTCCTCTTGACCCATCTTGCGTGACATCTCAAATGCCACCAATTTGCCAATGACAATGGCCGGGGTCATGGTGCTCAAGTCCTCCATGTTGTGGAGGATGGTGATGATGGTTGCATATTTGTTCTTGGGAAGCACGGAGATGATCTTCCTCACAATATCCGCATCACCTAGCTTTGTAATTCCTATAGAATGGAGCTCATTGATAATTAGATTCAAACGAGAATACATATCATGAACAAGCTCATTATCATTCATTTTAAAGGAATCATAGCTTGTTTTAGTTAGGTGATGTTTTTGCTCACGTACATTACTTGTACCATCATGGAGCTCATGAAGCTTTAACCAAATTTCATGAGATGTTTGCAAAGTAAAAACTTGGTTAAAGACATCCATGCTAATAGATTCAAACAAGCAATTCTTAGCTCTAGCATTAAAATGAATTTCTTTTTCATCACCCGCGGTAGGCTTCTCGGGATTCTTAATGGGTTTCATCCCGTCGCGGGTGACTCTCCAAACACCTAGATCAACGGCTTCTAAAAAGCAAGCCATCCTAGCGCTATAGTAAGGGAAGTTAGTGCCGTCAAAGTGTGGAGGCCTAGAGGTATCCATCCCAACCTCTCTTAGGGGCGTCGGCTCGAAGGCGGTGAAGCCAAGAGTCCACAAGAGAACCAACCTTGCTCTGATACCAATTGAAAGGACCGTGACGCCTAAGAGGGGGGGTGAATTAGGCAACTTAAAATTCTACTCTAAACTATGGCCTCTAATTTCCACCTAGTCAAAACCTATACAAGAAAGAGAACTAACTAATGTGCAACTAAGGTTTTGCTAGGTGTGTTTGCTATCTCTACCGCAAACGGAGTTATGCAACCTAGTTTCCAAACCTATCAACTAGCAAGAGTAAGCTAGGGAAGGTAAAGCACATGAGCTAGATATTAATATAAATGCGGAAGCTAAAGAGTGTGGTAGAGATACAAACTCCCGTCGATGACTCCGGTATTTTTACCGAGGTATCGAGAAGCGCGCAAGCTTCCCCCTAGTCCTCGTTGGAGCCCCTCGCAAGGAATCCCTCGCAAGGGCCAAGCTCCCGGTTGGGTAACTCCGTGGATAGCTCCGGTCTTCCCCACGCGCAAGTGGGTCTCCGGTTAATCCACTCGTGGCAAAGCCTCTCCCGGATGCTCCCCGCCGTCTTCACTATCAAGTTTCCGGCCGAAGCGCCGCGGGCCTTGTTCCCTTCGGTACACGGAGGCGGCCACACCACAAACGCGGTTGGTGTGATCTCGCAAGACTTACAAGCCCCACCGATGTACAACCACGGTGCGCGCAAGCACCGATAGATAAGAGGTTTTCAACCTCACTAAACACTAGGCTTAACACCTAGAGCAAGCGCAAAGCGGTGGTCTAACTAGCTTAAGCACTTCGCAAAGCACCTACACTAATCACCTAGTATATCACTTGAGCACTTTGGTGGCTAGAGCAACTAAATATGTGTCTATACACTTGGTATACTTCCTTGAGCTCCAACCATACTATTTTGGCCGGCCATGGGGGTATAAATAGAGCCCCAAGCAAATAGAGCCGTTGGGCAAAGAGATGGGCTTTTCTGCCATCGACCGGACGCTCGTCACGTCCTGACCGGACGCGTCCGGTCTCTCACAACGGCTAGTTGGCCGCCATCACAGGCACTGATCGGACTCTGGCATGAGTCCGGTCGTAGACGATCGGACGCGTCCGATCGCGTTTTCGTGCCTCTGGAAGCTCTCTGTTTTCGATCGGACTCAGCTGATCTCCAGCGTCCGATCGACGCCGTTGTGTCCGGTCACACTGCCACGCTGATGAACAGTCGCATCGGAGCGTCCGGTCGCTACTGTCACAGCGTCCGGTCGCTTTGACGTGGCGCTGCTGGCTTGGGGTACTGACCGGACGCATCCAGGCCAGCGTCCGGTCACTGCGAAGCAGCGTCCGGTCACTTGTTCTTCCCGCCTTTCTCTCGTTCTTTGCTCCCGACTTGGTTCCATTCTTGTGCCTTGGACTTTGCTTGATCTTTAGGGTCTTCAACTGAGCTTCTAGATTCTTGCTTGAGGTGTTGATCGTCGGATCACCACGTCGCCTTAGTCCAAGTCACATTTGCACCCTTTTGGACTACAAAACAAGCACTTGCAAACACATTAGTCCAAATTCGATATGTTGTTCATCAAACACCAAAATCCGAAGTTAAATGGTCCGAGGTCCATTTTCCTTACACCTCTTCAACTCTGGACACCTGCTGACGTGGGTGAGATGCGCGGATCAATTCCTCAACAAGTTCTGCCCAATAAGTCGAACTATTCTTGTCCGTAGCAAGATTTCCAACCTTGGGCAGGGAGACGAAGAAACAATCACTGAAGCTTGGGAGAGACTACAAGAGTATGTTGAATACTGTCCTCACCATGGTATGCAAGACTGGTACTTGATTGAGAGCTTCTACAATGGACTCCAGCAAGAGTCTCGACAACACATTGATGCTGCCGCCGGAGGTGCATACCTCTCTCTCACCGTAGAGAAGGCAACCAAATTGATCGAGACAATGGTGGCGAATCAAGGATGGACAGAAAAACGTGCTAGAGGTATGTCTGAACATAAGCAAGCTGATCCTGTTACCCTGCAAACTTTGGTAAAATTGCTAGAGCAAAGAATAAATGAGAAGAGAGATCGTGCTGCGAAGGAGTACTACGCCAAGCAAAGAGCCGCTTCGTCAAGTGAAGGTCAAGCAGACATTAAGAAAGAGGATGCCAAATCCCTTCTTAATAATGGTGGCTACGGAGAACCTCCAATTCCAATGATCCAACAATGGAATAACAAAGGTATGCCTCAAACCTCTGTATTTAATTCTCCTATTGCAAATTAGTTTCTAATCAAGGTAGAATTAATGAAAGCATAAGTAATAAATTAATTGAACATGATAAAATGTTAGAAGGAATTTATGCTAAACTAAAGGATTTTTCTGAAGCATTTAAGGAACAAATTAATTTTAATGAGAGATTAGAGCAAACAGTAGACAACATTAAATCTCAAATTAAATGCTATGAGGAATTAAAAGCTGTAACCATGAGAGGTGGTAAATCCACTCGTGATCCCCCTCATCCTAATTTAGTTCCTAGTAGTAATGCTGCTACAAAGAAAAATATCGTTAATGTTGAAGAAGACGAAGAAGATGAGACCCCAGCTGAACCTCCATCCAAGGTACGAACTGCTCCTCATGAATTCTGTGATACACATGTATTACCTTTTCCAGATAGAAACAGAAATCCGACGGAAGACGACCAATTCAAGAAATTCGTCGAGGTAATTCAAAAATTATATATACATGTGCCATTTATTGACGCTATGCAGGTTCCAACTTATGCAAAATATTTGAGAGACATGCTCAATAAGAAGAAACCAATTCCAAGTAGGGATGTGGTTAAATTGACCGAAGATTGCAGTGCGGTCATTTTAAACCAACTCCCAGAAAAGAAGAAGGACCCAGGAAACCCAACGATCGCATGTTCAATTGGAGAGCAGCACTTCGAGCATGCACTCTGTGATCTGGGAGCAAGCGTCAGCGTCATACCCAAGGTAATATATGATAAATTAAATCATCATACCTTGTCCCCTACCTCTATGTGTTTGCAGCTAGCCGATCAATCGCTCCGATATCCCATGGGAATAGCAGAGAATATTCCGGTGAAAATCTGGAATCTCTTTGTCCCGGTGGATTAAGTGGTTCTGGATATTAATCCCGACCACCGGACGCCATTGATCTTGGGACGGCCATTCCTAAGCACTGCAAAAGCCACCATTGATGTAGGAGCTGGAGAAATTCAGCTCCACATCAGTGGAAAGGAGGAGAAATTCGAGTTCACACCGCGACCGGAAAAACATCCGACATCAAGGTTCATCGGTGCCTTCATTCATCCACAACCACCGTGAAGAGCCAGCTTGGGGGAGGACCCCCGTCATCGAGGTAAGTATCACTACCATTTTTATTTCTATCAGTTTTATTTTTTCTATTTCAGTAATTTAAATTTGAGTTTTATCTTAGTTAATTATTAGTAATGAATAAATAGCAATAAATGAAACGCTCTCATCGTAAGTCTTTCTAATAAAAATGTATGCCATGCATTAGAGTTATCATGGGAAAACGTATGCTAGAACTAAACTTGAGATATGACCATTACACTAAGTAAAGGGGAAGTAAGTTTCTACTTTGACTTGAGCAAGTCAAGTTTGTGGAGTGATTATTTTGAAAAATTTAAAAACTTGCTCTAAGTACTTCTGTGGCAAAGAAAGTCCTACCAAAGCCGAATAATTTTTACTCTTAGAGTAGGAGCTTTCACTTGCTGCATGTTAGTGTTGAGCCTAGTTAGACTTTTGTTGATAGTCATGGTAGAGAAACTTGTCATATCTTTAGACCAAGGAATTCACTTGCACCCACCTATAGAGTGCTATTCTTACACTGAGAATACGCACACAACATGCCTTTATTTTCATCCATTGTTAGGAATACTTCATGGCAAAATATCATGCTCCATAATGAAATCTCAGGGACATGGCTATAATCATTCAAAAAAAAAGAGCAAGTGCTCTAGAAAGAAAAGAATATTCACAAGAGCAAGTGCTCTAGAAAGAAAGTTCAAAAGAGCAAGTGCTCTAAAAAGAAGAGAATATCCAAAAGGGCAAATGCTCTCATTCATAGCCATGATCCCGCAAAAGAGATAAAAAGGAGAAGTGCCATCAAAGTAGTAGCCACAATAAATACCACACACTTGCACATTCGTGGTCTGAACCTATGACTTGTTGCTCCTTTGCTCCAATTGTCTAACCTGGCAAAATTATGCTAGCATTGCATGCTCACTTTTATCCTAACCATTAAACCCCACATAAAGCCTTAGTGAGAGGATAATTCTTCCATTTCCACATACAAATATGAGTGATTGAGTGAGCCACAGAAGTTACTAAGCATGCTTTCTTTTGAACAAAACTTGCAAAAACTCCACATGTCTTGATTAGCAAAATAGGCAAGGGAAATACAAACCTTCTTTCTTGCTGGTCTTTTGTTCTAATCTTGAGTGCAGGGAAGGCTACCAATTCCATGATGATGAAAATAATATGGGCATACACAACAAAAACACCGAGTTTCCAAGTTTATTTCAAGTCCATGCTTGCTCGAGGACGAGCAAGAGGTAAGCTTGGGGGAGCTTGTTGACGCTCACTAAGTGTCATATTTTTAGCATCAACAAGGTCATATAACACAACACAAGAGCCTAAAATCAACCAAAAACCTTTTATAAACTAACGATTTTCACTTGTCCTTGAGTTTTATTTGAATGTAGGAAATTGCATGGTTTTTGAGCAAAATGACCAAATGGACCCACCAGGGAGCAAGCCCACGTGCCTGGGCTTACTCTGGGCCAAGGAGGGGTGGCGCCCGCCACCCCTAGCTGGCGGCCGCCAGGGGGGGAGAAGCCCAAACTCCCCCCTGCCACGTCACTGATCCAGGGGAAGCACTCCACGCTCATTTGCAGCCGTTGCTCACCTAAGTCGGTTCATCCAAGGGCTAAGAAGCAATGTCACATGGATCAAGTCCTAATTGCCCATGTGACAGTTATTGGACAACACTAACCGAACCCTAACCGACTTGGAGGACCTCCTGGATGCCGTTGATGAAGAGGCGGTGGATCCAAGGGCCAGGGGGGTGGCGCCCGCCACCTAGGGCTAGCGCCCGCCAGCACTCTCACCCCCCTGACCTATCCCTAGGTCCCTAGGCTATAAATAGGACCCCCCTAGCTCATTTGTACTCAGACCTCACCTCATTAGTCCCACTCTCTTGTAAGCGAAGCTCTAGTGAAGGAACACTCTAGTTGAGAGACTTAGAGTGAGAGCGAGAGTGAAGAAGAGAAGAGCTGGAGTTGTAATAGAGGATCTTCCAAGTCTCTGGTATAATTCCAAGTCTTCCTTCATTTATCTTAGTGTTCTTCTACTTTCAGCATTTACTTTAAGTTCTTTACTTATTGTTCTTGTTGAGTGCTTTCGATCATAGATAGCTTAGTATTTAGTCTATATCTAGTTCGGGTTCTTTGCTGAGTAATCAGTGCTCTAGTTTTGGACGCAAGATTAGAGTAGTATATATTAGTGTAAGCGCGGTGCTTAGACTAGTTATACCTTAGTTTGTGGCTAGCCCCCCCGGATAGTTGTGGTAGCAAACAGGTGGTGACAGCCCTGGGAGCCTTGAATTCCACCACGTAGTTGGGTTAGTTCTTAAATCATAAACCTCGTTGTGCACGTCTGAGGTAAATAGTCCAGAGGGTGTGTACGGTTCGAAGAACTAGATAGAACCTTTATTGCTAAGTTAGTTGTGCTCGTAAGTGTGTAGGAAAACATTAATCGGTTCATCGGCCAGACCCCGCCGATTTAGGTTAGTCTTAGTTAGTCTTTCTTTTCTTTTTAGTAGTAGTAGAAACCAACCCCCATTCATACATCTTGATCAACCCTGCTAGAATCGCTAGTTGTCCATAGCGGTCCTAGTGTTAGTTCTGCCATAGTAGCTTCCCTATGGAAATAAATACGATACTCGGTTACTCCCGGGTGAAGTGCTACAATAGACTTATTCTGTGCGCTTGCGGAACCTACCAATAGTCATACGAATAGTTAGTTATACTTCTTACATTGAGAAGTATCAACAAACCTTTCTGGCGCCGTTGCCGGGGATAGATTCATAGTCTACTCCTAGTGACGACGTCAGCAAGAGTCAACAGTGCACAAACGTTCCTTCCCGGGATTGCTTGATTTGCAACCCGAGGAAAAACGTCAACTCGCCCATCATGCTCATCTCGAACTCCCTGCTCATAGTATCTGCAAACTTGGCAACCAAAGCATGAGAAGAACCACCAAAAATGATATCATCCACGTAAATTTGGACCAAGAGAGTATCAGTGCCTTGTTTGAGGAGAAAGAGTGTTTTATCTACACATCCCATTTTAAAACCCTTAGCAAGCAAAAAGGTTTTCAACCTATCATACCAGGCTCTAGGGGCTTGTTTCAAACCATACAAAGCTTTGTGGAGTTTAAAGACATGGTTTGGAAACTTGCGATTTTCAAAACCGGGGGATTGTCTAACATACACTTCCTCTTCTACGTAGCCATTTAAGAAGGCACTCTTGACATCCATTTGAAAAAGTTTGAAACCTTTGGATGCAGCAAAAGCCAGGAGTATCCTAATTGCCTCCAAACGAGCTACAGGAGCAAAAGTCTCCTCATAGTCTATCCGCTCTGTGACACCCTAGTGTCAAGCACTGCATTAGGAACCACATTTAGCTACTAAAATGCATAAGCAATGCATTGCATCATTTCATGTGCATATGAGTGCTTTTTGCCTTTTTGTTTATTTGGATTTTGGATTTCTATTGGACTTGATAGTTTAATTGGATTTCTATCTTGGCAAATAAGTTTATAAAATAAAGAATATTGAGTAGAGTGCTTTTCATGTTGACATTTTGACCTAGTTCAAAATAGTTTATCAAATAAAAATGAGGCAAGCAAAATGGTTTATGTTGCAAAATTGGCTTTATTTATGTGGAGGATTTAAAAATGGTTTCCAGAAAAAGTGTCTTATATGAAAGTTGTAGAGAAAATTATTTTGAGCAACTTTTATTTTTGGGTCAAAACATAGTTTGGAGTTTTTGAAACTGTTTTTGAGTGGTCAAAGTTTGAAAGGTTTTTGGAAAAAGAAAAAGAAAAACAAATTCTTTCCCGCGCTTCCCATCCGGCCCGCTTAGCCTTTCGGCCCACCAGCGCCGCGCCGGCCCAGCCGCTCGCCCGCGCGCGCCCGCCCGCGCTGCGCCGGTCGCCGACCACGCCGCGCCGTACGCCGGCGTCCACGCCACGTGGCCACCGACGCCTGCCGCGGATCTGCCTCCGCCACTCCTCGCCCGATCTTCCATCACGCGATCACGCAAGCTATCTCCCCCGGCCACTCTCGCTCTGCCTCGCCTGCCGCGCCCGCTCGCCGTGCACGCCAGCGCCTGCCGCTGCTGCACGCGCCGCTCGCCGGCCGTGGCCCCCGCCACGACCCCCGGCCGGTCACGACCATGCAAAACCGAGCACCCCTTCGCTCTTCACTCACCCGCGCTCACACCCCACCCACTCACTCTCGCTCTCTCTCTCTCGCGAGCGCTCGTGGTGGGCACCGAGCCGCCGAGACCACCGCCGCAACCACCCCCTTTTCCGTTCCGGCCTCACCGGAGCGCCTCCCTCCGATTCCTTCCGCACACCGCTCCGCCTCACCGTTGCACACGCGGTGCGCACGCTTCCACCCCCGGTCGACCATCCCCGACACCGGAACACGTCGTGCCTCCGCCGGCCGCCGTTCGCCACCGCGGAGCCCGCGTCGTCGTTCCTCCCTGACCCGAGCTCCACCGCCTCCCTTCTTCGTCCTCGAGCCTCACCGAGCCAAGGCAAGGTGAGAACACACCTCTGTGAGGTCTCTATCGCTCCCCAACCCCCTCTTCTCCTCCGACCGAGCACCGCCACCGTCCGCCATGGCCGCTCGTGTGGCCAAGCTTCCTCGGAGCTTCCCGAGCCAAACCAACCACCTAGCCTGTTCCCCTAGGGTTAGTGGAGTGTGACGCACCCGGTAATTTCACCGGCGACCGCCGGAAACGGCGTAGCCGTATGTCGCCGCCGCCGCCGTCCGCCACCGCTCGCCGCCGGCACGCTGCGGCCGTGCGCTGGCCAAACCATCTACACGACTCGATGCGCCTCGTCGAGACGAGTCCATCAAGCACCACACCGCCGCCGGAGACCTCGCCGCCGGCGAGCAATCGCCGGTCAAACCTCCCCCCTGCTTCGCCCTCTCTGACGGGTGGGTCCCGTTGACCAGCGGACCCCATGCGTCAGCCTCACCCGGTCCATGGACCACGTTCACGCAAGGCCGAGCCGAGAAGATTCAAATGTTTTCCTTTTTGTTTTATTTTCTAGAAATGCTTGTTATTTTTGTGTAGCTCGTTTTGCAAGTCTAAATGAAGTACTTTCAGTTTTGCTAGCTTGTTTATGAGTAGATCTATCATGGAAAAATGTGAAAGTATTTTTGGTGTAAGTTTATTTTACTGTTTTTATTTAATTCAGTTTATGTGCTTTTGTTTAGATAAATAGAAATAGGTGTTTTCTGGTTGAGATAATTCATGGGAAAATTTGTGTAGGTTTCTTATCATGATATGTATCTGTGAAAAATATATGAGGCACTGTTTATGTGGAAAAAGTTTCTGTTATGGGTTAAAGTCCTTTTTGACTAATTTCTTGGAATAAGTGTTAAGGTATTTTATATGTCAAAATAAAATGTGGAAAAAATTATACAGTCTCTGTGTATGATGTTTTAGTGAGGAAAAATGTAATCATGGGTTGTTATGTGAAGAAATCTAAAGTTGCTTTGTAAATGTACTTTTCTGTGTTTTCCTTTCGAAATTCATGTAAGAAATAATATAATGTTTCTGTTCATGGAACTTTTTTGATAAGTATGAAATGTGAAGTGGAATCTGGGAAAAATATGAAAATGAGTTTAGCGCCCTTTTCCAGTAGGGTTGTCGTTCAAATGGTTTAATTTGGAATAGATTTGTTTATTTTGTGTAGGTTTGTATGTTTATGTTCTGACAGTAAATTTTCTACAGTAGAATGTTTATGAGTAGTTGAAGCTAGGAAAATTATGAAATCTGCTGTTTGACACATTTTGTGTAAAAAGTTAGTTCAAAGCGCCTTTTGAGCAAGTTTATTTGTTCTTTTTATATCTGCAGTTCTGTATTTTATTTCTGGCTGAAAATTGTTCAGTGAAGTCCAGCAGGTGTTAATTGCCTTCTGGAATTTTTGTGGATGTTTCTGAGTTTAGAAAAATGCACTTGCAGTTCAAATCTGAATTTCTTTTGAATTTCTAATTAGGAAATGGTTGAATTAATGATTTTATTTTATGAGATAAATAAGTATTTACCTCAATGTCAAAAGTGGTTCAACAAGTTGGTTTTGTTGGTTTGCATGAAATGTTACTCTTCTTACCACCACATCTCGCACCACGTATTATTTATTTATCATTTTCAACCGCATTGCAATAAGATCGACAGTTCAGGATCAAGACCAGGAGCAGGAGACAAACGTCGAGCAGGAGATCCTGGAACTTCATCAAACCGAGGAAGTCGACCCCGCGGCCGACACTAACCTGCCTGAGTGCCCCTCCCACGAGGCCTCAGTCTTCTCTCAAGGCAAGCCCCGGAGCATTCTAAGTCTCCCAGTTTTACAATTAAATTACTTGAGTCCTTTTATATTGTGATGCATTAGGTATAGGAGTCGGCTGAATCCCACTTGCTGCATTACCATTCCTTGTTATTGATTAACATCTGCCTTGTATCCTGTTGTTTATTTATAATGTAGAATTGCTTAGCCTGCTTAATAAAAGTAGTAGTTAAGGATGTTTCCGTAATACCCCTGATGGGTAGTTACTAGATCACGGTTGGCTATATTTGCTATCGTGGAAAAGAACCTGAGTAGTAATGAAATACGGTCAACTGGAAGGCAAGGCACAAGTTGGAAACTTGGGGCAGTCCGTCCGTTGGATCGTGTAGGTTTGTATCGATGTTGGCCCTCGTTCATTTTTGAACGCGCCCTTTTACTTAGGGATACGTCGGTGCCGTAATCATCGACCCCAAAGCCGGTTAGAAGCTGTTCGGGACGGAATCAACCCGAGTCGCGCCCTCTAGTATGGAGATGCGATCTGCCACGTGAGGCCATCGCCAGGTTCCAATTGGGCGGTCCGTGCTTGAACCGCGACGATTACCACCACGAACAAGCGTCGAGCGGTTGCCCAATGCATGGACCCGACGGGGAAAGTGTGGGCTGGTATTAAAAGTTTATCACCAGCTGGTTTGGAATTCGATTCGAGTCGCCGTCTCCCCCGGTTAGTGGGAAACTATGGCGATCTTCACCACGATACAACTCCATGGGATGATTAAAGGTTCAACTAAAATATGGATAAGTCAACTGGATATGGTTATACTATTGCTTGTTAGACTCAAGTGTGTGTAATAGTTCAGGTGCAAACCTAGAGTAAAGAAATAGGTCTAAAACTGACACCTCATCTATGTCATTTAATACTCCTTATCTTAATTGTGAGCTTTCCGCAACTAAAAGATCCCAGCTCCACCCAAAAAGGCCTTGCATATCCTTGGTGTTTTTATTTTCAGTTGGACGGGTAAGTCTAGCTGAGTACATCCTCGTACTCAGGGTTTATCCCGTTTGTTGCAGATGGCCAGGTGTATTATGGCTATTGTAAGCACTGCCTCTACCCGGTGGAAGGTGATGAGGAGTAGGCCCAGGGCAAGGTCGTCCAGAAGCTTCCCTTTTTCTTTTGCTGCCCTGAGACTGTTAGTGGCACATTATCTAAAAAGGGAAGAGTGAGTTGTGTTGAGTGGGATTTATCAAACAATGTTTTATTTGGACCACATGTGTGGTGGTCACGTTTCAAACTTAATTAAGGTTCTGCACTTTTAAATTCGAGTTTGTAATAACTCCGTCTTAAATTCGTACTCTGATGTTTTAAATTTGGTTCGATTATTCTGTGTTGTATCCTTGCGAATGTAATTCTTGGACGATGCGATCCTGTATGTTGTAAGATGATAGAAATCCTTCGAGATTTCCGGACTACCGGGGTTATATGGGTTCAAGTATGAGTCATTGTCAGACGGATTTGACTAAGACGGTACTTGAGCTCTTATAATCAGGACGGTTCCGCCACACCCTCCTTCTGACTATATCCCTGGGCTACGAGTCTGGCCTTGTTTCTCACAACATGGCCATCTTCTCCCTGTTTGTTTTTGAAAACCCATTTTGTCCCAATAGGATGACACTCAGAAGGTGGAGACACTAGAACCCAAACCCGATTTCTCTCAAAGTTTTCTAACTCCTCATGCATGGCATTGACCCGATCCGGATCCGTCAAAGCGTGTCCAACATCTCGGGGCTCGAAATCAGCAACAAAAGCAGAATGAGCAAAGTGAGAGATTTGAGACCTGGACCGAGTGACCCGTTCGTCAATGTTGGCGATCATCTACTGAGGGGGGTGTTGGCACTGGATGTGTCGTGTCGCCTCTCGTGCAGACGCGATTTCCCCCTCAACAGCAGCTGGTGTCTCCCCGGGTACAAAAGGTACCGCTCGGCGTGGTGGATCCCACGGCCCCCAGAAAGAAGACGTGTCGGGGCCGTGAGTCATCGTCGAAGCCGCTCCTTGCGGCACAGCAGCTGGAGGAGGAGGTGCTGGGTCATCCATGCCTTCAGCACCTTCTTCTTCATCATCGAAAAGAGGTTCGCCAACCTCATGATCATCTGCACGCTCAAAACACGAAGAGGGACAAACCATGGTCTCATCGAAGGTGACATCAGATGTCTCCATGACTCGGTTAGTGTCAAGGTTAAGTACATGATAAGCTCGAGTGTGAGTGCCATAACCCAAAAACACACCGTCAGAAGAACGAGACTCAAATTTGTCCAAGTTGCCTTTCTTAAGTATAAAACAGTGGCAACCAAAAACTCTAAAGTAACTCACCTTGGGCTGTCTACCAAAACGCAACTCATAAGAAGTCTTCTTCAAGAAAGCTCTCAGAAAAATGCGATTGGAAATATAGCAAGCAGTGCTCATAGCTTCGGCCCAATATCGCCTTGGAGTCCTATGCTCATCGAGCATCGTCCTGGCCATCTCTACAAGGGTCCGATTCTTCCTCTCTACCACACCATTCTGAGGCGGAGTGTAGGGAGAAGAAAACTGATGCTCTAAACCCAAAGAGTTACAAAACTTCTCAAAATCCGAATTTTTGAATTCAGAACCATTATCACTCCTAATAGCTCGCATCGAGTTCAAAGGGAAATCATTCTGAAGACGCAAAATCAGATTGCGAGCAAAGGAGAAAGTCTCGATCTTCTCAGCTAAAAAGAAGACCCACGAATATCTCGAAAAGTCATCAACAACAACAAGCACATACCACTTCCCCCCAACCGAGATCACCCGAGCCGGACCAACAAGGTCCATATCCAAAAGCTCTCCAGGGCGCTTGGTCATGACCTGAGTCACTGGATGGTGGGGAGCGGCAACCATCTTCCCATGTCTACAAGAGTGGCAAACAAGATCCTTCTCCATATGCAACTTGGGCAATCCTCGGATTAGGCCAAGTGAACTAAGCCTTGCAAGCAAGTCGAAGCTCAAATGTCCAAGTCTCATATGCCACTTCCAAAGATCAGAAGAGGAAGGTCCAGCCACAAGACAACGAGAAATGCCAAAAGACTCCGAGAAATTCGCACGAAAGACTTTTCCAAAGGGCGAAATCAAACATACAAGATTTCCCTGAGGATCCAAAATACGACTGAGATTCGGTTTAAAATGAATCTCATAGTCATCGTCAAAGAGTTGCGAAACAGAAAGAAGGTTAAAATGCAAGTTAGAAACAAGAGCAACATCACGCAACACAAAGTGCTCATTAACTCGCACCGACCCACGAGACAACACCTTACCTTTGCTGTTGTCGCCGAAGGTGATAAACTCCTTTCCGGCGACCGGACTAAGACTGGAGAACCACTTGGCGTTTCCGGTCATGTGCCTCGAGCAACCGGAATCCACCAACCAAACGTTCTCCAATCATTTTACCTACATCAATAAAAAGACATAGGGTGAGCATACGGGCCAACACTGGGGTTAGTGAAGTAAGGGGAATACCAGTGTTGGGCCGGCTGCTCAAAAGAACGGTCAGCAGAAAAAGCATTCCTAGCACACCTACGAAGGAAGCGATCACCACGTTTAGAAAGACATGGTCCGCTGGGGAAGGAGCGCTCACCGTGATACTCAAAACGCGGCGGAAGAAAGCGCTCAACAACAAAGCCACCGCCACAGGGTCCATAGCCTACAACAGCAGGCTCCCGCCGGGCACGCTCTCTACGAGGCCTAGGCCTAGGAACTTGAGGCATTGCACCTCTAGGCCTAGCATCTCTCCTCGGAGCTCTCCTCTGTCTAGGCCTGGGAACTTGAGGTTTTGGCCTCTGGGCCTAGCAGCACGTCTCTGAACATTCGGCGCATGTACATCATGGAAAGGATGGTACATGTCCAGGTTCTTCATCTCCCTTGCACGGCGCGCCTCTCTCTTGCGCCGAAAGCAGAACTCACTCAAATGTCCATATCTCCCACAATGCTCACAATGGTACCTCACCGCTCTCATAGGGGGTTGTTGGTACCCACGGTAGTGGGTGTGGATCACTTTGCCCTTCCGTGGCATAAGCTCCTCCTGGATGGGTGGCATGGTGTCCAGCTTGTTCTTGAGGTGGTTTGGTTTGGGAGCCCATGTTTGCTTCTTGGGTGGAGCTCTCGGAGGCTCTTCAAACACCCCATCCTTGGTGTTAGGCTTGAGAGGCTCTTTGGGTGGAAGCTTGGTAAGTTTGGGAGTAGTGGTGGAGTTGGGCTTCTCACATGGGTTCAGACCACTCGACTCTCCAATCTTCCCAAAAGCAGAAAGATCAACACCCGGAGCAAAACCTACACCAGGACCTCCAGCAGCTCGCTTGAATTGGGAGATCATCATCCCAAGCTGCGGCTCACCACAAGACACCCATGACAAGATGGTCCAAAGGTATGTGTTTTCCTCCTCGGTTTGCATCTTGTCATGCTTCACATTGGCTATCTCCATCTCCAAACCCTCACAAAGGATACACCTAGCCACACATGTGGTACCTGAGTTGGCCTCTTCAAGAGACACAATCTTGGCATTCTTCTCTGCCAACTCAGATTGCAAGACAGGACAAGTCTTGCATGCACCCAACAGCGAGGGTCTAGCCTTCAGCTCATCCACCTCTCCTACCAACACAGCATACTTGCTCCTCAAAGTGAGAAGGTCAGTCATGTGTGTGGTGCACATCTCACACTCCTCCTCATCGGTAACAACCACGGTGGACTTGACAGAATCAAGTTCCTTCACCGTATCCTCCCACTTCTGCCTAAACTCCTTGCGCTCTCTAGCGGCACGCCTAAGCAGCTTATCTTGACTAAGAAGCGCGGCAGTAAGTTTCTCGACCTCAGCGGAAAGCTCATCGTGGGTCAGAGATACCTGGGAGGTGTCGTCTTCGTCGTCGTTCCGAGGAGTCTCCAGCTCGCCACTGAGGGCCATGGTGCAGAAGCCGTCGTCGTCGGCGAAGAAGCAGAGGTCGTTCAGCTTGTCCTCGTCTTCTTCTTCTCGAACTCGTCGTCGCTTGAGGCAGCGGAGTCGTCATCCGAGTCGTCGACGTCGCTGAGCATGGCGAAGAACGCACGCTGCTCAGCCTGGGCCTTCTCCAAGTACTTGGTCTTGATGTACTCCTTGTTGAAGCCGCCCTTCCGCTTGTGCCTTGCGGGGACGTACTTCTCCTTGCGCTTGCCGGAGTCGTACTTGTGCCCATGATCGCCCTTCCCAGATGAGTGCTTCTTCTGGGGACAGTTGGCGATGAAGTGGTCGGAGTCGCCGCACTCATAGCATCCTGAGCGTCCTCCTCCGCGGCGACGGTTCATGCGGTTGTTGTGAAACCGCGTGAACCAGTTGGCAAGCATAGCCAACTCGTCGTCTCCCAAGGACTCCAGCTGGTCCTCTGTGACAGAAAAGAGAGAAGAGAGTGCAAAACCTCTAGAGGGGTTAGCAGAAGAGCCAGAAACCAAAGCCATAGTCGGGCCAGAAGGATTCTCATAAGAAGCCCTCGCCATGGCATCAATCTCACTGGACTTGAGCTTACTGAAGAGCTCGTCGCACGTGAGGGTCTCATAGTTAGGTGATTCGATGATCGCCTGAACTTTGGAATCCCACACCGACCGATCAAGGGTATGCAAAAGCTTGAGAGCCCTCTCATGATCATTGAAAGGCAACAGCTCCTTGTTAGCCCTCATCCTGTTGACAATCACCTGAAAGCGAGCGAATAAACTTTCTATGCTCTCACCAGGCATATGTCGAAAGTTCTCATACTCTAGCTTGAACGACTCGTAGAGACGGGTTTTGACTTGAGAGGTTCCCTCATGAAAGCGCATGAGGGTAGCCGAAATCTCCCTAGCCGTAGCGAGGTGAGAAACACGATCAAACTCACTCATGCTCAAACATGAGAAAAGAGCATTACGTGCTCGGCTATTGGCATCGTGCTCATCGATCTGATGCCGAGTCACACGAGCAGCCAAGACAACGTAATCGACAGAGTTGCAAATATCCCAAATGGAAGCACCCAAACTCTGCAGATAGGCCGACATGCGTATCTTCCAATACGCATAGTTCGTCCCATCGAAAAACGGCGGTTTGCCCATGCCGCGATCCATGTCGCCTTCTATGGATCTGGAACCGGCTAAGGTGGAAGATCCTTAACCTGCTCCGATACCAATTGAAGGACCGAGAAAGCACTAGCAAGGCGACCAGAGGGGGGTGAATGGGAGCTCAAAAATTTCTCTCGAAACTTTGGCCAAATGTCCCAAAATCAACCCCCGAAAGCTACGACCAAAACCGTGATGCCCACGACCCTTGGAAGAGGGTGGATGATCCCTAGGATCACAGCGAGGCACCACAACGCGATAGCAAACCAAACACCACAAGCTCCGGCACAAGTTCAACCCTCAAAGACCAAGTCTCGAACGTAGATAGACGGCTATGTCGAGAAATCTCCAAATACCTATGCTAACAAGTAGCAAAGATACCTAGAGAGGTTCCTTGGTCAACCACAAGGCCAAACGAGAAGTCCGAACACAAAGCGAGGAAGCCGGGAGAGCAAACGCACTAAACCGGAACAAACAGCCGAATCCCGGACTGTCCGCCGGTACAGTCCCGGACTGTCCGGGCCAACTGCGGACTGTCCGCCGGCCAAATGGACAAAACAGCAAGGTTGCTGAACGTCCCTGGTCGACTCCCGGACTGTCCGCCAAGAACAACGGCGGACTGTCCGCGGTTCAAAAATCGCTCGCACAGCAGCGCGGCGTCAGGCCACTGGTCTGGCCGACCCCGACGCGCGGACTGTCCGCAACCCGAACGGCGGACTGTCCGCGGATGAACAGAGAGGGCGTTTTTGATCGCCCCTCTCACGAATCTCTCCAAATTCGATCCCAATCAAAATCCCACATTCCCAAACTTGGAGAAGATGATCACGGGGTAGTTAGGAGACTATCCCCAAGAAATCATCCGCTCAAATTGATTCAATCATCAGGAAATTGAAAGGGGAAGATGAAGAATGAAAAAGCGCCATGAAAACGAAATCAACCCGATCTACTTGTTCGTGAGGAGTTAGATGAATTCCTTTGGTCGAAATGACCTCCTCTCGAAAACGAACAAGATGATTCAAACGGATTTCACAAAGACGCAGTATGGAGAGAGATCAAGCGACGGGAAAAATGCGGAGAAAAAAGGAACGCGAAGAACACGAACCAAAACGCGAATCAAGTCATCGATTTGCAACCGTGTGGCTACCACACGCTACAACAGTGAGGTTACGGCCTCACTTCCTCAAAATCTCCAGTACACAGAGGTATGGTTCTCTGCGGATCTCAGCTAGCTATAGCAGGGGATTGGGAGAGCAAGAAACCCTAAGTGCAAAGAGCAAAATGAACTGAGATAGGAAGGGAGGAGGGTGTCTCCCTCTACTTATCCTAATTTCTAATTCCTACTCTACCCCTCAACTAATTACAGAGCTAACCAGCTAAACCCTAAGGTTATTCTGGACCAACTCGGTGGTAGGTGGATCCGACGGCCACGCCCGCACAACTCGTAGCGTTGCCTCGACGCAACCTCCCGATTGCCGCCACGTGCCGCCCTCGCTCTGCACCCCCGGTTTTGTGGCCCAAACCGGGAAACCAGCCTTTCCACCCAACCCCCGGTTTTGAGGCCCAAACCGGGAAACCAGCCCACCAGCATCTGAGTTTTGAGGCCCAAACTCAGCAAACCTGCAGCGCCCAGGTTTTGAGGCCCAAACCTGGAAACTGTCCTCAGCCCGAGTTTTGTGGCCAATCTCGGAAACCCTCAGCACCCAGGTTCTGAGGCCCAAACCTGGAAACCGTCCACCCGATGGTTTTTCTCTGGCTCTACCACCAAACCGGCGCTGTAGAAGGGATGCACCGCCCGTGCACCCCGTCCACCGACACGTGTCCCCAAGTCCACGACTCAGGCAACACATGACCGCAAGTCTTCGCTCGTCGCTGTCCCAGGCTGCCAGCCACCACAGCTGATCCTCAGGCCACTGGTCCCTCAGTCCAAGCCTCACGTCCGCCCTTCGCCACTCTCGGTCCATCGGCACGACACGTCTCTACTTGACCTTCACCTTGCCTCTGATCACTGTATCCGTGCTCGACACCTGCACAACACAAGCCAAAGAAAATGGGCATCATCCCAGTTGACAATCACTCAACACTCAGAGACTCGGCATACACCCATGTATCCGCAGTTGCAAGATCTCAAGGGAATTAGTCCCGCTCTTTGCACACATCGCATTCCAATCGAACCCGATGCTACACCTTCCAGAGAGCCACAAAGGCGGCTCAACAATGCGATGAGAGAAGTAGTAAAGAAGGAGGTCTTGAAGCTCTTGCACGCGGGCATAATCTACCCTGTTCCAAACAGCGAGTGGGTCAGCCCCGTCCAAGTAGTTCCTAAGAAAGGAGGAATGACGGTCGTTAAAAATCAAAACAACGAATTGATTCCACAACGAACTGTCACGGGATGGAGAATGTGCATAGACTACCGAAAACTTAACAAAGCCACAAAGAAAGACCACTTTCTGTTGCCATTCATCGATGAGATGTTGGAACGGCTAGCCAAACATTCTTTCTTTTGTTTCCTTGATGGGTATTCGGGGTACCATCAGATTCCAATCCATCCCGACGACCAAAGTAAGACCACGTTCACATGCCCCTATGGGACATATGCATATAGGCGCATGTCATTTGGCCTGTGCAATGCCCCTACTTCATTTCAGAGGTGCATGATGTCCATCTTCTCGGATATGATAGAAGAAATCATGGAAGTTTTCATGGACGACTTTTCAGTCTATGGAACAACCTTTGATCACTGCTTAGAGAATTTGGACCGTGTCTTACAACGCTGTCAAGAAAAGCACTTGATCTTGAACTGGGAGAAATGCCACTTCATGGTTCGAGAAGGGATAGGCTAGACTTACCTTAGGCTTTGAGGTGGGCCCCACAGACCCCAGTTAGGGGGTCGGGCGATCCCTATATGGGGCCCACCTACAACAAGAGTTGCACAATCGCGTAGATGGGCTCGAGCCGGGTACGTGACCGCGCCAGACACCCATCTAGGGGGTCGGGCGACCCCACCTCGGGGAGGTTCGACTCGCAGATGAGTTCACCGCGGTGAGAGGATAACAACCCCTGGAGATAAACCCCCAAATCCAAACCGACGGGGTCGGCCGATCCCTACCTTACGGGATTGGAACGACGGCGCGACGGGCTCTGTCAAGTTATGAGTTTTCTGCGACGATCCCGTGAAAATCGGCATCGTAGTCATCTGCAGCCGCTATTTAACCTTGCACCCATCTCCTTCTTCCTCCTACTCGCAATTCCACGCAAGGCCAGAGCCTCCTAGCCTTCCCTGCACTCTCCACCGCGACCCAAAACACTAGCCACGACACCCACTAGCAAGCCTACGCGCCCTGCAACACCTACGCCACGACGGGCCCTAGCCGAAGATCTAGAGCAGGCCCTCGCGATCAACGTGATCGATGCAGTGCCGCTAGCCACGGTACCTCCACCAGGGGGGCTGGCCGGGCCGGTGGCGGGGTCGCCCGATCCCACCAGGGGTCGGCCGACCACCCCCCGTCCATCGCCTCACGCGGCGGCATCGTCCCGCTCGCGGACTCCGAGAAGGGGGATCAGGAAATCCCCCGGCCGCTCCATCACGCCGACTAGGCCGACCACGGGCCAACTCGCGCTGAAGGGGAAGGCCCCGCCGGAGGAGAACCCGCGTGCAATCACCACGACAACGGGGAGTACGGAGTACACTTCGTCGTACTCCCCGTCGACGCCCACGTTCTGGAAGACCCATCTGATCATGGCCGGTGGGCATGGCCGAGGGAAGGTGGTCGTTCCTTCTCTCAACACGGAAGAGAAGGGCGAGCTGCGGGAGTCCCTGGAGTCCCAGGCTTCTATTCGGCGGAGGATGGACCCTCCGTCGATCAAGGGGACGCCGGGACAATTCGAGGAGGAAGACGAGAAGACGGATCTGGAGAGGCTGATGCACCTCACCTCCACCCTGCAAGCAAAGAACAGGGTGTTGGAGGAGACGGTGTCAGAGTTGAAGATGGCGAATAAAGACTTAGAAGATGACTTTCGCCATCTTAGGATTAGCACCTCTGCGAAGCTCAAACGCTTCGCTAGGGCTATGGGGCGGGATGACCTCCTAGACCCCCCGTCCCCATAAAAAGTTTAGCTTAGATTAGAATAAAGTTCCATGTTAGGTTTATTTTGAATTTCCAAGTTTCATCTTAGATTTATTTCCCTTTTAAATTTCCAATGTATTTCCCTTCTTAGAATAAATAAAATATATTTCGTCTCTACTGGTGTGTTTGCCACCAGTAGAGCGCCTTGGATTTTACCTTTGCGTTATGTTCAGAGTTCATTTATGGAAAAATTCAAGTGTGGGGGGGTCGGACGACCCCCAGATTTCATCATTGAACCACACTGAACTGCTGAGCACAGTCTGACACGCTGCAGTGCACAAAACAGAGGTAAGCAAGGGGGTTGGGCGACCCGCGTTTTCTTGAATTCTTGAAAAGTGTTTTTGCAGATGTAAAACTGAATGGAGGAAAAAGCAAATGGCAACGAAAACCACAATTTGGTGGGGTCGGCCGACCCCACCATGGTGACCTGGGCCCACCAGCTCACCTCTGCACAGTAAGCTCAACACTGGTCTCTGGTTCGTTTCCCCTTTCCTCCTCTCGGTTCAAGCAGTTTCACAATCATTCCATATTCTGAATAAAATAAAATAAAAAGCTACAAAGTGACTTGAGTTATGATATGCTAAGAATGTTAATGACATAAAACCATGTTCTTACATATGTTTATACTCATGGGTAAACTAAATTAGGAAACCGTATTGACTAAGTTGTTGTTAAAAGTGAGATAAATCTTGGCTTAAGACTCAAACCTATTTTTGTTTAAGGTGCTTAGAGATTTGTTTTTGAAAATATCTCAAAACCATAGTATCATTTACTCCTCTAAAGTGAGAAATACCTACCAAAACCATACATATGCATACATGAGCAAAACCTTTTACACACATGCTACTTGTTTTCGTCTTGAGTTTGGTCAAACCTTGTTGACCCTAGTCGAGAATTTTGTTATAATCCCAAGATCAAGATCACGTACACACCATCTACATATGCAACTTCTACACTAGAAGTATGCCTGCACATGCCATTCATTTCCACTCTATAGATGCTCCGTACATTAAAGTTCTACAATATCTCTCTCTAACTCTGGTTAGTAAACAGAGACATTAAGGCTAAGCAAAAGAAAAAGAAAAAAAATGTGGACACATGAAGGTCCAGTAAAAAAAAATTGTGGACACATGAAGGTCCACTAAAAAAAATATGGACACATGAAGGTCCATTGTTGAAAAATGCTAGCCATGTCTCAAGGTAAAATAAAGTAGAGAGAGAGAGATTATATTAAAGGAGCATTCTAGTCCACATACTTTCCACACACATGCACATCTTAATCTAGGATTATGACATTCTTCTCCTTGGATCCTTGTTTTGACTTTACAATATATGCAAAACAAGTATGCTACTTGTTTATCCCTACCAAACTCCACATAAGCCTGATAGATTAGGATAAAACAAAAATAAGGCAATCACATGTTCTGCCTTGGTGAGGAACCAAACACCTATAAGAGTGTTTTGAGAGTACTATATGAGGAGTAAGCATGAACTATGTGTTTTCCTTTCAAACTGTCCTAAAAACTCTAAGTACCAAGAACAAGAACTCAGGGAGATGACTTTGCTTTGAGATTTGTTCCTTTTTCTCAACATCTAAAGGATATATGATAGATAGTACCACATAACCCATTTGTATAAACTATGTTAGGAATGATGCTTTATGATCATTATCATTTTAAGTATGTAATAATCACTTGTTCACTTTCTCTAACCTTTACTCGAGGACGAGCAAAGATTCAAGTGTGGGGGATCTTGTTGACGGAACTTATAGCATGTTTTACCTTATCAAAATACCATCAACAGGCCTCGGTTTCAAGGAAGTATAGCATATCATGAGCATATTTATCACTAATAAGTTCCACATGTACTCTTAGTATTTGATTTGCAGGTGTAACAGAATAAGAAGGAAATGGAAACCTGGACCCACCCAAGGTGGGGTCGGCCGACCCCACCATGGGAGCTCCTCGGGCTTGGTGACGTGGCACTATCCAAGTGAAGCTTCACCAAGCTACTTTCCCCCATCAGATCAAAAATGTGTTTGCATTCAACGGTGAAAGATGAGAAGCACATGGATCCATGGGCCCACACAAGAAAGCAAATGCAACCAACATATGACACCTTGCTCCATGACATGTCGGGACACTAGGGGAGACAAAACAGTGGGCCAACCCTGTCATAGGGGGGTCGGCCGACCCCCCTTGGTGGGCCCTAGCTACACTGTTCAGCCTGGTGACATCAGCACCTTCTAGAAGCAAAGTGGTGGGCCCACCTGTCATTGGCTGGGGTCGGCCGACCGCAGGGTGAATCCCATCCAATGTCGGTTGCTTGCACATGTTTCACACGTGAAGAAATCAAGGCCATCCATCCATGGCAGTTGTTATGGCGGTTTGATCCAATGGCCAAGGAAGGAGAGCACGTGGATCGCTGACGTGGCACCGGAGTAGCCGCTACTCCACCTCCAAGCTATAAATACCCCCCTAGAGCTCTTCATTTGTATGCATCCAAGGAGAGAAAGCCTACTTAGTAGCTTTAGTGTTAGAAGAGAGGGAAGGAAGTGAGGAGTTCCACGGAGGAGTCCCGGCCTGTCGGGAATCTTGTCCAAGGTGCGCCTCAGCGGATGCGATTCTTCTTGTAAGTGTTACATCTGAGTCCTTCTAGTATTTAATATTCTGGTCTGGAAATTTAAGTTTACAGTTCTTTTACTTGGCACATTGCTTTACTTTGTTGAAGTGCTCTAGGCCTAATAAGCTTAGCTTTAGAGTAGTAAGATTAGTGTAGACGTGGTGTCTAGGCTATATCTTGCCAGTGTGGACTTCTTGTCGCACTTGTGTAGATGCCTGGTGGTAGAGTGACAGACACAGCCAGTGCTTGGAGTTCCTCTCAAGTGTTGTAGGCAAGTTGAAAATAATAGTTGGGTAGCAGCATTGCCGCCTCAGTAGTTGTTAGGTGGAAAACCTTTTAATCAACTACTGTTTCGTCCTTCGCCCCCAGTAAGGAATGAGGTGGTAAACCTCAGTACTCTTAGAAAACCAGTACCAGATATTGATATTAGGAAGACCTCTCTATCCCAGTTATGATATACCCTTTGATCATCCTTTGACGACCCTACATCTAGTTAATCCACTTCACGTTCCCTGTGGAAATACGATACCTGGAATACTCCCGGTGAAAGGCTACAATTGACTACCGTGCGCTTGCGGTATATCCGTTTGCCACTTCTGGTGTCAACAAGCATCTCTGGTGCTGCTGCCGGGGATTAGGCTCCATAGTCTAGTTCTAGTGGTTGCATTAAGAATTGTCAACACCGGCCTCCTCCGTTTTCGGCCGATTTTTCCGTTAACGCTAGTACACGGCCTATTTCTACCCCATCGTCTCCCTCCCGGCGCCCGGTTCGCCCAAGGGACGGAGCCTCGCGCGCTGGAACGCATGGGGGCGTCTTGGGCACCCCGCTAGCTATCCGCGACTGTGGGCCAAAAGCCCGCGCGACGCGCCGGCCTCCTCCGTTTTCGGCCGATTTTTCCTTAACGCTAGTACACGACCTATTTCTACCCCATCGGTCCCCTCCCGGCGCCCGGTTCGCACCAAGGACGGAAGCCTCGCGCGCTGGAAATGCATGGGGCGTCTTGGGCACCCCGCTAGCTATCCGCGATTGTGGCCAAACCCGCGCGGACGCGCCGGCCTCCTCCATTTTCGGCCGATTTTTCCGTTAACGCTAGTACAGCGCCTATTTCTACCCCATCGTCCCCCTCCCGGCGCCCGGTTCGCCCCAAGGACGGAAGCCTCGCGCGCTGGAAACGCATGGGGCGTCTTGGGCACCCCGCTAGCTATCCACGACTGTGGCCAAACCCGCGTGGACGCGCCGGCCTCCACTCTGTTTCAGCCGATTTTTTCCGTTAATCCTAGTACAAACGACCTATTTCTACCCCCCATCGTCCCCTCCCGGCGCCCGGTTCGCCACAAGGACAGAAGCCTCGCGCGCTGAAACGCATGGGGCGTCTTGGGCACCCCGCTAGCTATCCGCGACTGTGGCCAAACCCGCGCGGACGCGCCGGCCCTCCTCTGTTTTCGGCCGATTTTTCCGTTAACGCTAGTACAACGGTCTATTTCTACCCCATCGTCCCCCCTCCCGGCGCCCGGTCGCCGAAGGACGGAGCCCGCGCGCCCTGGAAATGCATGGGGCGTCTTGGGCACCCCTCTAGCTATCCGCGACTGTGGCCAAACCCGTGCGGACGCGCCGGCCTCCTCCGTTTTCGGCCGATTTTTTCCGTTAACGCTAGTACACGGCCATTCTACCGACCGCATCGTCCCCCTCCGCGCCCGGTTCGCCCCAAGGACGGAAGCCTCGCGCGCATGGAAATGCATGGGGCTCTTGGGCACCCCGCTAGCTATCCGCTGACTGTGCCAAACCGACGGGACGCGCCGGCCTCCTCCGTTTTCGGCTGATTTTTCCGTTAACACTAGTACACGGCCTATTTCTACCCCATCGTCCCCTCCCGAGCGCCCGGTTCGCCCCAAGGACGGAAGGCCCTGCGCGCTGGAAGCAGGGGCGTCCTGGGCACCACACTAGCTATCCGCGACTTGGCCAACCCGCGCTAAAGCGCCGGCCTCCTCTGTTTTTGGGTGATTTTTCCGTTAACGCATATTACACGCTAGTTCTACCCATCGTCCCTCCCGGCGCAGGTTCGCCCAAAGGCGGAAGACTCGCGCGCTGGAAACGCATGGGGCGTCTTGGGCACCCGCTAGTTATCCGAGGACTGTGGCAAAAACAAGCCGCGGACGCGGCCAGCCTCCCTCCGGGTTTTAGGGCGATTTTCCGTTTAACGATAGTACACGGCCTATTATTCTACCCAATCGTACCCCCCGACGCCCCCGGGTCGCCCCAAAGGACAGAAGCCTGCGAGCTAGAAACGCATGGGGGTCTGGGAGCACACCGCTAGCTATCCGCGGCTGTGGGCCAAACCCGTGGGAAGCGCCGCCTCCTCCGTTTTTGGCCGATTTTTCCGTTAACGCTGTTAGTACCCGGCCTTATTTCTACCCCATCGCCCCTCCATCTCGGCGGCCCGGTCGCCAAGGACAGGAAGCCTCGCGCGCTGGTTGGAAACGCATGGGGCGTCTGGGCACCCGCTAGCTATCCGGACTATGGCCAAACCCGGCACGGGACGCGCCGGGAATCCTCAGTTTCGTTTCTGCGATTTTTCCGTTAACGCTAAGGTACACGGCCTATTTCAACCCCATCGTCCCCCATCCGGCGGCCCGGCTTCGCCCCATGGACGGAAGCCTCGCGAGTGGAAAAGCATGGGGTGGCTTGGGCACCCCGCTAAGCTATCCGGCGACTGTGGCGGAAAAACCCGGCGCGGACGCGACGGACTCCTCCGTTTTGAGCCGATTTTTTCATTAGCTCTAGTTAACACGGCCTATTTCTACCCCATCGTCCCCCTCCCGGCGCCCGGTTCGCCCCAAGGGACGGAAGACTCGCGCGCTGGAAACCCATGGGGCCGCTTGGGCACCGCGCTAGCTATCCGAGACTGTGGCCAAACACGCCGCGGGGACGCGGCGGCCTACTCCGTTTTAGGGCGATTTTCCGTTAAACGAGTACACGGCTATTCTACCACTCGTCCCCCTCCGCCCCCCAGATTCGCCCCAAGGATGGAAGCCTCGCGCGCTGGAAACGCATGGGCGTCAGGGCCCCCACCCCGCTAGCTATCTGCGCACGTGGCCAGAAACCCGCGTGGACGCGCCAGCCTCCTCACTTTCGGACGATTTTTTCGTTAACGCTAGAACACGCCGAATTTCTACCCCTGCGTCCCCATCCCGGTGCCCGGTTCCGCCCATGATCGAGCTCGCGCGCTGAAACTCATGGGGCATCTTGGGTCACCCGCTAGCTATTCCGCGACTGTGGCCAAACCGCCGCGGAACGCGCCGGCCTCCTCCGTTTTCCGGCCGTTTTGCCGTTTAACGCTAGTAACACTGCCTATTTCTACCCATCGTCTACCCCCTCCCGGTCCGTCCACGGTTCGCCCCAAGGACGAAAAAGCCTCCGACGCTGGAAAGTTCATGGGGCTCTGGCAACCTCGCTGAAGCTAACCGCGAACGTGGCCAACCCGCGGGACGCGCCGGACCTCCCCTGTTTTCTTGCCGTTTTTTTTCTTTTGCCGATTTTTCCGTTAACGGCTAGTACACGGCCTCTATTTCACCCAATCGCCCCTCCCGCGCCCGTTCGCCCCCAAGGACGAAGCCTCGCTGCGTCTGAAATGCATAGGGCGTCTGGCACCCCACGCTTAGCTATCGCGCTGTGGGCCAACCCCGCGCGGACGCGCCCGACCCTCGTTGTTAGCGATTTTTTTTTCCGTAAACAAAGCAAAAAAAAAAAAAAAAAAATAACTAGTACACACCTATTTCTAACCCATCGTCCCCCTCCCGGCGCCCGTTCCCCACCAGAGGACGAAGCCTCCTCGTGCGCTGGAAAACGCATGGGGCGTCTGGGCACCCCGCTAGCTTATCCGCGGACTGGGCCAAACCACGCGACGCGCCCGCCTCCTTCTGATTTTTCGGGATTTTCCTGTGAACGAGTTGTAACACGTCCATCTATTTCTACCCCCATCGTTCCCTCCGCCGGCCCGTGTTCGCCCCAAGGAACGGAAGCCGCGCGCGCTGAAACGTCATGCTGTCCTCTTGGGCACCCCGCTAGCTATCCTGTGGATATGGACCAAACCCAGCGCGAACGCGCCCGGCTCAGCCTCCTCCGTTTTTGTGCATTTTTCCGTTGAACACCTATACGACGGCCTATTTCTACCCATCGTCCCCTCCCGGCGCCCGGTTCGCCCAAGGACGGAAGCCTCGCGCGCTGGAAACGCATGGGGCGTCTTGGGCACCCCGCTAGCTATCCGCGACTGTGGCCAAACCCGCGCGGACGCGCCGGCCTCCTCCGTTTTCGGCCGATTTTTTCCGTTAACGCTAGTACACCGGCCTATTTCTACCCCATCGTCCCCCTCCCGCCCCGCCGATTCGTCCCCAAGGAACGGAAGCCTCGCGCGCTGAAACGCATGGGGCGTCTTCGGGCACCGCTAGCTATCCGCGACTGTGGCCAAACCCCGACGGCGGGACAGCAGCGCCGCCTACCTCCGTATTTTCGGCCAGTTTTCCGGTAACCCTAGTACACGAGCCTATTTCAACCCCATTCTTGTCCCCTCCACGAGCCCGGTTTCGCCCCAGGATCGGAAGCCTCTGCGCGCTGGAAACGCATGGTGCCGTCTTGGGACCCCGCTGCTATCTGCGACTGTGGCCAAAACCCCGGCGTTGGAGCGCTCAGGCGACCTCCTTGCGCGTGGTTTTTTTCTGGCCGATTTTCCGTTTAACGCTAGTTACACGGCCGTATTTCTACCCCACGTCGTCCCCACTCCCGGCGCCCGGTTCGCCCCAAGACGGAAGCCGCCTCGCGCGGTGGAAACGCATGGGGCTTCTTGGCCCCCGCTAGCTATTCGCGCGACTGTAGGGCCAAACCCGCGCGGTGACGCGCCGGCCTCCTCCGTTTCCGGCCGATTTTTTCCTTAACGCTATTGACACGGCCTATTTCTTGCCCAATCGTCCCCTCCCCGTCGCCCTTGCGCCCCAAGGACAGGGCGAACCTGCGCGCTGGAAACGACATGGGGCGTCTTGGGCACCCCCTACTATCCGGAACTGTGGCCAAACCCCGCGGACCGCACGGCCTCCGTCTTTCGGCTGATTTTTTTCCGTTAACGACAGACACGGCTATTTTCACCCCATCGTCCCCCTCCCGGCGCCGGTTCGCCAGGACGAAGCCCGCGCGTGGAAACGCATGTGGGCTGTCTTGGGAACAACCCCGCTAGCTATCCGCGACTGGGTGCCAACCCGCGAGGAACTCGCCGACCACCTCCGTTTTTCAGCCGTTTTTCCTTAACGCTAGTACACCGACCAGTTCTGACCCCATCGTCCCCCTCCCGCGGCCCGGTTTCGCACCCAAGGACGAAGCCTCGCCGCGGAAACGCAGGGGCGTCTTGGGCCCCATACAAACACCCAGCACCCGCTAGACCTATCTGAGAAGTGGCAAACCCGCGGCGGACGCGGCCGCTCCTTTTCTTCGGCGGCGATTTTTCCTACGATAGTACACGCCCTAGTTTCTACCCCATGTCCCCTCCCGGCGCCCGGTTACGCCCCCAATACAAGTGACGAAGCCTAGCCGTCTGTGACAACGCCCTTTTTTGGGCTCTTGGGCCACCCCGCTAGCTATCCGGACATGTGCCAAACCAGCCGCGCGACGCGCCGGCCTCCTCTTTTTCGGCGATTTTATCGTTAACGTCTATACCGGCCTATTCTACCCCATCGTCCCCCTCCCGGCTGCCCGTTCGCCCCATGGACGGAAGCCTCGCCGCTGGGAAGACTGCATGGGGCTTCTGCGGCACCACGCTTAGCTATCCGCGACGTGGCAACAAAAACCGCGCGGCGCAGCCGGCCTCCTCGTTTTCAGCCGATTTTTTCCGTTACGTAGTCACCTGCGCCTATTCTCCCCATCGTCGTCCCCCTCCCCGACCCCGTTCGCCCCAAGACGGAGCCTCGCGCGCTGAAACGCATGGGGCATCTTGGGCACCCCGACTAGCTATCCGCACTTGTTGCCACCCGCGCGGACTCGCCGGCCCCTCGTTTTTCGGCCATATTTTTACGTTAACGCTAGTTAAACGGCCTATTCTTACCCCATCTCCCACCTCCCGCGCGCCGTTCTTGCCCCAAGATGCAGAAGCCTCGCGCGCTGATGAAACGCATATGGGGCGTCGTTGGGCCACCCCGCTAGCTATCCGCGACTGTGGCCAAACCCGCGCGGACGCGCCGGCCTCCTCCGTTTTCGGCCGATTTTTCCGTTAACGCTAGTACACGGCCTATTTCTACCCCATCGTCCCCCTCCCGGCGCCCCGGTTCGCCCCAAGACGGAAGCCTCGCGCGCTGGAAACGGCATGGGCGTCTTGGGCACCCGCTAGCTATTCGCGACTGTGGCCAAACCCGCGCGGACGCGCGGCCTCCTCCGTTTTCGGCCGATTTTTTCCGTTAACGCTAGTACACGGCCTATTTCTACCCCCATCGTCCCCCTCCCGGCGCCCGGTTCGCCCCAAGGACGAAAGCCTCGCGCGCTGGAAAAGCATGGGCATCTTGGGCACCCCGCTAGCTATCCGGCGACTGTGGCCAAACCCGCGCGGACGCGCCGGCCTCCTCCGTTTTCGGCCGATTTTTCCGTTAACGCTAGTACACTGGCCTATTTCACCCCATCGTCCCCCTCCCGGCGCCCGGTTCGCCCCATGGACGGAAGCCTCGCGCGCTGGAAACGCATGGGGCTGTCTGGGCACCCCGCTAGCTATCCGCGACTGTGGCCAAACCCGCGCGGACGCGCCTGCCTCCTCCGTTTTCAGCCGATTTTTCCGTTAACGCTAGTACACGGCCTATTCTACCCCATCGTCCTCCCCCTCCCGGCGCCCGGGTCGCCCCAAGGACGGAAGCCTCGCGCGCTGGAAACGCATGGGGCGTCTTGGGCACCCCCGCTAGCTATCCGCGACTGTGGCCAAACCCGCGCGGACGCGCCGGCCTCCTCCGTTTTTTCGGGCGATATTTTTTCCGTTAACGATAGTACACGACCTAGTTCTACCCCATCGTCCCCCTCCCGGCGCCCGGTTCGCCCAAGGACGGAAGCCTCGCGCGCTGGAAACGCGATGGGGCGTCTTGGGCACCCCCGCTAGCTATCCGCGGACTGTGGCCCAAACCACGCGCGACGGCGCCGGCCTCCTCCGTTTTTCGATGATTTTTCCGTTAACGCTAGTACACGGCCTATTTCATTACCCAACGTCCTCAATCCTACCCGGCTCGTCTCCCGGTCCGTTGCCCCAGGAACGGAAGCCTCGGCGCGCTGGAAATGCAAGGGGGCGTCTTGGGCACCCGCTAGCTATCAGCGACTGTGGCCAAACCCGCGCGGAACGCAACGGCCACGGCCCACTCCTCCGTTTTAAGCAGAATTTTTACCCCCCATTAACGCAGTAAACGGCCTATTTAGACACCAATGTCCCCCTCCCGTCGCCCGATTCGCCCCCAGGACGGAAGCTCGCGCGCTTGGAAACGCATGGAGGCGTCTCGGCACCCCGCTAGCTAGCGCGACTGTGGCCAAACCGCGAGGACGCGACGGGCCTCCCATATATTTCGGCAAATTTCCAGTTAACGCTAGTTACACGGCCTATTTCACCACATCGTCCCCCTCCCGGCGCCCGGTTCGCCCCAAGGACGGAAGCCTCGCGCGCTGGAAACGCATGGGGCGTCTTGGGCACCCCCCGCTAGCTATCCGCGACTGTGGCCAAACCCGCGCTGGACGCGCCCGCCTCCTCCTTTTTTTCGGGCGATTTTTTCCGTTAACGATAGTACACGGCCTATTTCTACCCCATCGTCCCCATCCCGGCGGCCCGGTTCGCCCAAGGACGGAAGGCCTCGCGCGTGGAAACGCATGGGGCGTCTTGGGCACCCCGCTAGCTATCGCGACTGTGGGCCAAACCCGCGCGGACGCGCCGGCCTCCTCCGTTTTCGGCCGATTTTTCGTTAACGCTAGTACACCGGCCTATTTCTACCCCATCGTCCCCCTCTCCGGCGCCCGGTTCGCCCCAGGACGGAAGCCTCGCGCGCTGGAAACGCATGGGGCGTCTTGGGCACCCCGCTAGCTATCTGCGACTGTGGCCAAACCCGCGCGGACGCGCCGGCCTCCTCCGTTTTCGGCCGATTTTTCCGTTAACGCTAGTACACGGCCTATTTCTACCCCATCGTCCCCCTCCCGGCGCCCGGTTCCCCCAATGGACGGAAGCCTCGCGCGCTGGAAACGCATGGGGCGTCTTGGGCACCCGGCTAGCTATCCGCGACTGTGGCCAAACCCGCGCGGACGCGCCGGCCTCCCCTCCGTTTTCGGCCGATTTTTCCGTTAACGCTAGTACACGGCCTATTTCTACCCCATCGTCCCCCTCCCGGCGCCCGGTTCGCCCCAAGGACGGAAGCCTCGCGCGCTGGAAACGCATGGGGCGTCTTGGGCACCCCGCTAGCTATCCGCGACTGTGGCCAAACCCGCGCGGACGCGCCGGCCTCCTCCGTTTTCGGGCCGATTTTTCCGTTAACGCTAGTACACGGCCTATTTCTACCCCATCGTCCCCCTCCCGGCGCCCGGTTCGCCCCAAGGACGGAAGCCTCGCGCGCTGGAAACGCATGGGGCGTCTTGGGCACCCCGCTAGCTATCCTGCCGACTATGGCCCAAACCCAGCGTGGACGGCGCCAGGCTCCTCCATTTTCGGCCCGATTTTTTCCTTTAACGGCTAGTACACGGCCCTATTTCTACCCCATGGTTCCCCATCTCGGGCGCCCGGTTCGCCCAAGGACGGAAGCCTCGCGCGCTGGATGACACGCATTGGGCTTCTTCGGCACTCCCGCTAGCTATTCGCGACTTTAGCCAAACCCGCGCGAACGCGCCGGCCTCCTCCTGTTTTCGGCCAGATTTTTACGTTAACGCTATTACCACGGCCTATTTCTACCCCCTCCTCCATGTCCCCCTCCCGCGCCGTGTTCGACCCCCAAGGACGGAAAAGCCTCGCGCACTGGAAACGCACATGGGCCATTCTTGGGCACCCCGCTAGCTATCCGCGAACTGTGGCCAAACCCACGCGGACGAGCCGGCCTCCTCCGTTTTCGGCCGATTTTTTCCGTTAACGCTAGTAACGGGCCTATTTCAACCCCATCGTCCCCCTCCCGGCGCCGGTTAGCCCCATGGACGGAGGCCTCGCGCGCTGGAAACGCATGGGGCGTCTTGGGCACCCCGCTAGCTATCCGCGACTGTGGCCAAACCCGCGCGGACGCGCCGGCCTCCTCCGTTTTCGGCCGATTTTTCCGTTAACGCTAGTACACGGCCTATTTCTACCCCATCGTCCCCCTCCCGGCGCCCGGTTCGCCCCAAGGACGGAAGCCTCGCGCGCTGGAAACGCATGGGGCGTCTTGGGCACCCCGCTAGCTATCCGCGACTGTGGCCAAACCCGCGCGGACGCGCCGGCCCTCCTCCGTTTTCGGCCGATTTTTCCGTTAACGCTAGTACACGGCCTATTTCTACCCCATCGTCCCCCTCCCGGCGCCCGGTTCGCCCCAAGGACGGAAGCCTCGCGCGCTGGAAACGCATGGGGCGTCTTGGGCACCCCGCTAGCTATCCGCGACTGTGGCCAAACCCGCGCGGACGCGCCGGCCCTCCTCCGTTTTCGGCCGATTTTTCCGTTAACGCTAGTACACGGCCTATTTCTACCCCATCGTCCCCCTCCCGGCGCCGGTTCGCCCCAAGGACGGAAGCCTCGCGCGCTGGAAACGCATGGGGCGTCTTGGGCACCCCGCTAGCTATCCGCGACTGTGGCCAAACCCGCGCGGACGCGCCGGCCTCCTCCGTTTTTCAGACGATTTTTCCGTTAACGCTAGTACACGGCCTATTTCTACCCCATCGTCCCCCCTCCCGGCGCCCGGTTCGCCCCAAGGACGGAAGCCTCGCGCGCTGGAAACGCATGGGGCGTCTTGGGCAACCCCGCTAGCTATCCGCGGACTGTGGCCAAACCCGCGCGGACGCGCCGGCCTCCTCTGTTTTCGGCCGATTTTTTCCGTTAACGCTAGTACACGGCCTATTTCTACCCCATCGTCCCCCTCCCGGCGCCCGGTTCGCCCCAAGGACGGAAGCCTCGCGCGCTGGAAACGCATGGGGCGTCTTGGGCACCCCGCTAGCTATCCGCGACTGTGGCCAAACCCCGCGCGGACGCGCCGGCCCTCCTCCGTTTTGGCCGATTTTTCCGTTAACGCTAGTACACGGCCATTTCTACCCCATCGTCCCCCTCCCGGCGCCCGGTTCGCCCCAAGGACGGAAGCCTCGCGCGCTGGAAATGCATGGGGCCTCTTGGCACCCCGCTAGCTATCCGCGACTGTGGCCAAACCCGCGCGGACGCGCCCTGGCCTCCTCCGTTTTCGGCCGATTTTCCGTTAACGCTAGTACACGGCCTATTTCTACCCCATCGTCCCCCTCCCGGCGCCCGGTTCGCCCCAAGGACGGAAGCCTCGCGCGCTGGAACGCATGGGGCGTCTTGGGCACCCCGCTAGCTATCCGCGACTGTGGCCAAACCCGCGCGGACGCGCCGGCCTCCTCCTGTTTTCGGCCAGATTTTTCCGTTAACGCTAGTACACGGCCTATTTCTACCCCATCGTCCCCCTCCCGCGCCCGGTTCGCCCCAAGGACGGAAGCCTCGCGCGCTGGAAACGCATGGGGCGGTCTTGGGCACCCCGCTAGCTATCCGCGACTGTGGCCAAACCCGCGCGGACGCGCCGGCCCTCCTCCGATTTTCGGCCGATTTTTCCGTAACGCTAGTACACGGCCTATTTCTACCCCATCGTCCCCCTCCCGGCGCCCGGTTCGCCCCCAAGGACGGAAGCCTCGCGCGCTGGAAACGCATGGGCATCTTGGGCACCCCGCTAGCTATCCGCGACTGTGGCCCAAACCCCGCGCGGACGCGCCGGCCTCCTCCGTTTTCGGCCGATTTTTCCGTTAACGCTAGTACACGGCCTATTTCTACCCCATCGTCCCCCTCCCGGCGCCCGGTTCGCCCCAAGGACGGAAGCCTCGCGCGCTGGAAACGCATGGGGCGTCTTGGGCACCCCGCTAGCTATCCGCGACTGTGGCCAAACCCGCGCGGACGCGCCGGCCTCCTCCGTTTTTGGGTGATTTTTCCGTTAACGCTAGTACACGGCCCATTTCTACCCAATCGTCCCCCTCCCGGCGCCCGGTTCGCCCCATGGACGGAAGCCTCGCGCGCTGGAAACGCATGGGGCGTCTTGGCACCACGCTAGCTATCCGCGACTGTGGCCAAACCCGCGCGGACGCACCGGCCTCCTCCGTTTTCAGCCGATTTTTCCAGTTAACGCTAGTACACGGCCTATTTCTACCCCATCGTCCCCCTCCCGGCGCCCGATTCGCCCCAAGGACGGAAGCCTCGCGCGCTGGAAACGCATGGGGCGTCTTCGGCACCCCGCTAGCTATCCGCGACTGTGGCCAAACCCGCGCGGACGCGCCGGCCTCCTCTATTTTCGGCCAATTTTCCGTTAACGCTAGTACACGGCCTATTTCTACCCCATCGTCCCCCTCCGCCGCCCAGTTCGCCCCAAGGACGGAAGCCTCGCGCGCTGGAAACGCATGGGGCGTCTTGGGCACCCCGCTAGCTATCCTGCGACTGTGGCCAAACCCGCGTGGACGCGCCAGGCCTCCTCCATTTTCGGCCGATTTTTCCGTTAACGCTAGTACACGGCCTATTTCTACCCCATCGTCCCCATCCCGGCGCCCGGTTCGCCCCAAGGACGGAAGCCTCGCGCGCTGGAAACGCATGGGGCATCTTGGGCACTCCGCTAGCTATCGCGACTGTAGCCAAACCCGCGTGACGCGCCGGCCTCCTCCGTTTTCGGCCGATTTTTGCGTTAACGCTATTACACGGCCTATTTCTACCCCATCGTCCCCCTCCCGGCGCCCGGTTCGCCCCAAGGACGGAAGCCTCGCGCGCTGGAAACGCATGGGGCATCTTGGGCACCCCGCTAGCTATCCGCGACTGTGGCCAAACCCGCGCGGACGCGCCGGCCTCCTCTGTTTTCGGCCGATTTTTCCGTTAACGCTAGTACACTGGCCTATTTCTACCCCATCGTCCCCCTCCCGGCGCCCGGTTCGCCCCAATGGACGGAAGCCTCGCGCGCTGGAAACGCATGGGCGTCTTGGGCACCCCGCTAGCTATCCGCGACTGTGGCCAAACCCGCGCGGACGCGCGCATCCACCTCCGTTTTCAGCCGATTTTTCCGTTAACGCTAGTACACGGCCTATTTCTACCCCATCGTCCCCCTCCCGGCGCCCGGTTCGCCCCAAGGACGGAAGCCTCGCGCGCTGGAAACGCATGGGCGTCTTGGGCACCCAGCTAGCTATCCGCGACTGTGGCCAAACCCGCGCGGACGCGCCGGCCTCCTCTATTTTCGGGCGATTTTTCCGTTAACGATAGTACACGACCTATTTCTACCCCATCGTTCCCCTCCCGGCGCCCGGTTCGCCCCAAGGACGGAAGCCTCGCGCGCTGGAAACGCATGGGGCGTCTTGGGCACCCCGCTAGCTATCCGTGACTATGGCCAAACCCGCGCGAACGCGCCGGCCTCCTCCGTTTTTGTGATTTTTCCGTTAACGCTAGTACACGGCCCATTTCTACCCAATCGTCCCCCTCCCGGCGCCCGGTTCGCCCCATGGACGGAAGCCTCGCGCGCTGGAAATGCATGGGGCGTCTTGCGCACCACGCTAGCTATCCGCGACTGTGGCCAAACCCGCGCGGACGCACCGGCCTCCTCCGTTTTCAGCCGATTTTTCCATTAACGCTAGTACACGGCCTATTTCTACCCCATCGTCCCCCTCCCGGCGCCCGATTCGCCCCAAGGACGGAAGCCTCGCGCGCTGGAAACGCATGGGGCGTCTTCGGCACCCCGCTAGCTATCCGCGACTGTGGCCAAACCCGCGCGGACGCGCCGGCCTCCTCTATTTTCGGCCAATTTTTCCGTTAACGCTAGTACACGGCCTATTTCTACCCCATCGTCCCCCTCCCGCCGCCCAGTTCGCCCCAAGGATGGAAGCCTCGCGCGCTGGAAACGCATGGGGCGTCTTGGGCACCCCGCTAGCTATCTGCGACTGTGGCCAAACCCGCGTGGACGCGCCAGCCTCCTCCATTTTCGGCCGATTTTTCCGTTAACGCTAGTACACGGCCTATTTCTACCCCATCGTCCCCATCCCGGCGCCCGGTTCGCCCCAAGGACGGAAGCCTCGCGCGCTGGAAACGCATGGGGCATCTTGGGCACTCCGCTAGCTATTCGCGACTGTAGCCAAACCCGCGCGGACGCGCCGGCCTCCTCCGTTTTCGGCCGATTTTTGCGTTAACGCTATTACACGGCCTATTTCTACCCCATCGTCCCCCTCCCGGCGCCCGGTTCGCCCCAAGGACGGAAGCCTCGCGCGCTGGAAACGCATGGGGCATCTTGGGCACCCCGCTAGCTATCCGCGACTGTGGCCAAACCCGCGCGGACGCGCCGGCCTCCTCTGTTTTCGGCCGATTTTTCCGTTAACGCTAGTACACGGCCTATTTCAACCCCATCGTCCCCCTCCCGGCGCCCGGTTCGCCCCATGGACGGAAGCCTCGCGCGCTGGAAACGCATAGGGCGTCTTGGGCACCCCGCTAGCTATCCGCGACTGTGGCCAAACCCGCGCGGACGCGCCATCCACCTCCGTTTTCAGCCGATTTTTCCGTTAACGCTAGTACACGGCCTATTTCTACCCCATCGTCCCCCTCCCGGCGCCCGGTTCGCCCCAAGGACGGAAGCCTCGCGCGCTGGAAACGCATGGGGCGTCTTGGGCACCCCACTAGCTATCCGCGACTGTGGCCAAACCCGCGCGGACGCGCCGGCCTCCTTTGTTTTCGGGCGATTTTTCCGTTAACGATAGTACACGACCTATTTCTACCCCATCGTTCCCCTCCCGGCGCCCGGTTCGCCCCAAGGACGGAAGCCTCGCGCGCTGGAAATGCATGGGGCGTCTTGGGCACCCCGCTAGCTATCCGCGACTATGGCCAAACCCAAGCGGACGCGCCGGCCTCCTCCGTTTTCGGCCGATTTTTCCGTTAACGCTAGTACACGGCCTATTTCAACCCCATCGTCCCCATCTCGGCGCCCGGTTCGCCCCAAGGACGGAAGCCTCGCGCGCTGGAAACGCATGGGGCCTCTTCGGCACCCCGCTAGCTATCCGCGACTTTGGCCAAACCCGCGCGGACGCGCCGGCCTCCTCTGTTTTCGGGCGATTTTTCCGTTAACGCTAGTACACGGCCTATTTCTACCCCATCGTCCCCCTCCCGGCGCCCGGTTCGCCCCAAGGACGGAAGCCTCGCGCGCTGGAAACGCATGGGGCATCTTGGGCACCCCGCTAGCTATCCGCGACTGTGGCCAAACCCACGCGGACGCGCCGGCCTCCTCCGTTTTCGGCCGATTTTTCCGTTAACGCTAGTACACGGCCTATTTCAACCCCATCGTCCCCCTCCCGGCGCCCGGTTCGCCCCATGGACGGAAGCCTCGCGCGCTGGAAACGCATGGGGCGTCTTGGGCACCACGCTAGCTATCCGCGACTGTGGCCAAACCCGCGCGGACGCGCCGGCCTCCTCCGTTTTCAGCCGATTTTTCCATTAACGCTAGTACACGGCCTATTTCTACCCCATCGTCCCCCTCCCGGCGCCCGGTTCGCCCCAAGGACGGAAGCCTCGCGCGCTGGAAACGCATTGGGCGTCTTCGGCACCCCGCTAGCTATCCGCGACTGTGGCCAAACCCACGCGGACGCGCCGGCCACCTCTGTTTTCAGCCGATTTTTCCGTTAACGCTAGTACACGGCCTATTTCTACCCCATCGTCCCCCTCCCGGCGCCCGGTTCGCCCCAAGGACGGAAGCCTCGCGCGCTAGAAACGCATGGGGCGTCTTGGGCACCCCACTAGCTATCCGCGACTGTGGCCAAACCCGCGCGGACGCGCCGGCCTCCTCTATTTTCGGGCGATTTTTCCGTTAACGATAGTACACGACCTATTTCTACCGCATCGTTCCCCTCCCGACGCCCGGTTCGCCCCAAGGACGGAAGCCTCGCGCGCTGGAAACGCATGGGGCATCTTGGGCACCCCGCTAGCTATCCGTGACTATGGCCAAACCCGCGCGGACGCGCCGGCCTCCTCCATTTTTGGGTGATTTTTCCGTTAACGCTAGTACACGGCCCATTTCTACCCCATCGTCCCCCTCTCGGCGCTAGGTTCGCCCCATGGACGGAAGCCTCGCGCGCTGGAAACGCATGGGGTGTCTTCGGCACCCCGCTAGCTATCCGCGACTATGGCCAAACCCGCACGGACGCGCCGGCCTCCTCTGTTTTCGGCCGATTTTTCCGTTAACGCTAGTACAGGGCCTATTTCTACCCCATCGTCCCCCTCCCGGCGCCCGGTTCGCCCCAAGAAAGGAAGCCTCGCGCGCTGGAAATGCATGGGGCGTCTTGGGCACCCCGCTAGCTATCCGCGACTGTGGCCAAAAACGCGCGGACGCGCCGGCCTCCTCTGTTTTCGGCCGATTTTTCCGTTAACGCTAGTACACGGCCTATTTCTACCCCATCGTCGCCCTCCCGGCGCCCGGTTCGCCCCAAGGACGGAAGCCTCGCACGCTGGAAACGCATGGGGCGTCTTGGGCACCCCGCTAGCTATCCGTGACTGTGGCCAAACCCGCGCGGACGCGCCGGCATCCTCAGTTTTCTGCCGATTTTTCCGTTAACGCTAGTACACGGCCTATTTCAACCCCATCGTCCCCCTCCCGTCGCCCGGTTCGCCCCATGGACGGAAGCCTCACGCGCTGGAAACGCATGGGGCCTCTTGGGCACCCCGCTAGCCATCTGCGACTGTGGCCAACCCTGCGCGGACGCGCCGGCCTCCTCCGTTTTCAGCCCATTTTTCCATTAACTCTAGTACACGGCCTATTTCTACCCCATCGTCCCCCTCCCGGCGCCCGGTTCGCCCCAAGGACGGAAGCCTCGCGCGCTGGAAACGCATGGGGCGTCTTGGGCACCGCGCTAGCTATCCGCGACTGTGGCCAAACCCGCGCGGACGCGTCGGTCTCCTCCGTTTTCGGGCGATTTTTCCGTTAACGATAGTAGACGGCCTATTTCTACCCCATCGTTCCCCTCCCGGCGCCCGGTTCGCCCCAAGGACGGAAGCCTCACGCGCTGGAAACGCATGGGGCGTCTTGGGCACCCCGCTTGCTATCCGCGACTGTTGCCAAACCCGCGTGGACGCGCCAGCCTCCTCCATTTTCAGCCGATTTTTCCGTTAACGCTAGTACACGGCCTATTTCTACCCCATCGTCCCCATCCCAGCGCCCGGTTCGCCCCAAGGACGGAAGCCTCGCGCGCTGGAAACGCATGGGGCGTCTTCGGCACACCGCTAGCTATCCGCGACTGTGGCCAAACCCGCGCGGACGTGCCGGCCTCCTCCGTTTTCAGCCGATTTTTCCGTTAACGATAGTACACGGCCTATTTCTACCCCATCGTCCCCTTCCCGGCGCCCGGTTCGCCCTAAGGACGGAAGCCTCGCGCGCTGGAAACGCATGGGGCGTCTTGGGCACCCCGCTAGCTATCCGCGACTGTGGCCAAACCCGCGCGGACGCGCCGGCCTCCTCCGTTTTCGGCCGATTTTTCCGTTAACGCTAGTACACGGCCTATTTCTACACCATCGTCCCCCTCCCGGCGCCCGGTTCGCCCCATGGACGGAAGCCTCGCGCGCTGGAAACGCATGGGGCATCTTGGGCACCACGCTAGCTATCCGCGACTGTGGCCAAACCTGCGCGGACGCGCCGGCCTCCTCCGTTTTCGGGCGATTTTTCCGTTAACGATAGTACACGGCCTATTTCTACCCCATCGTCCCCCTCCCGGCGCCCGGTTCGCCCCAAGGACGGAAGCCTCGCGCGCTGGAAACGCAAGGGGCGTCTTGGGCACCCCGCTAGCTATCCGCGACTGTGGCCAAACCCGCGCGGACGCGCCGGCCTCCTCCGTTTTCAGCCGATTTTTCTGTTAACGCTAGTACACGTCCTATTTCAACCCCATCGTCCCCCTCCCGGCGCCCGGTTCGCCCCATGGACGGAAGCCTCGTGCGCTGGAAACGCATAGGGCGTCTTGAACACCACGCTAGCTATCCGCGACTGTGGCCAAACACGCGCGGACGCGCCGGCCTCCTCTGTTTTCGGGCGATTTTTCCGTTAACGCTAGTACACGGCCTTTTTTCTACCCCATCGTCCCCCTCCCGGTGCCCGGTTTGCCCCAAGGACGGAAGCCTCGCGCGCTTGTAACGCATGGGGCGTCTTGGGCACCACGCTAGCTATCCGCGACTATGGCCAAACCCGCGCGGACGCGCCGGCCTCCTCCGCTTTCGGGCGATTTTTCCGTTAACGCTAGTACACAGCCTATTTCTACCCCATCGTCCCCATCCAGGCGCCCGGTTCGCCCCAAGGACGGAAGCCTCGCGCGCTGGAAACGCTTGGGGCATCTTGGGCACCCCGCTAGCTATCCGTGACTGTGGCCAAACCCACGCGGACGCGCCGGCCTCCTCCGTTTTCGGCCGATTTTTCCGTTAACGCTAGTACACGGCCTATTTCAACCCCATCGTCCCCCTCCCGGTGCCCGGTTCGCCCCATGGACGGAAGCCTTGCGCGCTGGAAACGCATGGGGCGTCTTGGACACCACGCTAGCTATCCGCGACTGTGGCCAAACCCGCGCGGACGCGCCGACCTCCTCCGTTTTCAGCCGATTTTTCCATTAACGCTAGTACACGGCCTATTTCTACCCCATCGTCCCCCTCCCGGCGCCCGGTTCGCCCCAAGGACGGAAGCCTCGCGCGCTGGAAACGCATGGGGCATCTTCGGCACCCCGCTAGCTATCCGCGACTGTGGCCAAACCCACGCGGACGCGCCGGCCTCCTCTGTTTTCGGCCGATTTTTCCTTTAACGCTAGTACACGGCCTTTTTTCTACCCCATCGTCCCCCTCTCGGTGCCCGGTTCGCCCCATGGACGGAAGCCTCGCGCGCAGGAAACGCATGGGGCGTCTTGGGCACCACGCTAGCTATCCGCGACTGTGGCCGAACCCGCGCGGACGCGCTGGCCTTCTCTGTTTTCGGGCGATTTTTCCGTTAACGATAGTACACGGCCTATTTCTACCCCATCGTCCCCCTCCCGGCGCCCGGTTCGCCCTAAGGACGGAAGCCTCGCGCGCTGGAAACGCATGGGCCGTCTTGGGCACCCCGCTAGCTATCCGCGACTGTGGCCAAACCCGCGCAGACGCGCCGGCCTCCTCCGCTTTTGGCCGATTTTTCCGTTAACGCTAGTACACGGCCTATTTCTACCCCATCGTCCCCATCCAGGCGCCCGGTTCGCCCCAAGGACGAAAGCCTCGCGCGCTGGAAACGCATGGGGCATCTTGGGCACCCCGCTAGCTATCCGTGACTGTGGCCAAACCCACGCGGACGCGCCGGCCTCCTCCGTTTTCGGCCGATTTTTCCGTTAACGCTAGTACACGGCCTATTTCAACCCCATCGTCCCCCTCCCGGCGCCCGGTTCGCCCCATGGGCGGAAGCCTCGCACGCTGGAAACGCATGGGGCATCTTGGGCACCCCGCTAGCTATCCGGGACTGTGGCCAAACCCGCGCGGACGTGCCGGCCTCCTCCGTTTTCAGCCGATTTTTCCGTTAACGCTAGTACACGGCCTATTTCAACCCCATCGTCCCCCTCTTGGTGCCCGGTTCGCCCCATGGACGGAAGCCTCGCGCGCTGGAAACGCATGGGGCGTCTTGGGCACCATGCTAGCTATCCGCGACTGTGGCCAAACCTGCGCGGACGCGCCGGCCTCCTCTGTTTTCGGGCGATTTTTCCGTTAATGATAGTATCGGTGTTTCGAAACCGGGGGTATGACACCAACGAGTGATATGATCGCGTGCTCTCTTCCTGGATGGTGATGCAAGATGACACAAGGATTTATCCTGGTTCGGGCAAAGAAGGCCCTACGTCCAGCGGGGGAGGAGGTTCTTGTATTACTTGCACCTAAGTGCTTGTACAGGGGCGAATACAAGCTCAATGAGCGTGGACCGGAGTTCGGACTCGAATGTGTGGGTGGAATGGTGTGTTGTATCTCGGAGTTGCGTCACTGCGGAATGAGGGCCCCGGTGTCCCCTTTTATAGAGCAAGGGGAGGCCGGGGTTACACAGGGGTGTCATGAACAACGTTCGATATGGCGAAGGGTAGGAATCCTGTCTTGTCGGGGCCACTGGAGCTGACGTGGGTGCTGCTGTTGAGGCGTCCTTGGAGCGTGGCCTCCATCCCGGGCACGGACGTGGAGACGTGGCGTCGTGGAAGTCGTACAGCACCCATCCCGGAACGTACAGGACACGGCGGGGTCCCTCCGGGTCTTGGGGTACCTGTCCTCCAATAGCATGAAAGCAGTTAGGGCTCGAGGGGCGCGGAGCCGGCCTCGAGGCGGCGCCCACGGGGGGCTCGAGTTCCCGCAGCTACGGGCGAGTCCCGGAAAAATCCTCTGAACGGCGGGAAACCAGGTCTCGAGGTGTGGCTTGAGCATGCAACAGTGCGTGGTATGGCTGAACAGTGCCGTACTTGTGCCTTTTTGCCCATGCTTGTGGTGAAAACGAGGTTTGACTCTGGCTCCGGTTCCCTGTGGCATACGCTGTGTACCGGAGGGTGTGACCGGAGTTGGTGAATGCATTAAATACGCAGTATGGGGTTAGCATCCGGTGCTTTGGTGCTGCTCGAGGGGCGTGATGTGCCCTCGAGGGGTAGACCGCCGGGCCAGCGAGGCTCGAGGTCCCCGCGCGGGGTCTCGAGGTATGGTGTTCGGCCGTGGGGGGCTCGAGCCCTATATGCTAGGACTTGAGGTTTTAGTGGAGCGCTCGCCCGAGGCCTGGCTTGGAGGGCTCGGGCGAGACGGAGAGCGGGCGCCAGCCCGAGGCCTGGCTCGGAGAACTCGGGCGAGGCAGAGAGCGCGCGTTCACTCGAGTCCTGGCTTGGCGGGCTAGCGTTACGGGCCTCGAGGGGTTGGTCTCGTTAGGGGGTTAGACTAGTAAGGTTTGTTATTTACCGGTGTTCTAGGTTCAACCTATTTGTTTGCGTTGATTGGGGGTACCCCTTCTGTGGGCCCCCGACAGTAGCCCCCGAGCCCTTGTTTGGGTGCTTGCACTCGAGCAGGGGCTCCCGACTGGGATCTCGAGGGTTAGCTAGCCGGTTCTCGGAGGTTTGGTTGCTTTGATTCCGTGGGTGTCGCGCGAGCGACACCCGCGGGTGTAGCCCACGAGGCCACGGGGGAGTGGTTAGGGCTCCCTCGTGGGCTTTTTCTTGTGTGAGTGTTAGTTGCGTTTTTTAGGTTCGGGAGTGTCGAGCCCCCGAGTTTTTAGACCCTCTTTCGTCGAGGGGTGCCAGGCTGAACCGGCCGGCCGGCTCTTCGAGCTGTCCGGCACGCCGGTTGCCCTGACTTGTCATCCCGCGAGTCCTTCCGATCGGATGCGAGGTGGGATGCCTCGTACTACCACGAGCGGGCGAGTATCGAGGTTCCCGGTGAGCTGGTAACGGGAAATCCAAGTGAGACCTCGTGCCCCGTTCGATAGGGGTCGACTGTAGCCCGGAGGCGATCTCATGAAGCATGGGTGCTCAGTCTGCAAGAGTGCTGGATCCATTCGATAGGACCTGGTGGCTCGATGCCTCCCTCCGAGGGGATCTCACTGCATGTCGAGCTCCCCGCCTTGGATACACGTGAGGGGCCTCGAGGGCTTGGCCCTCGAGCGATGCTGCGAGTAGCGCCCCTTGGTGTCCCTGACTCGGGAGCTCGAAGCCGGCTGTCGAACCCTCTTCGAGGGCCAGCCTTCGCTGCTTCGAGGCTTAGGGCCGGGGCCCGTTTTTACCTTCATGAAGAAGCCTCCGTCGTCTGGGAATCCTTCTGCCCGTTGGGCGTGCCTTTTTAGGCGAAATCTGCCGGGGAGGGCGGCGGACGCGAAGCCGGAACGACGGTCATGGCGGGCCCGGGTAGTGGAGCGAATGGAGAGCTGCCGCGTGTACCCTGCATCCGGCTCGAGACGTGGTTAGATGGGCGCATTAAATGTATGCGGTTACCTTTTTCCGCCGCCATGGAGAACCCCGCCTGTTGAGGTTTCCCCCTATAAATATCGAAAGGGAGGAGAGGATTTGTTTACTTTGCCTTTGCCTTCACTTTCACCGTAGCCTGCGCACGCCTTCTTCCCAATCTCGTAATTGGAAATCTTCCCGGCCGCCCGTCCGCAGCTCGGATCCGTGCCGTTGCCGACATGGCCGCCCAATCTCAAGTGCTGCCGCCTGAAGATTGGAGTCCTACGAAGACGACGCGGGAGGAGTTGGAGACGCTGGCGGAGCGTGGGCTCCTCCGCCCCAACCCGGAGGCGGGGCCGGCGTGGTGGATTCTTCCATCGGCGGACCACCGTGAGCCGCACCCGCCGGAGGGGTACGTGGTGAGCTTTACTCGCTACCATCGTATGGGGCTCGGTGTTCCGCCGAGTCGCTTCATGCGGGCGCTCACCCACCACTTCGAGGCGGAGCTGCACCACTTCTCCCCCAACTCGATCTCGCACGCCGCCATCTTCGCCGCGGTGTGCGAGGGATATTTGAAGATGGAGCCGCACTGGGAGATGTTCGTCCACCTCTTCCGGGGCGAACTCTTTATCAAGGCCTCGAAGTCCGGCGGGAGGCGGTTCGTGCGCATGGGATCCTTGGCCATCACCGCGAGGACTGGACCTTCACCGGCCGGCGTCCCCCGCGAGTACTTGCGCTACAAGCTTTCTTCTAACCAGGCGGGGTGGGACGACCACTGGTTCTACTTGCGGAACGAAGGTGGCCTCTTTCCGCAGTACACCGGCGGTGTTCTCACCCGTCGCCCGGAGAAGTGGACCTGGGGCGTCGCGTCGGACAGGCAGCGCCACCTGGTGCCGCTAATGAAGGCGATGAAGGCGTTGGTGGAGGAGAAGGGGCTGACCGTCGCAGCGGTCATCTGGGCGTTCCACCAGCGGAGGGTCCTTCCCCTGGCGGACCGTCCCCTCCTCATGTTCGAGATGGGGCCTAAGGCCTCACTCGAGGGGTTGAAGCGCTCGAGGTTGGCCGAGGTGGGGCTGTCCCGGAATGAAGCCGTCTCCCGGGTGTCGATCACGATCCAAGGGACGTTCCGCCCCGAGGAAGCCAACCTGATCGCCATGGCACCCGACACGGGGTGTCCTGACCTGGTAAGCTTTCCTCGAGCTGGTTGGCCTCGAGCCCCTCCTTTCCTCTTTCTTCCCGTGATTTTCCTTATCTGTTTTATTCTCGCAGGGGGCGTTTACCTTTCGCGCGTCGAGGCCTCCGGTGAGGGAGGACGCCGCGGATACCCAGGTGAGGCGCCTTTCTGCTCAAAAAGATAAGGAGAGCAAGGACGCCAAAAAGAAGAAAGAGAAAATCAAAAACTTGCGTCGCTCGGCTCGGGAGCAGAGGCTGGCAAAGGCTCGCCGCAACCGTCAGCCTGGAGACGAGTCCCCAGAGCTGAGCTCCTCGGGCTCGGAGGAGGAGAGCGATGACGAGGATGATGATGATGACGAGGGGATGGACGCACGTTTGAGACGCGCGGGGGTCTTCGGCGTCGGGGCTGACCCCTCCTTTGTGCAGGAGGATGTCTTGGAGGTCCCCCCGGCGAAGGGATCGCGCGGGGCGCAGCCGCGGAGGGCCGCGCCGAGCCAGGCTTCGTTGGAAGCCCAGGGGACCTCGAGCTCCGCGCCGGACGCGCCGGCCGTCGTGAGGAAGCCGCGGACCAGGAGCGCTGTCGACGCGGCGCAGAAGGAGTCGACGTCGGCGTCGACCAAGGCGGAGGATCCCGAGAGGGGCCGGCCCTCGAGGAGTGGCCCTCGCGTCGAGAGGGATCCTGAGCCCGCCCGTCGCGAAGCGTCGAGGTGTACTTCGAGCCCCCGAAGGAGCGGACGGCACGATGGGGCGTCGAGCCCCCGCCACCATGAGCATCGTGGGAAGAGCCCTAGGTCGTCTCGTGATGGTGGCCGCGAGCGGCCTCGGAGCCCGTCGCCGCACCCACGTCGGGAGAGGGAGGCAGATGCGGGGAGGCGTGACCGTCGCGTCGAGCTTCGGAGTAGGTCCCGGAGCCCGGGTCGAGAGAGGCGCCGAGACGACAGCTCGACGGAGACTAGGTCCCCCTCCCGGGGCGAGAGACCCAGGGATAGCTCCCCGTCGGGGTCGAGCCCCAGGAGGCACCGGGAGCCTTCCCCCCTCCCGAGCCACGTGGAAACGGCCCAGGTGCGTGGCTCGAGCCAAGGGTCGGGCTCGAAGCCCCCGAGCGGGTCTGGCGACTCAGGGAAAAAGCTCAGCCGTCGTTTTGGGTAAGTGGTATTTTAATTCTGAAGGTAGTGAGGATTTGCCTTTCTTTCCTTTGATGATACGTGCCGTCTCTGGGTTTTCCAGGGAGAAGCGCACTCGGCAGGAGGCCGGGCTCGCGGCGTCCAAGCGGGCCAAGACTTCGAGCTCCGCGGATGTCCAGGCCCCTCGAGGTATGGGCCCTTCTTCTGCCGTTGAGGTGGCTTGGCTGGCGAAGGCTCGAGCGGCTATGGCTCGAGGAAGTCAGATGGCCGCAATGGATCTTGGTGAGGCTGGCGACGTCGACCGCGGGGGTCGAAATCTTTTTTGGTCCTGACGATGCTGTTTTCTTCTGTAGCAGGGTCCTCAACTCCTGGCGCCGAGCCTGCCGTGACTGCGTCCGTCACGGCCCCGCCCCCTCCTCCTTTGGTGGCGCCTTCCGAGGGGGCCACTTCTCCCCCGGCTACGATGGCCGCCCCAGGGGGTGCGCCGGAGTTAGGGGCGGCCTCGGTGGAGCTCGAGGCCAAGGAGGTGTCGGGGGCGAGGACGCCCACGGTGGAGGAGCTCTTAGAAGAGCTGGAGAAGGCGCCGCCTTCAGTCGAGGCCCCCGCGCTGGAGGAGGCGTCCGAGGCACCGTCCAGAGCCGACCAAGGGCCGGAAGACTCGAGCCACCCGCAGCAGCTCGAGCTCCCGCGTGCTGATGCACCGAGCTCGGATGGCACCACGGCCCTTGTCGAGCCCTCGGCTCGGCAGGGGGCTCCGCGGGAGGCGCGAGCCATCTTCAGGGAGGTGGCGGAGCTCATGGTGGAGGCGGAGCGGGCTCTGTCGGAGCAGACGGAGAAATCCGCGCAGGTGGTGGCTGCCCTCACGAGGGCGGAGGGGGAGCTCGAGGGGCTCCGCGCCGAACTGGGCCGGAACGCTCAGATGGCGGATCGGCTTCGTGCGGCGGAAGCAGAGGTCCAGGCGGCTCGCGACGAGGCCACCCAAGCTAGGAGGGAGGCCGCCACTGCCTTGGCCGCGGCGGAGGTGTCGGAGAAGGAGGCCGCCGACGCCCGGAGCGAAGCCGTTGCCGCCCGAGCCACAGCGGACGCCACGGAAACGGAGGCCGCCGCTGCCCGGAATGAAGCCGTCACCGCCCGGTCCGCAGCGGAGGCGTCGTCCTCAACCTCAAACCATACTTGTTTCTCGCGAAGAGGCCAGATCTTGGCGCAACAGTACTCTTCAACCAGGTCGCGGGCGCACTGAGAGCGCGAGACAACCCTCAAACAATCAACAGTCGCGTGTGCTTCGCCGTCCATCTTGGCCTCCGCGCTTACATCCCCGAGAGGCGGGAGCTCACCGCACAACTCCGCCACATCACTGAGCTTATAGTAAAACCAAAATTCCTGCCACCCACTGGTCCACTTGTTCTTCTGAGCTTGCACTGGCAACTCCGACTCAGCGCGGTGGCAAAATGTGTACACAGCAAATTGACCCAGACGACTTTTACCCTCGCCACAATCAATCTTCCGAGGCTGCATGTGCACCCGATGAGTGCGAACAAAACCTTCGACATTTGGAGCAATACCTTGGGAACGGCACGCCCACACATACACCGACATCTTCGTAAAACATGAAGGTGTCAGCTGATGAAACTTCAGGTTAAACCTTCGCAGCACAGAGGCCACGAAGGAGTGGGCCGGGAAGCGAAGGCCAGCTGAAAAAAATTCTTCAAACACTACAACTTCATCCGCATCCGCCTTCGGCACCGTCTCCCCGACGCTGGTCCTCGCCTTGCCCTCTTCGATCCAACCCCACCTAACATAAGACGCAATCTCCGATGCGCACACTCGGCTGAGTCCAAACTCGAAGGTAATCCCCTCTTCCGCTGAAACAGGGGAAGCAGCACGAACAGTCTGCTTCAGCCTAGCCATCTCTCTAATCGCTAACACCTTCGCGCAGCGAATGCTTACCTCGACCCTCGCAGTCAAACTAAAACAAACCTTCGCTACAGGCAAATTGCAACAGCAGGGTGGCTAGGGCGAATGAGGGTACGTCCTTTACCGCTCACCTACCCCTCCTATTTATAGACCAAGCGGCCGACACTCCCGCGACAGTATCGGCACGACAATCGAAAAACGCGGCGCAAAAAACAAAACGGGCCTCAACAGTACGAACTACAGTACAACGATACGGCCCAAAGCAGTCGCGGGCGTCGCTGCCAAGGGTCCCCTTACGTTTTCCAGTCCAAAATGCGCTGCTTGGGCCTAAAACTCCGTTCTTTAGATCCAAGGCAACGAGGGGCTACTGTTGGGGAAAAGGACCCTCGGCAAAGACGCCGCCCGATATGGTGCCAACAACAACCTTCGCTTGGTCTTTGTGTCCTCGCGAGGTCCCCCTCCTTTCGGGATCAATTTCCTAACCTTCGGACGTGAGTTCGACCCTCGGTGCTCCCTTTTGCACTCCCTGCAGGTTAAGGCTTCGCGGCACGGCAGGCGACCCTCGCCGGGTCCCATGGTCGCTCTACTCGGAGCGGGCCAAGCAAGCTGCGAAGGTCGCGGGCCAAGGGCGACCGAAGTCAAAGGTAGGCGAGCAAGTCGAAGGTCCGGCGAGCAGCGAAGGTCGCGGGTCCGAAGGCGAGCACGAATCAAAGGTCAACGCCTCACCATCCCACCCCTGAAGGCGGTCTGAGTCAGGTGGCGGCGCACAGGGGGAAAGCTGGCTAGGGTTTCAGCCTCTACCATGTGCTTACCTTTTTACCCCTCCTCCCTGCGTGGAGGCAAGGAATCTTTGTTGTACCCTTTTGTAATTTGACCTCTGCCCCTTGGTATTCACTATAAATACCAGGGAGTGAACAGTGTGAAGGGGGGACTTTTTGGGATTAATGCGCTACAGCATTAATCGAGTTCAAAACCTTTGCTTCCACTTTAACTTCCGATGCTTGGCCACCTTCGCTGTTCTCTCCGCACAAGTGCGGGGGTTCGGCAAGTGTGCTCCCAACAGTTTGGCGCCGACCGTGGGGAACGAAAGTTTCACATGGCAGGAAACAGAAGAGCTCACCCAGCGAGGGACCAACGTGTAGCCAGAGAGACAGCGACGGTGGTCCCTCCTGTGGAAGAAATCGTGCAGCCCTCGGGGGGAGAGAACGTCACCCCGGAACCCCAAACCCTGGGCCCCCAGGTCCGAGTGGCGACGCAACCGCACCCACACACTTCAGGAGAAGGAGAGGGAGAAGAAGAAGAGATGGGCCTTGAGGCCCTTGAAAGGCTCGAGGCTGAGCTGCAAGAGAAGAAGAGGCGCCTGGAACAGCTTGAGAGGCATAACCGATTGCGCTCGATCAGACAGAGGGCTGACGAGGCCAGGGAGCAGCTTCGCCGTATGGAGGAATCCCTCGCCGCGGCAGAAGCCGAAGCCGAAGGCTGGAATGATGAGGAGATACCCCCGCTGCAAGAGGGGAATGAGGAGCCGAATCAAGATAACCTTCGTCACCATCCACCACCCCCTCCACCACCAGTACACCCAGAGCCATATCCTGTGAGACACCCAAATTTCCGCCAACTCTACCCAGATGAGAGAGAACAAAACCTTCGCATTCAGCGAAGGCATCAGCAACACCAAATGCCGTATGATCCAAAGTCACCACTCTCCCAAATACTCCAAACCCAGCCCTGGCCACCATGTTACAATGCCACAAAACCTACCTCGCTATGATGGACTTTCCGACCCTCGCCAGTTCATCATGAGCTACGAAGCAGCAGTTGCCGCAGCAGGCGGTGATGAATCAACAATGGCAAAATCCTTTGTCATCATTCTGCGAGACATCGCACAAACATGGTACAGCAACCTTCGCCCCTGGAACTGTGGATTCCTGGGCCACCCTCAGAGACAAGCTGTGTACAAATTTCAAGGGCATCACTCCAGCCCCGTCAAACCCCATCGAGCTGTTCAATTGCAAGCAAGAAGAGCGCGAGCCGCTCCAAGATTACTGGCGGAGGTTTATTCAAATCAGAGCGAGGACCCCGGGGATATCTGACGAGGCTGTCATCCTCGCTGCAGTCAGTGGCCTGCGCCCAGGACCATGCTCCTCAAAATTTGCCAGAAAACCGGCAAGCTCCATCGAAGAGTTGCATGAAACAATGGAAAGATACTGTAGAGCTGATATGGACTTTAGAGCGAAGTCCGATGCTCGAAGGTCACAGCAGAAGCCGCAGCCGAGGCCTCATCCGAGAGAAAACAACCTCCACCAAGAGCAAAGCAACATTGGGGCTATCAACAAACTACCGCACCATGAAGACCACAGACGGAGCACTCAACCTCCGATCAACCAAAACCCCCAAGGCTTACCACCTCCGCCAGATCAACGGAACCAGCAACGAGACCCCGCCAAAATGTATTGTCACTTCTGTGGTCTCGGAAAGGGACACACAACAAAGCAATGCGAATGCTTCGCCAAGGGAAAAGAATACTAGGAATCCAGGAAAGCTATTTCGTCAGACACCCGAATCATCAACCACACCAGGAAACCAAGTTTCCACCCACCAAATCCCCCATACCAATATACCCCCATAAACTACGGCCTACCTTCGCAACAACCCACTTACACTCACTACCCACTCTACAACCAAACCCCTCATCAGCCAACCACCATCCCACAACGCCAAAACCCACCTTACACAGTCACATACCCAACAACCCCCCAAAACCAAATCCCAACAACCCACCAAGCCACCAACGCTCTGCCACCACCACCGCCAATCCCCGCCTTACCAGCACCACAACCTGTCAAAGCCGAAGCCCCGAGCCAAACGACCATCAACAATCCAACTTCAACCTTCGGTGTGATTCTAGCCATCACCGGAGGTTCAAATGAGGACCATGGTAACAAACGGCAGAGGAAGGAACATGCCAGACGAGTCCACCACGTGGCCATCGAAGGACCACATAGACTCGGTCGTTGGTCTCACATCCCCATAACCTTCGATCCCAGTGACATGAAGCTAAGAGATTACCCTCACACCGATGCTATGGTGATCGAAACCAACCTCGCTGGGTGGACCGTCACCAAAATACTGGTCGATACAGGAAGCTCCGCTGACATCTTGTTCGCTTCAACCTTCGACAGTATGAAGCTTGACAGAAACCTTCTGCAACCTGCTGACAACCCCCTATACGGCTTCGGTGGTCAACAAGTGAGAGCCGTCGGAAAAATTTCTTTGCCCGTGACCTTCGGCGACCAAATCAACTGCAGGACTGAGCACATAACATTTGATGTCGTCGACATGTTCTACCCATACAATGCCATTTTTGGCCGAGGGGTCACAAACGCATTCAATGCTGCCGTCCATCCCGCCTACCTTTGCATGAAGCTTCCCGCTCCGAAGGGTGTGGTCGCAGTATTTGGGGACCAAGACATTGCAAGGGCAGCTGAAGGGAACGTAGCCCCGGGGCAACGTAATGTACACAACTTGTCAAAACCTCAAACCCCCGGTATCAACGACGAGGGTGAAGTCTGCAATGACAGAGTGAAGGCAGCGCCAAAGGAGGAAACCAAACAAGTCCAACTCTTTGAGGGTAACGCCAAAAGAAAGGTCATCATCTCAGCCAATCTAGACCCTCAATCAGAAGGCAACTTCGTCACCTTCCTCAGAGAAAATTCCGACACCTTCGCTTGGTCCGCAGAAGACCTAAAAGGAGTCAACAGATCAATGATCGAGCATAGCCTGAACATCAAAACAGGCTATCGCCCAATCAAACAAAAGCTTCGCAAAATGTCAGAAGAAAGAAAGGAGGCAGCGAAGGCTGAAGTAAAAAGGCTTCTGGACGCAGGTGTCATCCGCCCAGTCAAATACCCAACTTGGCTCTCAAACGTGGTCCTAGTCCAAAAGAAAAACAAAAAATGGCGAATGTGCGTGGACTTCACTTGCTTGAACAAAGCTTGTCCGAAGGATGACTTCCCTCTCCCAAACATAAGCACCCTGGTCGACAGAGCGGCAGGTTGCCAAATGCTATCCCTCCTTGATTGCTTTTCAGGCTATCACCAGATTTGGATGAATGAAGAGGACGAAGAAAAAACAAGCTTCATCACACCCTCGGGCACCTTTTGCTTCCGAAGAATGGCAGAAGGCTTGAAAAATGCAGGCTCAACCTTCGCTCGCATGACCTCTGAAGTTTTCAAGGATGAACACGCTGTCTCTGCTTATGTCGACGACCTAGTCGTCCAGAGTGAACTAAAAGAAAACCACATATCAGACTTATCGAGGGTGTTCAGCAACCTCTGGTCCGCCGGACTGAAACTAAACCCAGAAAAATGTGTTTTCGGGGTAAGCGAAGGTAAATTGCTAGGTTGCATCGTTTCAGTCAGAGGAATCGAAGCTAACCCTGAGAAGATTGATGCCATCATGAACATGGAACCTCCGGCAACCAAGAAAGCAGCTCAGCGTCTGACCGGTCGTTTAGCAGCACTTAGCAGATTCATCTCAAGATCCGCAGAGCGAGGGTTACCCTTCTTTGAAACACTCAGAAGCAACGCTCCATTCAATTGGGGTCCCCAGCAACAAAAGGCATTCGAGGAGCTGAAAACGTATCTGACCAGCTTGATTGCCCTAACCAGCCCAAGCAAGGGAGATTTATTGTTACTCTACGTCGCAGCCTCGCCACACGCAGCAAGCGCAGTCCTCATCAAGGAGCTCCGCGAAAACAACAAGACCAGACAAGCCCCCGTCTACTACGTTTCAGAAACCCTCGAAGGCCCAAAGAAAAATTATTCGGAGCTTGAGAAAACAGCATACGCCGTCGTTATGGCGTCAAGAAAGCTCAAGCACTATTTCCAAGCCCACGAGATCCAGGTACCTTCGTCGTACCCCCTCGAGAACATTTTCAAAAACAGCGAAGCAGTGGGAAGAATAGCAAAGTGGGCAGTCGAGCTTAACAGTTACGCTGTAACCTTCGTCGGCAGAACAGCAGTCAAATCACAAATACTGGCTGATTTCATAGGAGAATGGACTCCAGACCCTCGCCCTGGTGAGCCGCATCATGACCAGTTTTGGATCGTTTACGTCGACGGAGCATGGGGTGCAACTGGGGCCGGTGCCTCGGCCATTCTAATCTCGCCTTCCGGATCGAAGCTAAGATACGCAAGAAGGCTCGACTTCAAGTGCACAAACAACTCAGCAGAGTACGAAGCTGTGATTCTGGCACTCTCAAGACTACGGTCATTATCAGTCCGAAGGGCACTTATCAACACAGACTCCCAAGTCATTGCGGGGCACATTGAAAAGAACTACAAAGCAAAAGATCCAGAGCTCCAAAAATATTTTCAATATGTCCGAAGGTTAGAATCCTTCTTCCTCGGCATAACTGTAAAAGCAATATCAAGAACCGAAAACAGCGAGGCTGATTGCTTAGCCAAAGCAGCCGCACAGCAGCTACAGCTTCCACCGGATGTGTTCTACGAGGTCACCACTCGGTCAGCCTTCGAAGCTCCCGAAGTCAGCATCAAGCTGATCAGCGCAATTCAGTGCGAGGATTGGAGAGCACCTATCATGACCTACATCAAAGGACTCCATGAACCCAGCTCTAAAGAAGAAGACAACAGACTAAAACAAAGAGTGCGAGGGTACAAGATTGTGGATAACACCCTATTCAAAGCTTCGGTAACCTCACCTTGGCTCAAGTGCGTGTCACAGTCCGAAGGTAATGACATTCTCAAACTCATCCACGAAGGTATATGTGGCTCACATAATGGCCCGAGGGCACTAGTAGGAAAAGCTTTCTGGCAAGGTTTCTACTGGCCAACTGCGCTGAGAGATGCTGAAACCATCGTCAAGCAGTGCGAGGGTTGTCAACTGACAGCAAAAAACCAAAACACCCCAGGGGCTCTCACAACCCTCATATGCCCAACTTGGCCTCTGCAAAGGTGGGCAATGGATCTCGTGGGTCCACTACCGACGGCTCCGGGCAACCTTCGCTATGCGGTGGTAGCAGTGGAGTATTTCACAAAATGGACTGAAACAAGACCGCTGTCCTCCATAACCTCCCTCGCAGTAAAAAAGTTTTTTTGGCAGCAAATAGTTTGTCGTTTCGGAGTTCCCCAATATCTAACCGTCGACAATGGCACCCAGTTTGACAGCGAGGTTTTCAAAGAATTCTGCGCACAAATCGGAACAATTCTATGCTTCGCCTCAGTCCGACACCCGCAATCCAATGGCCTAGTTGAAAGAGCCAACGCAACAATCTTCCAATCCATATCCAAAAAGTTGCAAGGCAAACCCAAAGGCAAATGGGCAGACGAGCTAACTTCAGTCACCTGGTCTCACAATACCTCCGAATGCAGAGCAACCAAATTCACACCCTTCAAACTTCTGTTCGGCGAAGAAGCCGTGCTACCAGAGGAGCTAAAATACGCTTCACCAAGAACAACCCTCGCAAATGATGAGTCAGCTAACCTGATTGACAAAGACTTACTAGAAGAAACAAGATGCAGCGCAGTGCACAACCTTCGCAAGTATCAGGAAGAGACCAAAAAATGGAGAGATAAAAAGGTCAGAATCAAAAACTTGCAGAAGGGTGACCTCGTCCTCATCCGTAAACAAAACGCCAACATGGCCGGAAAGTTTCAGCCTAAGTGGACAGGCCCGTTCCTGATCGCAGAATGCAATCGTCCAGGCTCTTTCCATCTCTCCGACAGCGAAGGCAATATCCTACCACACACCTGGAACATTGACGACCTTCGCAAATTCTACCCATAGCGGAGCCTTAGCGAGCCCTCGCGATATGTAATCTTTGTCGCATATTACGTTATCTACATTCATGTACTTAACAAAAACAGGAGCTGCACTCTTTTTCCTTACGAAGGGGCGTAAGGTTTTTTAACGAGGCAGTATCCAAAGCATTAATACAGGTTAGAACCCCCCAAAAAGTAAAATCTCCAAAACATCGAAAAAGCGGGTCTCTTTCAAGAGCGCTACATTCGATGAAAACCTGCTAAGATTGCTTCGAAAAACATTACTTTTCCTTTCAAAGCAAACTTCACGTCCGCCTAAGATAAGGGGAGGCGCGAAGTCCCAAAAAGTCGAGCACCCTGGCACAAACGACAGGGGCTCGCAAAAAAGCAAACTTAACCTCCGCCTAAGATAAGGGGAGGCGCGAAGTCCCAAAAAGTCGAGCACCCTGGCACAAACGACAGGGGCTCGCAAAAAAGCAAACTTTACCTCCGCCTAAGATAAGGGGAGGCGCAAAGTCCCAAAAAGTCGAGCACCCTGGCACAAACGACAGGGGCTCGCAAAAAAGCAAACTTCACCTCCGCCTAAGATAAGGGGAGGCGCGAAGTCCCAAAAAGTCGAGCACCCTGGCACAAACGACAGGGGCTCGCAAAAAAGCAAACTTCACCTCCGCCTAAGATAAGGGGAGGCGCGAAGTCCCAAAAAGTCGAGCACCCTGGCACAAACGACAGGGGCTCGCAAAAAAGCAAACTTCACCTCCGCCTAAGATAAGGGGAGGCGCGAAGTCCCAAAAAGTCGAGCACCCTGGCACAAACGACAGGGGCTCGCAAAAAAGCAAACTTCACCTCCGCCTAAGATAAGGGAAGGCGCGAAGTCCCAAAAAGTCGAGCACCCTGGCACAAACGACAGGGGCTCGCAAAAAAGCAAACTTCACCTCCGCCCGAAATAAGGGGAGGCGCGAAGTCCAAAAAGTCGAGCACTCTCGCACAAGCAAAGTCAGGCCTCGGGCGGGCGCGCATTCTCCGTCGCGCCCGAGCCCTCCAAGTCAGGCCTCGGGCGGGTGAGCATTCTCCGTCTCGCCCGAGCCCTCCAAGCCAGGCCTCGGGGGGGTGCGCATTCTCCGTATCGCCCGAGCCCTCCAAGCCAGGCCTCGGGCGGGTGCGCATTCTCCGTCTCGCCCGAGCCCTCCAAGCCAGGCCTCGGGCGGGCCCACATTCTCCGTATCGCCCGAGCCCTCCAAGCAAGGCCGGTGCCCTTTCTCCCGCCTCGCCCGCCAATGTGGCACCCTCGTCCAGCAGAGTCTCGACATAGCAACTGTCGCACCGTTTTGCAAACCGCAAACTCCAAACCATCGACCTTTGTAGCACCCTCGAAAGAATGACTATAGACGTACGAGCCGCTGTCCTCTCCAAATCAGCATGTTAAAAAGCATTGCGCGAGCCTCGCAAAAGAAAAAGGGGGCGTCGCTGTTTTTTCAAAACAAGCTCACAAAGAGCAAATGCGCGAGCCTCGCTAAAGAAAAAGGGGGCGTCGCTGTTTTTTCAAAACAAGCTCACAAAGAGCAAATGCGCGAGCCTCGCTAAAGAAAAAGGGGGCGTCGCTGTTTTTTCAAAACAAACTCACAAAGAGCAAATGCGCGAGCCTCGCTAAAGAAAATGGGGGCGTCGCTGTTTTTTCAAAACAAGCTCACAAAGAGCAAATGGGCGAGCCTCGCTAAAGAAAAAGGGGGCGTCGCTGTTTTTTCAAAACAAACTCGCAAAGAGCAAATGCGCGAGCCTCGCTAAAGAAAAAGGGGGCGTCGCTGTTTTTTCAAAACAAGCTCACAAAGAGCAAATGCGCGAGCCTCGCTAAAGAAAAAGGGGGCGTCGCTGTTTTTTCAAAACAAGCTCACGAAGAGCAAATGCGCGAGCCTCGCTAAAGAAAAAGGGGGCGTCGCTGTTTTTTCAAAACAAGCTCATAAAGAGCAAATGCGCGAGCCTCGCTAAAGAAAAAGGGGGCGTCGCTGTTTTTTCAAAACAAACTCACAAAGAGCAAATGCGCGAGCCTCGCTAAAGAAAAAGGGGGCGTCGCTGTTTTTTCAAAACAAGCTCGCAAAGAGCAAATGTGCGAGCCTCGCTAAAGAAAAAGGGGGCGTCGCTGTTTTTTCAAAACAAGCTCACAAAGAGCAAATGCGCGAGCCTCGCTAAAGAAAAAGGGGGGCGTCGCTGTTTTTTCAAAACAAGCTCACAAAGAGCAAATGCGCGAGCCTCGCTAAAGAAAAAGGGGGCGTCGCTGTTTTTTCAAAACAAGCTCACAAAGAGCAAATGCGCGAGCCTCGCTAAAGAAAAAGGGGGCGTCGCTGTTTTTTCAAAACAAGCTCACAAAGAGCAAATGCGCGAGCCTCGCTAAAGAAAAAGGGGGCGTCGCTGTTTTTTCAAAACAAGCTCACAAAGAGCAAATGCGCGAGCCTCGCTAAAGAAAAAGGGGGCGTCGCTGTTTTTTCAAAACAAGCTCACAAAGAGCGAATGTGCGAGCCTCGCTAAAGAAAAAGGGGGCGTCACTGTTTTTTCAAAACAACCTCACAAAGATTAAATGCGCGAGCCTCGCTAAAGAAAAAGGGGGCGTCGCTGTTTTTTCAAAACAAGCTCACAAAGAGCAAATGTGCGAGCCTCGCTAAAGAAAAAGGGGGCGTCGCTGTTTTTTCAAAACAAACTCGCAAAGAGCAAATGCGCGAGCCTCGCTAAAGAAAAAGGGGGCGTCACTGTTTTTTTCAAAACAAGCTCACGAGAGCAAATGCTCGAGCCTCGCTAAAGAAAAAGGGGGCGTCGCTGTTTTTTCAAAACAAGCTCACCAGTCAAAACCCTCGCTAAAAGAAAAAGGGGGCGTCGCTGTTTTTTCCGTTACGAGAATCGTGCAGGCAAGTTTGCACAAAACTACACAACCTTCTCATACATTCACAAAAAATCTTTACAACGACAGTTAAAATCACCAAAAATTACAAAAATTTACAAGGAACCATCGCTCCCTTCGATTAGCATCAAATCATCGGGGCCCTCGCTAACTTCTTCGAACTCCGGCTCTACCGCAACAACGGGCCCCCACCACAAAGGAGTTGCCGGCACAATCGGCAACTCACCAGTCAAAACCCTCGCCCGATACATATACGTGCGGCGTACTTCATTAACCTCCAACGGTTCCTCCTTCGGAACCACCAGCGACCCGCCGGAGTCCACTGCAAGATTGCTTCGCCCAAATAGATAGTCCAATGCAGTGTTATCATCGATATCATCATCTAAAACGGCTTGCGAGGTCGAAGACGGACCAAACAAATAACGCGTGGCTTGCCGATCAGTAAAGTCCGCCTCGCGCCAAAAGCTGCTCGACCTACTATTCTTCAAATCATACCTTCGCACCTTTGACCACCAAAAACGCTCGAAGGTCAACGAAGGATGTTTTAACTTTGCACGGGCCCACGACTCACCAGTTATAAAAACATCCTGATAGTTAAGCGTTAACGGTGTCACGTTAAAAACCTCAAGCATGGTTCCATCAGGAACCTGCATTCACATAAAACAGTAAAAAACGTCTCAGCATTCTTCAAGTCATCTCAGGCGCCGCTGTTTTTCCTTTACAAAATAACTCATCCTTACAACCCTACGTGCTCACACCTGCTCGGCTTCATCAAGCTCGGTCGTCACAGCTTCGCCAGCGACGGTCTCCGCATCTCCAGCAGATGCCTCCCTCGCAGCCTTCCCTTGTTCGGCACCTTCGCCGGCGATTGCGGTTTCTGCGTGTCCCTCAACCGCCACTGGTGGCACCTCCGCAGAGCTGGGAGCTTGAGCGGCTTCGGAGCTGCCACCAGCTTCAAGGACAGCAGACGGCGAAGGCATCGCCTCCCTCCGAGCCTGCAAGAACCAAAAGGATAAAACAAATCCCTTTTTCAACTCAAAAAAAAAACACACACACACACACAAACCTGACGAGTAGCCTCGGCAGCCTCATCAAAGGCAAGAACTCGGCCGCCGCCCGCAATCCAAAACCGATGAAGGAACCGCATCGCGCAGTTTCGGACCTCGGCGTCGTCTGTCTTCATCTGTCGCACCTCTTCGCTGGTGGGGAAAGTATGGTTGGGTTTCTTAATTTTACGAAGGTGCTCACAGTCCGCTTGGCGAAGCGTCCCAGCCATCGCCAGCGCCCCGGCATACCCTCCAAAATCAGCTGCATTCCCAACCAGCGAGCTGAATACGTCCAACTCGTTACTTAACCAACCTTCGAAAGCCTCCGCGCTGACTGTAGGAAGTGGCTCCCCGGCTGAACCTCCGGCTTCAGTCAAGCATGTGTCTATCTTAGCTTTAACCCTAGATAGACTCTCATGCCAAGCCTCGGCCTGGGTTGCTACCTCCGTTGACAACTTTTCTGCGCGCTCGTTTGCAGACGCCAAGTCTTTATCTTTTTGCCGTCCTGCAGCGAGGAGCTCCGCACTGGTCCTCACAGCCTCTTGCGTTTCTTTCTTCCACTTCTCAGCCTCCTCTAAGGCGGCTTTCAGCTCCGCATCCTTGTCCTCCAAGCTCTGGCGAAGCTCCTTGTTGGTTTTCTGCGTGTCTTTCAACCGGTCGTTCAGATAATGAAGATTGTAACTAGACCTTCGACGCGCCAACCGGTTGAGGAGCATCAGCTCATCCACTTTTACATCAATATCATCATGAATATTATCCAAGGGCTCGCTGGCGAGCCGAAGCTCCGCTTCTGGCAGACAGACCCGGTTAAACACGCGACCCAGGAATCACCTTTCCTCCGGAGAGCACGGCAAACGAGTCGCCTGAAGGTCCGCGCTCGTGTACAGATGGGTCGCCGGGTCAGTAACGCCAAGCTCCTTCGCGTAGTAAGGAAGGCTTGTTCGGCTGGCTTCGCCATACGGCCTTTTTCCAGGCACCGGGTCCGATTCATGGTCACCATTAACTTCGGATCCCTCGACCCAAATATGCGTGCCGGCGTAATCGGGCAGTGACCCTCGTCGAGGGCTCTCTCCCTCTAGTTCCCGCAACACTTCTTCAATATCTTTGGCAGCCGCAGCAACAGCACTGGACGAAGCTATCCTTTTTCCTCGGGTGTCCCCAACAGAAACATCTTTATCGGAGTCATCCTCGCAGTGGATGAATCGCTGCCCTCGCTAGATGACTCCTCTCCCCCCTATCCTTTTCCTTTTCCTTCTCTTCCTTGTCGGTGTCTCCGGAGACGCCTTCGTCATCCGAGGCCTGAATCAAAGCTCCGACACCGCCCACGCGGGGCACCACTCCTCCAACCTTAGCAAAGCCTCGGCCGCTCGAGGCAACGGCCGAGGATGTGGAAGTGCCCGAAGCACCAACAACAGCTGCGACCCTCGTCGCCAAAACCTTCGCCCGGCCGCCGGGACCGCCGCGCCCACGGCCACGACCCCTCTTCGGCCGAGACACAATTTCCTCATCTCCCGCAGCGGCACGCTTCCTCTTCTTCGGAGCATCTTCGCTCGACGGAACGGGCCAGTTTGGATACTGAATGCCAAAAATGTCAAACAGTCTGTTAACTCGACCTTCGGCGCCTATCGCGCTGTGTATAGCTTTATTTTCCAACGTTGACAATTTGCCAACCTAATTCCTCCACCCACTGCTGCACGCGTTTATATATAACCTCGAGCCCATCCTCTCGCCTGGGAAATTTCTTGAAAACATTCGCCCAGACCTTGTTCAAATCAACCTTCGGTCTCTTCAACCCCTTGCCCTGGTAGCGAGGGTCATCCTCAACCTCAAACCATACTTGTTTCTCGCGAAGAGGCCAGATCTTGGCGCAACAGTACTCTTCAACCAGGTCGCGGGCGCACTGAGAGCGCGAGACAACCCTCAAACAATCAACAGCCGCGTGTGCTTCGCCGTCCATCTTGGCCTCCGCGCTTACATCCCCGAGAGGCGGGAGCTCACCGCACAGCTCCGCCACATCACTGAGCTTATAGTAAAACCAAAATTCCTGCCACCCACTGGTCCACTTGTTCTTCTGAGCTTGCACTGGCAACTCCGACCCAGCGCGGTGGCAAAATGTGTACACAGCAAATTGACCCAGACGACTTTTACCCTCGCCACAATCAATCTTCCGAGGCTGCATGTGCACCCGATGAGTGCGAACAAAACCTTCGACATTTGGAGCAATACCTTGGGAACGGCACGCCCACACATACACCGACATCTTCGTAAAACATGAAGGTGTCAGCTGATGAAACTTCAGGTTAAACCTTCGCAGCACAGAGGCCACGAAGGAGTGGGCCGGGAAGCGAAGGCCAGCCGAAAAAAATTCTTCAAACACTACAACTTCATCCGCATCCGCCTTCGGCACCGTCTCCCCGACGCTGGTCCTCGCCTTGCCCTCTTCGATCCAACCCCACCTAACATAAGACGCAATCTCCGATGCGCACACTCGGCTGAGTCCAAACTCGAAGGTAATCCCCTCTTCCGCCGAAACAGGGGAAGCAGCACGAACTAGTCTGCTTCAGCCTAGCCATCTCTCTAATCGCTAACACCTTCGCGCAGCGAATGCTTACCTCGACCCTCGCAGTCAAACTAAAACAAACCTTCGCTACAGGCAAATTGCAACAGCAGGGTGGCTAGGGTGAATGAGGGTACGTCCTTTACCGCTCACCTACCCCTCCTATTTATAGACCAAGCGGCCGACACTCCCGCGACAGTATCGGCACGACAATCGAAAAACGCGGCGCAAAAAACAAAATGGGCCTCAACAGTACGAACTACAGTACAACGATACGGCCCAAAGCAGTCGCGGGCGTCGCTGCCAAGGGTCCCCTTACGTTTTCCAGTCCAAAATGCGCTGCTTGGGCCTAAACCTCCGTTCTTTAGATCCAAGGCAACGAGGGGCTACTGTTGGGGAAAAGGACCCTCGGCAAAGACGCCGCCCGATATGGTGCCAACAACAACCTTCGCTTGGTCTTTGTGTCCTCGCGAGGTCCCCCTCCTTTCGGGATCAATTTCCTAACCTTCGGACGTGAGTTCGACTCTCGGTGCTCCCTTTTGCACTCCCTGCAGGTTAAGGCTTCGCGGCACGGCAGGCGACCCTCGCCGGGTCCCATGGTCGCTCTACTCGGAGCGGGCCAAGCAAGCGGCGAAGGTCGTGGGCCAAGGGCGACCGAAGTCGAAGGTAGGCGAGCAAGTCGAAGGTCCGGCGAGCAGCGAAGGTCGCGGGTCCGGAAGGCAGCTTTACGAATCAAAGGGTCAACGCTCACCCATGATTCCCGAGGACGGTCTGATCAAGGTGGGGCGCAGGGAGAGCTGTAGGGTTTCGCCCTACCATGTACTTACTTTTTACCCCTCCCTCCCTGCGTGGAGGCAAGGAATCTTGTTGTACCCTTTTGTAATTTTGACCTCTGCCCCTTGGTATTCACTATAAATACCAGGGAGTGAACAGTGTGAAGGGGGGGCTTTTTGGGATTAATGCGCTACAGCATTAATAGAGTTCAAAACCTTCGCTTCCACTTTAAACTTCCGCCGCTTGGCCACCCTTCGCTGTTCTCTCCGCACAAGTGCGGGGGTTCGGCAAGTGTGCTCCCAACAGTTTGGCGCCGACGTGCGGGACCGAAAGTTTCACATGGCAGGGAAACAGAATGAGCTCACCCAGCGAGGGACAACGTGTGATAGCCAGAGTAGACAGAGCGACGGTGGTCCCTCCTGCGGAAGGAAATCGTGCAGCCCTCGGGGGGAGAGAGAACGTCACCCCGGAACCCCAAACCCTGGGACCCCAGGTCCCGTAGTGGCGACGCCACCGCACCCACACACTTCGGGAGAAGGAGAGGGAGAAGAAGAAAGAGATGGGCCTCGAGGCCCTTGAAAGGCTCGAGGCTGAGCTGCAAGAGAAGAAGAGGCGCCTTGGAAAGGCTTGAGAGGCATAACCGATTGCGCTCGATTCAGACAGAGGGACTGACGACGGCCAGGAGCAGCTTCGCGTATGGAGGAATCCCCTCGCCGTCGGCAGAAGCCGAAGCCGAAGGCTGGAATGATGGGAGATACCCCCGCTGCAAGAGGGGAATGAGGAGCCGAATCAAGATAACCTTCGTCACCATCCACACCCCCTCCACCACCAGTACACCCAGAGCCATATCCTGTGAGACACCCAAATTTCCGCCCAACTCTACCCAGATTGAGAGAGAACAAAACCTTCGCATTCAGCGAAGGCATCAGCAACACCAAATGCCGTATGATCCAAAGTCACCACTCTCCCAAATACTCCAAACCCAGCCCTGGCCACCATGTTACAATCCACAAAACCTACCTCGCTATGATGGACTTTCCGAACCTCGCCAGTTCATCATGAGCTACGAAGCAGCAGTTGCCGCAGCAGGCGGTGATGAATCAACAATGGCAAAATCCTTTGTCATCATTCTGCGAGACATCGCACAAACATGGTACAGCAACCTTCGCCCGGAACTGTGGATTCCTAGGCCACCCTCAGAGACAAGCTGTGTACAAATTTCAAGGGCATCACTCCAGCCCCGTCAAACCCCATCGAGCTGTTCAATTGCAAGCAAGAAGAGCGCGAGCCGCTCCAAGATTACTAGCGGAGGTTTATTCAACTCAGAGCGAGGACCCCGGGGATATTTGACGAGGCTGTCATCCTCGCTGCCAGTCAGTGGCCTGCGCCCAGGACCATGCTCCTCACAAATTTGCCAGAAAACCGGCAAGCTCCATCGAAGAGTTGCATGAAACAATGGAAAGATACTGTAGAGCTGATATGGACTTTAGAGCGAAGTCCGATGCTCGAAGGTCACAGCAGAAGCCGCAGCCGAGGCCTCATCCGAGAGAAAACAACCTCCGCCAAGAGCAAAGCAACATTGGGGCTATCAACAAACTACCGCACTATGAAGACCACAGACGGAGCACTCAACCTCCGATCAACCAAACCCCCAAGGCTACACCTCCGCCAGATCAACGGAACCAGCAACGGAGACCCCGCCAAATGTATTGTCACTTCTGTGGTCTCGGAAAGGGACACACAACAAGCAATGCGAATGCTTCGCCAAGGGAAAAGAATACCAGGAATCCAGGAAAGCTGTTTCGTTAGACACCCGAATCATCAACCACACCAGGAAACCAAGTTTCCCACCCACCAAATCCCCCATACACAATATACCCCCATAAACTACGGCCTACCTTCGCAACAACCCACTTACACTCACTACCCACTCTACAACCAAAACCCCTCATCAGCCAACCACCATCCCCACAACGCCAAAACCCACCTTACACAGTCACATTACCCAACAACCCCCCAAAACCAAATCCCAACAACCCACCAAGCCACCAACGCTCTGCCACCACCACCGCCAATCCCCGCCTTACCAGCACCACAACCTGTCAAAGCCGAAGCCCCGAGCCAAACGACCATCAACAATCCAACTTCAACCTTCGGTGTGATTCTAGCCATCACCGGAGGTTCAAATGAGGACCATGGTAACAAACGGCAGAGGAAGGAACATGCCAGACGAGTCCACCACGTGGCGTCGAAGGACCACATAGACTCGGTCGTTGGTCTCACATCCCCATAACCTTCGATCCCAGTGACATGAAGCTAAGAGATTACCCTCACACCAATGCTATGGTGATCGAAACCAACCTCGCTGGGTGGACCGTCACCAAAATACTGGTCGATACAGGAAGCTCCGCTGACATCTTGTTCGCTTCAACCTTCGACAGTATGAAGCTTGACAGAAACCTTCTGCAACCTGCTGACAACCCCCTATACGGCTCGGTGGTCAACAAGTGAGAGCCGTCGGAAAAATTTCTTTGCCCGTGACCTTCGGCGACCAAATCAACTGCAGGACTGAGCACATAACATTTGATGTCGTCGACATGTTCTACCCATACAATGCCATTTTTGGCCGAGGGGTCACAAACGCATTCAATGCTGCCGTCCATCCCGCCTACCTATGCATGAAGCTTCCCGCTCCGAAGGGTGTGGTCGCAGTATTTGGGGACCAAGACATTGCAAGGGCAGCTGAAGGGAACGTAGCCCCGGGGCAACGTAATGTACACAACTTGTCAAAACCTCAAACCCCCGGTATCAGCGACGAGGGTGAAGTCTGCAATGACAGAGTGAAGGCAGCGCCAAAGGAGGAAACCAAACAAGTCCAACTCTTTGAGGGTAACGCCGAAAGAAAGGTCATCATCTCAGCCAATCTAGACCCTCAATCAGAAGGCAACTTCGTCACCTTCCTCAGAGGAAAATTCCGACACCTTCGCTTGGTCCGCAGAAGACCTAAAGGAGTCAACAGATCAATGATCGAGCATAGCCTGAACATCAAAACAGGCTATCGCCCAATCAAACAAAAGCTTCGCAAAATGTCAGAAGAAAGAAAGGAGGCAGCGAAGGCTGAAGTAAAAAGGCTTCTGGACGCAGGTGTCATCCGCCCAGTCAAATACCCAACTTGGCTCTCAAACGTGGTCCTCGTCCAAAAGAAAAACAAAAAATGGCGAATGTGCGTGGACTTCACTTGCTTGAACAAAGCTTGTTCGAAGGATGACTTCCCCTCTCCCAAACATAAGCACCCTGGTCGACAGAGCGGCAGGTTGCCAAATGCTATCCCTCCTTGATTGCTTTTCAGGCTATCACCAGATTTGGACGAATGAATGAGGACGAAGAAAAAACAAGCTTCATCACACCCTCGGGCACCTTTTGCTTCCGAAGAATGGCAGAAGGCTTGAAAAATGCAAGGCTCAACCTTCGCTCGCATTGACCTCTGAAGTTTTCAAGGATGAACACGTGTCTCTGCTTATGTCGACGACCTAGTCGTCCAGAGTGAACTAAAAGAAACCCACATATCAGACTTATCGAGGGTGTTCAGCAACCTCTGTCCGCCGGACTGAAAACTAAACCCAGAAAAATGTGTTTTCGGGGGTAAGCGAAGGTAAATTGCTAGGTTGCATCGTTTCAGTCAGAGGAATCGAAGCTAACCCTGAGAAGATTGATGCCATCATGAACATGGAACCTCCGGCAACCAAGAAAGCAGCTCAGAGTCTGACCGGTCGTCTTTAGCAGCACTTAGCAGATTCATCTCAAGATCCGCAGAGCGAGGGTTACCCTTCTTTGAAACACTCAGAAGCAACGCTCCATTCAATTGGGGTCCCCCAGCAACAAAAGGCCTTCGAGGAGCTGAAAACGTATCTGACCAGCTTGATTGCCCTAACCAGCCCAAGCAAGGGAGATTTATTGTTACTCTACGTCGCAGCCTCGCCACACGCAGCAAGCGCAGTCCTCATCAAGGAGCTCCGCGAAAACAACAAGACCAGACAAGCCCCCGTCTACTACGTTTCAGAAACCCTCGAAGGCCCAAAGAAAAATTATTCGGAGCTTGAGAAAATAGCATACGCCGTTATGGCGTCAAGAAAGCTCAAGCACTATTTCCAAGCCCACGAGATCCAGGTACCTTCGTCGTACCCCCCTCGAGAACATTTTCAAAAACAGCGAAGCAGTGGGAAGAATAGCAAAGTGGGCAGTCGAGCTTAACAGTTACGCTGTAACCTTCGTCGGCAGAACAGCAGTCAAATCACAAATACTGGCTGATTTTCATAGCAGAATGGACTCCGGACCCTCGCCCTGGTGAGCCGCATCATGACCAGTTTTGGATCGTTTACGTCGACGGAGCATGGGGTGCAACTGGGGCCGGTGCCTCGGCCATTCTAATCTCGCCTTCCGGATCGAAGCTAAGATACGCAAGAAGGCTCGACTTCCAGTGCACAAACAACTCAGCAGAGTACGAAGCTGTGATTCTGGCACTCTCAAGACTACGTTCGTTATCAGTCCGAAGGGCACTTATCAACACAGACTCCCAAGTCATTGCGGGGCACATTGAAAAGAACTACAAAGCAAAAGATCCAGAGCTCCAAAAATATTTTCAATATGTCCGAAGGTTAGAATCCTTCTTCCTCGGCATAACTGTAAAAGCAATATCAAGAACCGAAAACAGCGAGGCTGATTGCTTAGCCAAAGCAGCCGCACAGCAGCTACAGCTTCCACCGGATGTGTTCTACGAGGTCACCACTCGGTCAGCCTTCGAAGCTCCCGAAGTCAGCATCAAGCTGATCAGCGCAATTCAGTGCGAGGATTGGAGAGCACCTATCATGGCCTACATCAAAGGACTCCATGAACCCAGCTCTAAAGAAGAAGAGAACAGACTAAAACAAAGAGTGCGAGGGTTACAAGATTGTGGATAACACCCTATTCAAAGCTTCGGTAACCTCACCTTGGCTCAAGTGCGTGTCACAGTCCGAAGGTAATGACATTCTCAAACTCATCCACGAAGGTATATGTGGCTCACATAATGGCCCGAGGGCACTAGTAGGAAAAGCTTTCCGGCAAGGTTTCTACTGGCCAACTGCGCTGAGAGATGCTGAAACCATCGTCAAGCAGTGCGAGGGTTGTCAACTGACAGCAAAAAACCAAAACACCCCAGGGGCTCTCACAACCCTCATATGCCCAACTTGGCCTCTGCAAAGGTGGGCAATGGATCTCGTGGGTCCACTACCGACGGCTCCGGGCAACCTTCGCTATGCGGTGGTAGCAGTGGAGTATTTCACAAAATGGACTGAAACAAGACCGCTGTCCTCCATAACCTCCCTCGCAGTAAAAAAGTTTTTTTGGCAGCAAATAGTTTGTCGTTTCGGAGTTCCCCAATATCTAACCGTCGACAATGGCACCGAGTTTGACAGCGAGGTTTTCAAAGAATTCTGCGCACAAATCGGAACAATTCTATGCTTCGCCTCAGTCCGACACCCGCAATCCAATGGCCTAGTCGAAAGAGCCAACGCAACAATCTTGCAATCCATATCCAAAAAGTTGCAAGGCAGACCCAAAGGCAAATGGGCAGACGAGCTAACTTCAGTCACCTGGTCTCACAATACCTCTGAATGCAGAGCAACCAAATTCACACCCTTCAAACTTCTGTTCGGCGAAGAAGCCGTGCTACCAGAGGAGCTAAAATACGCTTCACCAAGAACAACCCTCGCAAATGATGAGTCAGCTAACCTGATTGACAAAGACTTACTAGAAGAAACAAGATGCAGCGCAGTGCACAACCTTCGCAAGTATCAGGAAGAGACCAAAAAATGGAGAGATAAAAAGGTCAGAATCAAAAACTTGCAGAAGGGTGACCTCGTCCTCATCCGTAAACAAAACGCCAACATGGCCGGAAAGTTTCAGCCTAAGTGGACAGGCCCGTTCCTGATCGCAGAATGCAATCGTCCAGGCTCTTTCCATCTCTCCGACAGCGAAGGCAATATCCTACCACACACCTGGAACGTTGACGACCTTCGCAAATTCTACCCATAGCGGAGCCTTAGCGAGCCCTCGCGATATGTAATCTTTGTCCCATATTACGTTATCTACATTCATGTACTTAACAAAAACAGGAGCTGCACTCTTTTTCCTTACGAAGGGGCGTAAGGTTTTTTAACGAGGCAGTATCCAAAGCATTAATACAGGTTAGAACCCCCCAAAAAAGTAAAATCTCCAAAACATCGAAAAAGCGGGTCTCTTTCAAGAGCGCTACATTCGATGAAAACCTGCTAAGATTGCTTCGAAAAACATTACTTTTCCTTTCAAAGCAAACTTCACCTCCGCCTAAGATAAGGGGAGGCGCGAAGTCCCAAAAAGTCGAGCACCCCTGGCACAAACGACAGGGGCTCGCAAAAAAAGCAAACTTCACCTCCGCCTAAGATAAGGGGAGGCGCGAAGAGTCCCAAAAGTCGAGCACCCTGGCACAAACGACAGGGCTCGCAAAAAGCAAACTTCACCTCCGCCTAAGATAAGGGAGGCGCGAAGTCCCAAAAAGTCGAGCACCCTGGCATAAACGACAGGGGCTCGCAAAAAGCAAACTTCACCTCCGCCTAAGGATAAGGGGAGGCGCGAAGTCCCAAAAAGTCGGGACACCCTGGCACAAACGACAGGGGCTCGCAAAAAAGCAAACTTCACCTCCGCCTAAGATAAGGGAGGCGCGAAGTCCCAAAAGTCGAGCACCCTGGCACAAACGACAGGGGCTCGCAAAAAAAGCAAACTTCACCTCCGCCTAAGATAAGGGAAAGGCGCGAAGTCCCAAAAAGTCGAGCACCCTGGCACAAACGACAGGGGCTCGCAAAAAAGCCAAACTTCACCTCCGCCCGAAATAAGGGGAGGCGCGAAGTCCAAAAGTCGAGCACTCTCGCACAAGCAAAGTCAGGCCTCGGGCGGGCGCGCATTATCCGTCCCTTCGCCGGCCCTCCAAGTCAGGCTTCGGGCGGGTGAGCATTCTCCGTCTCGCCCGAGCCCTCCAAAGCCAGGCCTCGGGGGGGTGCGCATTCTCCGTTATCGCCCGAGCCCTCCAAGCCAGGCCTCGGGCGGGTGCGCATTCTCCGTCTCGCCCGAGCCCTCCAAGCCAGGGCCTCGGGCGGGCCGGCACATTCTCCGTATCGCCCGAGCCCTCCAAGCAAGCCGGTGCCCTTTCTCCCGCCTCGCCCGCCAATGTGGCACCCTCGTCCAGCCAGAGTCTCGACATAGCAAACTGTCGCACTGTTTTGCAAACCGCAAACTCCAAACCATCGACCTTTGTAGCACCCTCGAAAGAATGACTATAGACGTACGGGCCGCTTGTCCTCTCCAAATCAGCATGTTTTAAAAAGCATTGCGCGAGCCTCGCAAAAGAAAAAGGGGGCGTCGCTGTTTTTTCAAAACAAGCTCACAAAGAGCAAATGCGCGAGCCTCGCTAAAGAAAAAGGGGGCGTCGCTGTTTTTTCAAAACAGCTCACAAAGAGCAAATGCGCGAGCCTCGCTAAAGAAAAAGGGGGCGTCGCTGTTTTTTCAAAACAAGCTCACAAAGAGCAAATGTGCGAGCCTCGCTAAAGAAAAAGGGGGGGCGTCGCTGTTTTTTCAAAACAAGCTCACAAAGAGCAAATGCGCGAGCCTCGCTAAAGAAAAAGGGGGCGTCGCTGTTTTTTTCAAAACAAGCTCACAAAGAGCAAATGCGCGAGCCTCGCTAAAGAAAAAGGGGGCGTCGCTGTTGTTTCAAAACAAGCTCACAAAGAGCAAATGTGCGAGCCTCGCTAAAGAAAAAGGGAGCGTCGCTGTTTTTTCAAAACAAACTCGCAAAGAGCAAATGCGCGAGCCTCGCTAAAGAAAAAGGGGGCGTCGCTGTTTTTTTCAAAACAAGCTCACGAGAGCAAATGCGCGAGCCTCGCTAAAGAAAAAGGGGGCGTCGCTGTTTTTTTCAAAACAAGCTCACCAGTCAAAACCCTCGCTAAAAGAAAAAGGGGGCGTCGCTGTTTTTTCCGTTACGAGAATCGTGCAGGCAAGTTTGCACAAAACTACACAACCTTCTCATACATTCACAAAAAATCTTTACAACGACAGTTAAAATCACTAAAAATTACAAAAATTTACAAGGAACCATCGCTCCCTTCGATTAGCATCAAATCATCGGGGCCCTCGCTAACTTCTTCGAACTCCGGCTCTACCGCAACAACGGGCCCCCACCACAAAGGAGTTGCCGGCACAATCGGCAACTCACCAGTCAAAACCCTCGCCCGATACATATACGTGCGGCGTACTTCATTAACCTCCAACGGTTCCTCCTTCGGAACCACCAGCGACCCGCCGGAGTCCACTGCAAGATTGCTTCGCCCAAATAGATAGTCCAATGCAGTGTTATCATCGATATCATCATCTAAAACGGCTTGCGAGGTCGAAGACGGACCAAACAAATAACGCGTGGCTTGCCGATCAGTAAAGTCCGGCTCGCGCCAAAAGCTGCTCGACCTACTATTCTTCAAATCATACCTTCGCACCTTTGACCACCAAAAACGCTCGAAGGTCAACGAAGGATGTTTTAACTTTGCACGGGCCCACGACTCACCAGTTATAAAAACATCCTGATAGTTAAGCGTTAACGGTGTCACGTCAAAAACCTCAAGCATGGTTCCATCAGGAACCTGCATTCACATAAATCAGTAAAAAACGTCTCAGCATTCTTCAAGTCATCTCAGGCGCCGCTGTTTTTCCTTTACAAAATAACTCATCCTTACAACCGTACGTGCTCACACCTGCTCGGCTTCATCAAGCTCGGTCGTCACAGCTTCGCCAGCGACGGCCTCCGCATCTCCAGCAGATGCCTCCCTCGCAGCCTTCCCTTGTTCGGCACCTTCGCCGGCGATTGCGGTTTCTGCGTGTCCCTCAACCGCCACTGGTGGCACCTCCGCAGAGCTGGGAGCTTGAGCGGCTTCGGAGCTGCCACCAGCTTCAAGGACAGCAGACGGCGAAGGCATCGCCTCCCTCCGAGCCTGCAAGAACCAAAAGGACAAAACAAATCCCTTTTTCAACTCACAAAAAAAAAACACACACACACACACAAACCTGACGAGTAGCCTCGGCAGCCTCATCAAAGGCAAGAACTCGGCCGCCGCCCGCAATCCAAAACCGACGAAGGAACCGCATCGCGCAGTTTCGGACCTCGGCGTCGTCTGTCTTCATCTGTCGCACCTCTTCGACGGTGGGGAAAGTATGGTTGGGTTTCTTAATTTTACGAAGGTGCTCACAGTCCGCTTGGCGAAGCGTCCCAGCCATCGCCAGCGCCCCGGCATACCCTCCAAAATCAGCTGCATTCCCAACCAGCGAGCTGAATACGTCCAACTCGTTACTTAACCAACCTTCGAAAGCCTCCGCGCTGACTGTAGGAAGTGGCTCCCCGGCTGAACCTCCGGCTTCAGTCAAGCATGTGTCTATCTTAGCTTTAACCCTAGATAGACTCTCACGCCAAGCCTCGGCCTGGGTTGCCACCTCCGTTGACAACTTTTCTGCGCGCTCGTTTGTAGACGCCAAGTCTTTATCTTTTTGCCGTCCTGCAGCGAGGAGCTCCGCACTGGTCCTCACAGCCTCTTGCGTTTCTTTCTTCCACTTCTCAGCCTCCTCTAAGGCGGCTTTCAGCTCCGCATCCTTGTCCTCCAAGCTCTGGCGAAGCTCCTTGTTGGTTTTCTGCGTGTCTTTCAACCGGTCGTTCAGATAATGAAGATTGTAACTAGACCTTCGACGCGCCGATCGGTTGAGGAGCATCAGCTCAGCCACTTTTACATCAATATCATCATGAATATTATCCAAGGGCTCGCTGGCGAGCCGAAGCTCCGCTTCTGGCAGACAGACCCGGTTAAACACGCGACCCAGGAATCGCCTTTCCTCCGGAGAGCACGGCAAACGAGTCGCCTGAAGGTCCGCGCTCGTGTACAGATGGGTCGCCGGGTCAGTAACGCCAAGCTCCTTCGCGTAGTAAGGAAGGCTTGTCCGGCTGGCTTCGCCATACGGCCTTTTTCCAGGCACCGGGTCCGATTCATGGTCACCATTAACTTCGGATCCCTCGACCCAAATATGCGTGCCGGCGTAATCGGGCAGTGACCCTCGTCGAGGGCTCTCTCCCTCCAGTTCCCGCAACACTTCTTCAATATCTTTGGCAGCCGCAGCAACAGCACTGGACGAAGCTATCCTTTTTCCTCGGGTGTCCCCAACAGAAACATCTTTATCGGAGTCATCCTCGCTGCTGGATGAATCGCTGCCCTCGCTAGATGACTCCTCTCCCCCCCTATCCTTTTCCTTTTCCTTCTCTTCCTTGTCGGTGTCTCCGGAGACGCCTTCGTCATCCGAGGCCTGAATCAAAGCTCCGATACCGCCCACGCGGGGCACCACTCCTCCAACCTTAGCAAAGCCTCGGCCGCTCGAGGCAACGGCCGAGGATGTGGAAGTGCCCGAAGCACCAACAACAGCTGCGACCCTCGTCGCCAAAACCTTCGCCCGGCCGCCGGGACCGCCGCGCCCACGGCCACGACCCCTCTTCGGCCGAGACACAATTTCCTCATCTCCCGCAGCGGCACGCTTCCTCTTCTTCGGAGCATCTTCGCTCGACGGAACGGGCCAGTTTGGATACTGAATGCCAAAAATGTCAAACAGTCTGTTAACTCGACCTTCGGCGCCTATCGCGCTGTGTATAGCTTTATTTTCCAACGTTGACAATTTGCCAACTAATTCCTCCACCCACTGCTGCACGCGTTTATATATAACCTCGAGCCCATCCTCTCGCCTGGGAAATTTCTTGAAAACATTCGCCCAGACCTTGTTCAAATCAACCTTCGGTCTCTTCAACCCCTTGCCCTGGTAGCGAGGGTCATCCTCAACCTCAAACCATACTTGTTTCTCGCGAAGAGGCCAGATCTTGGCGCAACAGTACTCTTCAACCAGGTCGCGGGCGCACTGAGAGCGCGAGACAACCCTCAAACAATCAACAGCCGCGTGTGCTTCGCCGTCCATCTTGGCCTCCGCGCTTACATCCCCGAGAGGCGGGAGCTCACCGCACAGCTCCGCCACATCACTGAGCTTATAGTAAAACCAAAATTCCTGCCACCCGCTGGTCCACTTGTTCTTCTGAGCTTGCACTGGCAACTCCGACCCAGCGCGGTGGCAAAATGTGTACACAGCAAATTGACCCAGACGACTTTTACCCTCGCCACAATCAATCTTCCGAGGCTGCATGTGCACCCGATGAGTGCGAACAAAACCTTCAACATTTGGAGCAATACCTTGGGAATGGCACGCCCACACATACACCGACATCTTCGTAAAACATGAAGGTGTCAGCTGATGAAACTTCAGGTTAAACCTTCGCAGCACAGAGGCCACGAAGGAGTGGGCCGGGAAGCGAAGGCCAGCCAAAAAGAATTCTTCAAACACTACAACTTCATCCGCATCCGCCTTCGGCACCGTCTCCCCGACGCTGGTCCTCGCCTTGCCCTCTTCGATCCAACCCCACCTAACATAAGACGCAATCTCCGATGCGCACACTCGGCTGAGTCCAAACTCGAAGGTAATCCCCTCTTCCGCCGAAACAGGGGAAGCAGCACGAACAGTCTGCTTCAGCCTAGCCATCTCTCTAATCGCTAACACCTTCGCGCAGCGAATGCTTACCTCGACCCTCGCAGTCAAACTAAAACAAACCTTCGCTACAGGCAAATTGCAACAGCAGGGTGGCTAGGGCGAATGAGGGTACGTCCTTTACCGCTCACCTACCCCTCCTATTTATAGACCAAGCGGCCGACACTCCCGCGACAGTATCGGCACGACAATCGAAAAACGCGGCGCAAAAAACAAAACGGGCCTCAACAGTACGAACTACAGTACAACGATACGGCCCAAAGCAGCCGCGGGCGTCGCTGCCAAGGGTCCCCTTACGTTTTCCAGTCCAAAATGCGCTGCTTGGGCCTAAAACTCCGTTCTTTGGATCCAAGGCAACGAGGGGCTACTGTTGGGGAAAAGGACCCTCGGCAAAGACGCCGCCCGATATGGTGCCAACAACAACCTTCGCTTGGTCTTTGTGTCCTCGCGAGGTCCCCCTCCTTTCGGGATCAATTTCCTAACCTTCGGACGTGAGTTCGACCCTCGGTGCTCCCTTTTGCACTCCCTGCAGGTTAAGGCTTCGCGGCACGGCAGGCGACCCTCGCCGGGTCCCATGGTCGCTCTACTCGGAGCGGGCCAAGCAAGCGGCGAAGGTCGCGGGCCAAGGGCGACCGAAGTCGAAGGTAGGCGAGCAAGTCGAAGGTCCGGCGAGCAGCGAAGGTCGCGGGTCCGAAGGCGAGCACGAATCAAAGGTCAACGCCTCACCATCCCATTCCCGAAGGCGGTCTGAGTCAGGTGGCGGCGCACAGGGGGAAAGCTGGCTAGGGTTTCAGCCTCTACCATGTACTTACCTTTTTACCCCTCCTCCCTGCGTGGAGGCAAGGAATCTTTGTTGTACTCTTTTGTAATTTGACCTCTGCCCCTTGGTATTCACTATAAATACCAGGGAGTGAACAGTGTGAAGGGGGGACTTTTTGGGATTAATGCGCTACAGCATTAATCGAGTTCAAAACCTTCGCTTCCACTTTAACTTCCGATGCTTGGCCACCTTCGCTGTTCTCTCCGCACAAGTGCGGGGGTTCGGCAAGTGTGCTCCCAACAGTTTGGCGCCGACCGTTGGAAATTTGAAAAGGGGACAGAACTAGGGTTTTGCAATAGAAGCAAAATTACTTTTGATTTTGCACTGACACATGAAAAATGGTCAATGTATGAAATGTTCATTTTGAAATTCTCTACAACTTTGATGTAGACCTCAAACTCAGATTTCAAATAGTTTTTGAAATGCAAGTTTAAAATCAAAAGGGACCATTTCCAGGGTTTGAATAAATTCATAATTACTTGGAATTTTGTACAGAAACTTTGAAAACTTTGAATACCAAAGTTGTACTTCTCCTCAAGATCTACCAAAAAGCTTTTAGGGTCAACCCCTAATTATGCATAGATTTTGAGTTAACTAGAAAGGGCTAATTAACTTATATAGGAAATTAAATGATTTTCCCATTTTTAAGCTAGATGAATTTTATATTCTTTTGAATTGTTGAACTTGGTTTCATGCCTTTACATGACTTTAGTCAAATAGGAATGAACACAAGTTATTTCATAATGGCATTCCAAATTAGGGTTTTGAGCTACAACACAAGCATAAACAAAGATGCTCACACATTAGGAATTAAACTCATTTTAGTGAATGCATCTCAAGGTGAGCTAGCACATGATGCTATGAAATGCTTATGATGGCATGACAACATTTTATTCATGTAAACACCTGAGGTGTTACATCCTTTCCCCCTAAAAGAAATCTCGACCCGAGATTTAACCACAAACCAAAATAACTACTAAAGTTGTGGGATACGGGGATAAAGATTACAAACTTTTTACAAAAACTAGGAACACGTTCTATTTGTCAACCTCTTTCACTGCCCTGACTGTATGGTTGCATAAAACTCAGGAAACTGCTCTATTAGGAATAATTCGGTTTCCCACGTTGCTTCTTCCTCTGAATGCTGACTCCATTGAACTTTATAGAACCTGTGAGTGTGTCGTCGAGTTACTCTATCTCGTTGATCGAGAATTCTGATGGGATACTCTGAGTAAGTCATATCAGGCTCAAGTTGTACCCCTCCAACATCAATCACTTGATCAGGAACTCGCAGACACTTCTTCAGCTGAGAGATGTGAAACACATTATGAACCTCTGACAGATGAGCTGGTAGTTGAATACGATATGCCACTTTGCCACACTTGGCCAGGACTTGAAATGGTCCGATGTAACGGGGAGCAAGCTTTCCTTTGACCCTGAAACGATAAACACCCTTGGTGAGTGACACCTTCAGATACACAAAATCCCCTTTGGCAAACATCAAAGGTCTACGCCTTTTGTCTGCATAGCTTTTCTGTCGAGATTGTGCTATTTTCATATTCCTTTGTATGAGTTTGACCTTCTGTTCGGTCTCTTGAACTAGATTGACACCAAAGAACCATCTTTCACCAGGCTCGGACCAATGTAAAGGAGTTCGGCACCTTCTGCCATATAAAGCTTCAAATGGTGCCATACAGATACTCTCTTGATAGCTATTGTTGTATGAGAACTCTGCTAATGGTAAGCACTCATCCCACTTAAATGGAAAGTTAAGAGCACACGCCCTGAGCATATCTTCTAATATTTGATTCACTCTTTCAGTCTGACCCCCTGTTTGTGGATGGTAAGCTGTACTGTGTAAGAGTTTAGTGCCCAGAGATTCATGTAGACTTTCCCAGAATTTTGAAACAAACTGAGTACCCCTATCTGAGACAATAGTTTTCGGAACTCCATGCAAACTCATAATCCTCTGAAAATATATCTTGGCATATATTGATGCCGGGTAGGTGGTCTTGACTGGTATGAAGTGTGAAACCTTGGTCAGACGATCTACTATAACCCAAATAGAGTCGTAGCCCTTGGATGTTCTTGGCAAACCAACAATAAAGTCCATACTGATGTCCTCCCATTTCCAAGCAGGAATTGGCAATGGCTGCAGTTCACCAGCTGACTTAAGATGAATGGCTTTGACTTTCTGACAAGTATCACATCTGGCTACATACTTTGCAATTTCGATCTTCATCTTAGTCCACCAGAATCTTTGCCTAAGATCTTGATACATTTTTGTACTTCCCGGATGAATCGCAAACGGGGTAAGATGAGCTTCATCCAGAATTTGCTTCCTCAACTCAGGATTCTTCGGAACGACCAGTCTGTCTTTGAACCAGACCACTCCTGCTTCATCGACTCGGAAGCAAGAAGCTTTGTCTGCCTTGGCTTTCTCTTTGAGGTGAACAATACCCTTGTTTTCTTTCTGAGCAGCTACAATCTGATCTTTGATAGATGACTAAACTGATATATTAGTCAAACTGCCCTGAGTGATCATCTGAATACCCAGTTTTTCTAACTCGGAACAGAGAGTAAGATCTACTGGTCTGACCGTGGTACAGTTGCAACGAATCTTCCGACTAAGAGCGTCGGCTACCACATTTGCCTTTCCGGGATGGTAATGCACTTCAAGATCATAATCCTTGATTAGCTCTAACCATCTTCGTTGTCGCATATTCAACTCTGACTGAGTGAATATATATTTCAGACCCTTGTGGTCAGTGTATATGTGACATGTGTTGCCCAAGAGGTAATGACGCCAAATCTTTAAGGCATGGACAACTGCTGCTAACTCTAAGTCATGAGTTGGATAGTGTTCTTCATGACGCTTCAACTGTCTGGATGCATAAGCTATCACTCTGCCCTCTTGCATCAAAACACAACCAATCCCGATACCAGAAGCATCACAATATACATCGAACGGCTTCTCAATATTGGGTTGGGCTAAGACTGGAGCTGTAGTCAAGAATTCTTTTAGCTTCTGAAAAGCTTCTTCACATTTATCTGACCAAACAAACTTGACTTCATTCTTTAACAACTGAGTTATAGGTTTGGCAACTTTGGAGAAGTCCGGAATAAACCTGCGGTAATAACCCACCATACCCAGAAAACTGCGAACTTGATGGACAGTCCTGGGAGATTCCCATTCAAGGATTTCTTGTACCTTGCCTGGATCCACAGCTACACCTTCAGCTGATAACACATGACCCAAAAATGGGACTCTGTCTAGCCAGAACTCACATTTACTGAACTTTGCATATAGCTGATGGTCTCTCAGACGGCCCAACACTACTCTGAGGTGTTCAGCATGTTCTTGTGGATTCTTGGAATATATCAGAATATCATCAATGAACACCACCACAAACTTGTCTAGCTCAGGCATGAATACGGAGTTCATCAGGTACATGAAGTGAGCTGGAGCATTTGTCAAGCCAAAGGACATAACTAAGTACTCATACAGGCCATATCTGGTGGTGAAAGCAGTTTTAGCAATATCTTCAGGCCTTATTTTTATCTGGTGATACCCAGATCTTAGATCTATCTTGGAAAATACCTCGGCGCCCACGAGTTGATCAAACAGAAGATCAATCCGCGGTAATGGGTACTTATTCTTTACCGTTACTTCATTGAGCGGACGATAGTCCACACATAGCCTCAAAGTTTGATCTTTCTTTTTGACAAACAAAGCAGGACAACCCCATGGTGATGAACTAGGTCTGATATAACCCTTATCAAGCAACTCTTGCAACTGAGCTTTCAATTCCGCCAGTTCTTTAGGTGGCATTCTATAGGCTCGTCGAGATATTGGTGTTGTTCCTGGTTTTAGCTCTATGCTGAACTCAACATCACTGTCTGGTGGTAACCCCGGCAAGTCTTCAGGAAACACATCCGGGAGCTCACAGACTACTGGAATATCCTGAACCTCTTTAACTGTTGTTGCACAGATGCTGCCGCACATCTGGTCAACGGTTTTCTTGGGAATCGGAAGTTGGATAAAGAGTTCAAAAGTACTATTAGGTATGATCAACCTGACTGTTCTATGCAAGGCATCTAATACTGCCTTCTGCTGGTACATCCAGTTCATCCCTAGGATCACATCTATATCCTGATCCTTGATTACTATCATATTAGTGGGATAAGTATGTCCGGCAAATTCTACGGGCACCTGATGCGCCACTTCCTTTGTATATAAACGACCTTCAGGTGTGTGTATAAGGAAATTTTCTTGTGCTTCCCCCGTTGGTATATGATGTTTTTCAATAAATTTCTTACTGATAAAGGTATGCGATGCACCAGAATCAAATAGTAATACGGCAGGATGGTGAGCGACTGAAAACATACCCATCATGACGGGTTCCCCTTCAGGAATATCTGCCGCTTGAGCATAATATACCCGGCCAGTCTTCTGGATGGTCTTATTTTTCTGATTGTTATTGCCGCCTTGATTCTGCTGTGGCTGTTGCTGTGGTCGCTGCTGGGAATTCTGACCACTTTGCCCTTGTGGAGTATTGGGGATACTCTTCCTGGGATACGGGCAATTACGGGAGAAATGGCCCGGCTTCCCACAGTTATAGCATGGGTAGTTGTGGTTCTGGGGAGTTTGGGTTCGAATGCCACGGGCATTCGGCTGTCGTGGATAATTAGAGTTCACAACAGTTTTAGCAGATGACTGCTGTGAGCTGGCTTGTTGTTGCTGGGGTGGACGGTATGGTGGACGGTTATGCTGGACTGGATGGTATATAATACGCTGGCGCCTCTTATTGCCACCAGACGATCCGGTGGAACCCCCACCCTTCCTCTTCTTAGCTTCCAGATGCTTGAAATGCTTCTCTTCTGCAGATATAGGTTTATTCACCGCATCATTGAAGGAGATATTATCGTCACACATTGCCAGCATCTTCTGCATCTTCGTATTCAGCCCCCACATGAAGCAACTGCGCTTCTTGTCATCGGTGTTCACATGATCTAGAGCATACTGAGACAGATGATTAAATTTGTCAATATACTGTTGTACTGGCTGATCCCCCTGCCTGAGGGCTAAGAACTCTTCGGCCTTCATCCGCATCACACCCGCTGGAATGTAGTGAGCTTTGAAAGCTCTCGAGAACTCATCCCAGGTAATGCGGTGTTCTGGAGCTTGTGCAGCTTCAAAGTTTGCCCACCAAGTTCCCGCAGCTCCCCTCAACTGCTGGGCTGCGAAGGATGGCTTCTGAGTTTCAGTGCAGTGGATTAGCTCAAACTTCTGATTCATAGTACGGAGCCAATCTGCAGCTTCTAGAGGCTCCTCAGCCTTAGTGAATACCGGCGGCCTGGTCTCTGTGAAATCCTGATAAGTACTTTCCTGGGCTGATGATGATGTCGGCCACGCTGCCCATATGGTGCATTCTGAACTAGGCCCTGTAGCAGACGTGCATTGTCTGTTGTGGCACGCATGAGTGCCGCAATAGCTTCTGCCAGTGTTGGTGGAACTGGGGGTGCGTTGGGAACACCCTCCCCATCATGAGACGAACCAGTCCCATCAGCAGCACGGGTACGAGACATCTGCTCATAAACAAACCAAACTTTATTGATCTCTGGGTTATGATACAAAAACAGTAACTGCTTACACACTCATGTTACATTATTCATGCATAACAGAACTGATACATGATTCCACTAGCTTAGGATCATGTTCAGCTAAACTATTACACAGCCCCTACCCCCTAGGGTTCAAGATCCACGCCTAACACTCTGGTGGGAGATGACTCATTCGTCACCCTCACTCTCACTGTCTCCGCCATCCGCAGACTCAACCATATCAGGATCTTCCTCACTCTGCTCATCTACCTCTCCATCATCAATGATCGTACTCATCTCATCTTCAGCTGCATCTGGAGGTGGAGGTGGATGGAGTTGATCATACAGCACATGGACTTCCTCATGCAACTGGTCATTGAATGCTTCTATATCAGTCACATACGCCTCCAACTCATGCAAACGGGCTAACGTGGCATCTTCTCGCTGCCAAGTGGTGTTCCGTTCTCCAAGCATTTTAGTCATGAGTTTTTCTGCATTGACCACACTTCTGTTGGCCCCCTCCAGCTTGATTTTCATGCCTCCAGCTTTGGCAAGTGCTAAACTCTTCTCCCGAGAGGTGGTGGCCAACTGAGATTTCAACTCACGGACCTCTGCCCGTAAGTCCTCATTGATCTCCTGACTCCTGCTGGACTCTTCCTCCTTGCGGGATGCGAGTTGGTGCATGGGTGCACCATGAGGACCTGTACTCTTGCGAGGTGTCTCCTTACCGCGCGGCATCCTAGTGAGATAAGATTTTGAATTAGGCAGATAAAGGAAAATACTTTTTGGATAGCAAGAAAGGATTGGATTCTAACCCTTACCCAACTATACCATATACCACAAGTTGATTAAGCATGATGCATGAAGCGTACTTACGCATAAGGCATATAACATTTAAATTATACTCCCTTGCATAGGAGTAGAAATTTAACAATAATTTCAAATTAAGGCTTAACTTAACATGCTGCTCCACTTAACAATCTATGATCTACTACATAAGACAGAACATAGATTGAAAAGCATGAACAAGATAAGTCAAAAGCATTTTGGACCAAACTAAATTTCAAAATAGTTTTGACTCAAATCATTTTGAAGTTTTGCAAAAATACTCCAAGACTGCTGCAATGATCGCTCTGATACCAGCTATGACGAAACCTCCTGGATTAATAAGGCCCACGTGTACCTGTCCTTGTCCTACGGACCTCGGACAAACATACACTGTTCCCAAAAACCCAAAAGACCCACCACGTGTCATCGGGTAACCCGATTCATCCACGTTTCCTTACATTCCCAGGATCATTGCAAGAGTCATGGCAGTATTACAACATTTCACAAATAATATACATCAGAGATAAAAGTGCGGAAGTATTACACCATAAGTTTTACAAACCAGTTGTTCAAACTTGCTTTATTATTACAAACCCGAGTTTCAGACTTTATCTTATGTAGTGGAAACAACATTAATAGAACTGTATTTCACACAAACAACCCTGCCTAAGGGTTGCATTACTCCTCCTCGGACACGTCCTCTTCTATGACGGTCACGCAACAAGCCTCAAGGCAAGGCTGTTCGTGAACGTCACCTGCAATAGGGGAGTAACAAACCCTGAGTACAAAGGTACTCAACAAGGCTTACCCGACAAGAGAAGAGAAGGAACAGATATGCTAGTTTGGGTAGGTTCAACAGTATTTTTCATTTGCATAAAAGCTTACTAAAGTAGTCCTAGATCCAAATTTTACTTAATCATATAAGTACTTGGTAAGAATTGAAAGTGAACATTAATGAAGTATCATTGTCATTCTTTCTTAAACAAGTTCCGTTTTATTCTACGGTGTGGGTCGAAAGATTGAGTCTCCTTAACCGAGGAGCACGACGATTCGAACCGATTCAACCAGATCTGGTAGTTTTCCATGATCATACGATATATGTAGACCCTGGATCACACATATACCAACCCCAACCTCGGATCCTTCAAACAAGACCGGGTCCGCGCCACCCGAGAGTACTCGTACACCTCCAATCCGGGACTTTAACCCACGAGGGTAGCTAGTACTCCCGCCATCTCTCCACTCCCAGTGCGCGATTAGCTGTTCTCATTTAAGAACCACCAAGGTAGGGCTTACCGTAGAATATGATCGGTACTTCACAGTTTCTCAATCTAGCAGGCCAACAACGGTTACCCTAATCCGACACATCCGGGTCACTCTACACCAACCAAGGTTCGATGCATGTGCCCGTCTGGTCTTAACCATCATTCTTTCTCATTATCATTCCAAAACGATAAGTATCGAAAACATTTATCAAAAGCTTCATAAAGCAGGGCTAAGCATTTCTATCATTTGCATAAAACAGATATCAAGGAATGATATATCGATAACAAGGTTGATCATGCATCAACAGGTTTAAAGCATTTATTGGATAAACATTTAATGCATCAGGTTATCGAAAGTAAGTGTAATTGTAAATCCAAGGGAAATGGTTAAATGAACCGGGGCTTGCCTTCGTTGATCGAGAAAGTCGGGAACTCCTGATATTCCGGATCAACAGAACACTCCGGAACCCCTGGACCAACCTCGACCGGACAATCGACCACTTCGGAAGCTACACGATAAAGAGTGCATGCCTGATGAGATGCTCATGACATGATCATGGTAAAGATGGAAATTTACTAGGTTATAAGCACTTGACTTGCAACAACTTGCCTCCATGGTAAAGTTGCAAACCAACAAAACCAACTTACATAAACATACATGGTTTAAATGAGTGACTCTTGCCTGCATCAAGCAGCAGATCAAGATAATTCAGTCAGCAGATCAAGATAATTCCATTATCTTAACCTTCAAAACTACTCTAAAGAACTTGGGTTTTATGTTTTACCATATTCTTTATTCATAAAGAAAGCAATTTAATTAGCATGAAATTAAGTGGTGAAGCAAACTATGCTCAAACTAGTTCAAACTTTTTACACAGATTGATTATATCCTATATAATGTATAAAATAAATTTCAGCATTTTTGGACAAGCATATGAATTTACAGAATTAAATTAACTATAAACATTCAAATGATTAAATAAAGCATATAAATAAGAATAAAATTTATTTTCTTCAACAGAGCTCAAAATTTTTGTGATGATACCTTTTCATCTAAAAACAGTGACAAAAATAGTTTCATGATTTTTGGACCTTTAACTAAGCCTACAAAAAACATCAAAGACCATTTATTAAATAAAAGGCCTATTTTAATCAGTTTCAAAATTTATTCAAAACTCAAATTTCATATTTTTCATAAATATTAGGCAGCTTGAGAAAGCTACACAAAAATTTTCACAATTTTTGGAGCTTCCTACAAAAACATATGAAAAAGACAAAACCTAACACTATTCCCTTAAACTGGAAAAAGAAAAACTTCTTTCTCCCGCTGACAGGAGGGCCCCAGGCGTCAGGTCCTCCTTCTCCCCTTCGCGCGCCGAGGCCAGCAGCCGAAGGCTTTGACCGGACGCGCACCCACGTTGACCGGCCTCCAACCTCATTGCCGGCGAGGTCTCCGGCGACGGCGAGGGCCTCAACGTCCTCGTCTTGATCTCGCGCATCGATTCCACCATTCACTAGCCCTAGCACCTACACGACCTTGAGCTGGCAGCGGCCATGGCGGCTCGGCCATGCCGAGCACGGCGGCGACGCGGCACTCCAGCCATAAGGGCTCGGTAGAGAACAAACTAAGAGCGGCACCGCATCTAGGCACTATCTGCGACCGTGATGCGCACCCAAACACACTTGGAGATGACTCCGAACAACCCGGTCCACGATGGCGGCCATGGCGGCGCTTGCGCCGACGGCGAGCCACGCGAGCCGACCAAGACAACACTGTAGAGACTTATCTAAGGAACGCATCACACTTAAGCACTTACTGCAACCACGATGCGCGTGTTAGCTTGACCAGAGGAGCACCCGACCAAGGTTGATCACGGCGGCGGCGAACACAGAGCTTGCGCCAATGGCAACATGCCCAGACTGACCAAGCCCAGGTGGTAGCGACCTCACTATCGAGCCGAACATAACCAGCGCATCAAGGAGAAGAAGTAGATGTAGATGGTTTGGCCAATAAGGCCCCGAGCTCACCTGCCCACGGTGAACTTGAACTCGGCGGAAGTTTGGCCGGCAGGGAGGAAGACGACGGTCGCCGGGCTGATGCGGGAGCGAGAAGGACTGCAACCTAGCGCTATCGCTCCGCAACGACGAGGCGAGCATGCTGGCGCAAACAATTAAAGCGGAGGAGCTCTTAGGTGGCCGGCGTAACCGAGCAAAGCGACGGCGGCGGCGGCGAGCGAGCAGAGGAAGAAGGTGAAACACGGCGCTTCTGACGGCCGAGCGATAAGAAGGAGAGGGCGGCGAGGTGTTGCACGCGCTCGCGGAGCTAGCAAGCAGCTCGCTGGCGTGGCGCATGCGCCCCAGCGTGCTCAAGCTGCTCGCTGGCCGAGCTCCAGACGGTTCCCCCCTTTGACACTGTTCCTTCCTCTCTCCCCCTTTCTGAAATTTTGAAATTACTTTTGAAAATTGAACTACACTTCAAGATATGTCAAAATATGAAATGTAGAGTTTGAAAAGTTGTACAACTTTGCTTTAACACTCCTTGGCTGATTTCAACTGGAAATAGGTCAATTTGATCAAAACAGTTCAAATCAATTTCAAATTGGAAATTTGAAAAGGGGACAGAACTAGGGTTTTGCAATAGAAGCAAAATTACTTTTGATTTTGCACTGACACTTGAAAAATGGTCAATGTATGAAATGTTCATTTTGAAATTCTCTACAACTTTGATGTAGACCTCAAACTCAGATTTCAAATAGTTTTTGAAATGCAAGTTTAAAATCAAAAGGGACCATTTCGAGGGTTTGAATAAATTCATAATTACTTGGAATTTTGTACAGAAACTTTGAAAACTTTGAATACCAAAGTTGTACTTCTCCTCAAGATCTACCAAAAAGCTTTTAGGGTCAACCCCTAATTATGCATAGATTTTGAGTTAACTAGAAAGGGCTAATTAACTTATATAGGAAATTAAATGATTTTCCCATTTTTAAGCTAGATGAATTTTATATTCTTTTGAATTGTTGAACTTGGTTTCATGCCTTTACATGACTTTAGTCAAATAGGAATGAACACAAGTTATTTCATAATGACATTCCAAATTAGGGTTTTGAGCTACAACACAAGCATAAACAAAGATGCTCACACATTAGGAATTAAACTCATTTTAGTGAATGCATCTCAAGGTGAGCTAGCACATGATGCTATGAAATGCTTATGATGGCATGACAACATTTTATTCATGTAAACACCTGAGGTGTTACACCTCACCCATGTCGAATTTCTTCAGAATGTCCCAGGTGTACTTGCCCTGGTGCACAAACGTCCCTTCTCGGGATTGCTTAATTTGCAATCCGAGAAAGAAAGTCAGCTCACCCATCATGCTCATCTCAAACTCCCTGCTCATAGTGTCTGCAAACTTGGCAACCAAAGCGTGAGAAGAACCACCGAAAATGATATCATCCACGTAAATTTGGACCAAGAGAGTATGAGTGCCTTGCTTGAGGAGAAAGAGCGTTTTATCTACACATCCCATTTTAAAACCCTTAGCAAGCAAAAAGGTTTTCAACCTATCATACCAGGCTCTAGGGGCTTGTTTCAAACCATACAAAGCTTTGTGAAGTTTAAAGACATGGTTTGGAAACTTGGGATTTTCGAAACCGGGGGGTTGTCTAACATATACTTCCTCTTCTATGTAGCCATTTAAGAAGGCAGTCTTGACATCCATTTGAAAAAGTTTGAAACCTTTGGATGCAGTAAAAGCCAAGAGTATCCTAATTGCCTCTAAACGAGCTACAGGAGCAAACGTCTCCTCATAGTCTATCCCCTCCTTCTGACTATATCCCTGGGCTATGAGTCTGGCCTTGTTTCTCACAACATGGCCATCTTCTCCCTGTTTGTTTTTGAAAACCCATTTTGTCCCAATTGGGTGACACTCAGAAGGTGGAGACACTAGAACCCAAACCCGATTCCTCTCAAAGTTCTCAAGCTCCTCATGCATGGCATTGACCCAATCCGGATCCGTCAAAGCGTGTCCAACATCTCGGGGTTCAAAATCAGCAACAAATGCAGAATGAGCAAAGTGAGAGATTTGCCTTGACCGGGTGACGCGTTCGTCGATGCTACCGATCATCTGCTGAGGCGGGTGCTGGCGCTGAATGTGTCGTGGCGCCTCCCTTGCCGAAGTGGCCTCCCCCTCAGCAGCAGCTGATGCCTCCCCGGGTACAAAGGGTACCGCTCGGGGTGGCGGATCCCACGGCCCCTAGGAAGAAGAAGTGTCAGGGCCGTGAGTCGTCGTAGAAGCCGCTCTTTGTGGCACAGCAGGTGGAGGAGGTGCTGGGTCATCTATCCCTTTAGCACCTTCATCTTCATCATCGAAAAGAGGCTCGCCAACCTCATGATCACCTGCACGCTCAAAACGAGAAGAAGGACAAACCATGGTCTCGTCGAAGGTGACATCGGATGTCTCCATGACTCGGTTAGTGTCAAGGTTAAGTACACGATAAGCTCGAGTGTGAGTGCCATAACCCAAAAACACACCGTCAGAAGAACGAGACTCAAATTTGTCCAAGTTGCCCTTTTTAAGTACAAAACAATGGCAACCAAAAACTCTAAAGTAACTCACCTTGGGGAGTTTTCCAAAACGCAACTCATAAGAGGTCTTTTACAAGAAAGCTCGAAGAAAAATGCAATTGGAAATATAGCAAGCAGTGCTCATAGCCACGGCCCAATACCGCCTAGGAGTCCTATGCTCATCGAGCATCGTCCTGGCCATCTCTACAAGGGTCCGATTCTTCCTCTCTACAACACCATTCTGTGGCGGTGTGTAGGGGGAAGAAAACTGATGCTCCAAGCCCAAAGAGTTACAAAACTTCTCAAAATCCGAATTCTTGAATTCGGAACCATTATCACTCCGAATTGCTCGCATTGAGTTCAAAGGGAACTCATTCTGAAGACGTAAAATCAGATTGCGAGCAAAGGAGAAAGTCTCGGTCTTCTCAGCTAAAAAGAAGACCCACGAATATCTCGAAAAGTCATCAACAACAACAAGCACATACCACTTCCCCCCAACCGAGCTCACCCGAGCCGGACCAACAAGGTCCATGTGCAAAAGCTCTCCAGGGCGCTTGGTCATGACCTGAGTCGCTGGATGGTGGGGAGCGGCAACCATCTTCCCATGTCTACAAGAGTGGCAAACAAGATCCTTCTCCATATGCAACTTGGGCAATCCTCGGATTAGGCCAAGTGAACTAATCCTTGCAAGCAAGTCGAAGCTCAAATGTCCTAGTCTCCTATGCCACTTCCAAAGATCAGAAGAAGAAGGTCCAGCCACAAGACAACGAGAAATGCCAAAAGACTCCGAGAAATCCGCACGAAAGACTTTCCCAAAGGGCGAAATCACACAAACAAGATTGCCCTGAGGGTCCAAAATACGACTGAGATTCGGTTTAAAACGAATCTCATAGTCGTCGTCAAAGAGTTGCGAAACAGAAAGAAGGTTAAAATGCAAGTTAGAAACAAGAGCAACATCGCGCAACATGAAGTGCTCATTAACTCGCACAGACCCACGAGACAGCACCTTACCTTTGCTGTTGTCGCCGAATGTGATATACTCCTTTCCGGCGACCGGACTAAGACTGCAGAACCACTTGGCGTTTCCGGTCATGTGCCTCGAACACCCGGAATCCACCAACCAGACGTTCTCCAATCGTTTTACCTACATCAATAAAAAGACATAGGGTGAGCATACGGTCCAACACTGGGGTTAGTGAAGTGGGAAGAATACCAGTGTTGGGCCGGCTGCTCAAAAGAACGGTCAGTGTAAAAACCATTCCTAGCACACCTACGAAGGAAGCGATCACCACGTTTAGATAGACGTGGTCCGCTGGGGAAGGAGCGCTCACCGCGATACTCAAAACGCGGTGGGGGAAAACGCTCAACTACAACGCCACCGCCACGGGGTCCATAGCCCACAAATGCAGGCTCCCGCCGGGCACGCTCTCTACGAGGCATAGGCCTAGGAACTTGAGGCACTGCACCTCTAGGCCTAGCATCTCTCCTCGGAGCTCTCCTCTGCCTAGGCCTGGGAACTTGAGGTTCTGGGCCTCTAGGCCTAGCAGCACGTCTCTGAACATTTGGGGCATGTACATCATGGAGAGGATGGTATATGTCCGCATTGTTCATCTCCCTAGCACGGCGCGCCTCTCTCTTGCGCCGAAAGCAGAACTCGCTCAAGTGTCCATCTCTCCCACAATGCTCACAATGGTACCTCACCGCTCTCAAAGGGGGTTGTTGGTACTCACGGTTGTGGGTGTGGATCACTTTGCCCTTCTATGGCATACACTCCTCCTGGATAGGTGGCATCGTATCAAGCTTGTTCTTTAAGTGATTGGGTTTGGGATGCCACACTTGGTTCTTGGGTGGAGCTCTCGGAGGTTCTTCAAACACTCCATCCTTGGTGTTAGGCTTGAGGGGCTCTTTGGGTGGAAGCTTGGTAAGTTTGGGAGTAGTGGTGGAGTTGGGCTTCTCACTCGGGTTCAAACCACTCGACTCTCCAATCTTTCCAAAAGCAGAAAGATCAACACCCTGAGCAAAACCTACACCAGGACCTCCAGCAGCTCGCTTGAATTGGGAGATCATCATCCCGAGCTGTGGCTCACCACAAGACACCCACGACAAGATGGTCCGAAGGTATGTGTTTTCCTCCTAGATCGGTTTGCATCTTGTCATGCTTCACATTGGCAATCTCCATCTCCAAACCCTCACACAAAGCGCACCTAGTCACACAAGTGCTACCCGAGCTGGCCTCCTCAAGAGACACAATCTTGGCATTCTTCTCTGCCAACTCGGATTGCAAGACAGGACAAGTCTTGCACGCACCCAACAGCGAGGGTCTAGCCTTCAGCTCATCCACCTCTCCTACCAACGCAACATACTTGCTTCTCAAAGTGAGAAGGTCAGTCATGTGCGTGGTGCACATCTCACACTCCTCCTCATCAGTAACGACCACGGTGGACTTGACAGAATCAAGCTCCTTCACCGTATCCTCCCACTTCTGCCTAAACTCCTTGCGCTCTCTAGCGGCTCGCCTAAGCAACTTATCTTGACTAAGGAGCGCGGCAGTAAGTTTCTCGACCTCAGCGGAAAGCTCATCGTGGGTCAGAGATACCTGGGAGGTGTCGTCGTTGTCGTCCCGAGGGGAGTTCACCAGCTCGCCGTCGACCTCCTTGCCGAGGGCCATGGTGCAGAAGCCGTCGTCGTCGGGGAAGAAGCAGAGGCCGTTCAGCTTGTCCTCGATCCTCTTCTTCTTCTCGGACTCATCGTCGCTTGAGCAAGCGGAGTCGTCATCCGAGCCGTTGATGTCGCTGAGCGTGGCGAAGAACGCACGCTGCTCAGCCTGGGCCTTCTCCAAGTACTTCTTCTTGATGTACTCCTTGTCGAAGCCGCCCCTCCGCTTGTGCCTCGCGGGGACGTACTTCTCCTTGCACTTGCCGGAGTCGTACTTGTGCCCATGATCGCCCTTCCCAGATGAATGCTTCTTCTTGGGACAGTTGGCGATGAAGTGATCGGGGTCGCCGCACTCGTAGCATCCTGAGCGTCCTCCTTCACGGCTATGGTTCATGCAGTTGTTGTGGAACCGCGAGAACCGGTTGGCGAGCATTGCCAACTCGTCATCCCCCAAAGACTCCAGCTGGTCCTCTGTGACAGAAAAGAGAGACGAAAGAGCAAAACCTCCAGAGGGGTTAGCAGAAGAGCCAGAAACCAAAGCCATCGATGGGCCAGAAGTATTTTCATAAGAAGCCCTCGCCATGGCATCAATCTCACTGGACTTGAGCTTACTGAAGAGCTCGTCGCACGTGAGGGTCTCATAGTTAGGTGATTCGATGATCGCCTGAACCTTGGAATCCCACACCGACCGATCAAGAGTATGCAAAAGCTTCAAACCCCTCTCATGATCGTCGAAAGGCAACAGCTCCTTGTTAGCCCTCATCCTGTTGACAATCACCTGAAAGCGAGCGAATAAACTTTCTATGCTCTTGCCAGGCATATGTCGAAAGTTCTCATACTCTCGCTTGAATGACTCGTAGAGACGGATTTTGACTTGAGAGGTTCCCTCATGAAAGCGCATGAGGGTAGCCCAAATCTCCCGAGCCGTAGCGAGGTGAGAAACACGATCAAACTCACTCATGCTCAAACATGAGAAAAGAGCATTACGTGCTCGGCTATTGGCATCGTGCTCATCGATCTGAAGCTGAGAGACACGAGCAGCCAAAACCACATAATCAGCAGAGTTGCAAATATCCCAAATGGAAGCACCCAAACTCTGCAGATAAGCCGACATGCGTATCTTCCAATATGCATAGTTCGTCCCATCAAAGAACGGCGGTTTGCCCACGCCGCGAACCATGTCGCCTTCTGTGGATCTGGAACCGGCTAAGGTGGAAGATCCTTAACCCGCTCCGATACCAATTGAAGGACCGAGAAGCAACCAGAAAGCGACCAGAGGGGGGGGGGTGAATGGGAGCTTCAAATTTTCCTTTCGGAAACTAGTAGCCACTGTCCCGAGAATCACCCCAAAAGTAAACCTCAGAGCTTGCAAGTGTCCACGACCCTAGATGTAGGGTGGATACTTCCGAGAAGCACAGCGGGACACTACACAACTCTAGAAAGCCAACGCAAAAGACGGAAATCAAATCCGACAACGAGTGAACGAACTGCGGACGAAACAGCGTGAAACAGCTACGACCGGACTCACTGGTGCGTCCAGTCAGTAGGCACCGGACGCGTCCGGTCGAGTGAAATCCAAATTCGAACCTCTCTGAGTTGGACCGGACTCACAGAGAGGAGCGTCCGGTCACAACCCGCTAGCGTCCGGTCAGGCACAGACAAAGCAGTGAACAGTGACGCCGTTGCGTTCGGTCAAGCAAGGACTCGTGCGTCCGGTTAGTGAGTGATCCAAGCGTCCGGTCAACCACTTGAAAAAAATCTCGCGCTCTGTTCAACGACCGGACTCACAGGGAGCGTCCGGTCGATGAATGTCCAGCGTCCGGTCACCCCGCGAAACGGCTGTTCGTCCACCGATTCGACTCGATCTCACCCAAAACGAAACCTCTAGGGTTCAAACTTGGTGAGTAGAGTCACAAGGAGGATAGTGAGCTATCTCTAAGAGATCATGGCTCGAACCTATCTCCAAATCGATGAATCGAAGAATTTCGAGGGAAGGGAGAAAAACTTAGCCCGAAACCAAAATCGATCGATCTCCTAGACCGTGAGGTTAGAGGTAAGTCCCTTCGGTGGAAAGAAGTGCCTCACGATCTAGAACAACTTGGTTCAAACGGATTTGCAAATGACGAACCGAGCAAAGAGATCAAGCGACGGGAAAAACGTGGAGAAAAAGGATTCCGCGAAGAACACGAACGAAACGCGAATCACAACCACGAATTGCAACCGTGTGGCTACCACATGCTACAACAGTGAGGTTAAGGCCTCACTTCCTCAAAAACTCATGAACACAGAGGTATTGTTCACTTCTCTGTGGATCTCAGGTTCGCTACAGCAGGGAAGAGGGAGAGCAGGAAAACCTAGAAGCAAAAGAGCAAATGACTGAGATTGGAAGGGAGGAGGGTGTCTCCCTCTACTTATCCTATTCCTAATTCCTATTCTATTCCTATTCTACCCCTCTCTACTTACAGAGCGAGCCAGCTAAACCCTAAGGTTATTCTGGACCAACTCGGTGGTAGGTAGATCCGACGGCCACGCCCGCACAACTCGTAGTGTTGCCTCGACGCAACCTCCCGATTGCCGCCACGTGCCGCCACCGCTCCGCGTCCTTTTCCTGGACGTCGCACCCCCGGTTTTGTGGCCCAAACCGGGAAACCAGCCTTCACAGCCAACCCCCGGTTTTGAGGCCCAAACCGGGAAACCAGCCCACCAGCATCTGAGTTTTGAGGCCCAAACTCAGCAAACCCGCAGCGCCCAGGTTTTGAGGCTCAAACCTGGAAACCGTCCTCAGCCCGAGTTTTGTGGCCAAACTCGGAAACCGTCCACGCCCAGGTTTTGAGGCCCAAACCTGGAAACCGTCCACCCGATGGTTTTTCTCTGGCTCTACCACCAAACCGACGTCGTAGAGGGGATGCACCGTCCGTGCACCCCGTCCACCGACACGTGTCCCCAAGTCCACGACTTAGGCAACACATGACCACAAGTCTTCGCTCGTCGCTGTCCCAGGTTGCCAGCCACCACAGCTGATCCTCGGGCCACCGGTCCCTCAGTCCAAGCCTCACGTCCGCCCTTCGCCACTCTAGGTCCATCGGCACGACACGTCTCTACTTGACCTTCACCTTGACTCTGATCACTGTATCCGTGGTTGACACCTGCTAAACGCAAGCCAAAGAACATGCGCATCATCCCAGTTGACAATCACTCATCACTCAGAGACCCGGCATACACCCATGTATCCGCATGCCCAAGACGCCCCATGCGTTTCCAGCGCGCGAGGCTTCCGTCCTAGGGGCGAACCGGGCGCCGGGAGAGGGACGATGGGGTAGAAATAGGTCGTGTACAAGCGTTAACGGAAAAATCGGCTGAAAACGGAGGAGGCCGGCGCGTCCGCACGGGTTTGGCCACAGTCGCGGATAGCTAGCGGGGTGCCCAAGACGCCCCCTGCGTTTGCAGCGCGCGAGGCTTCCGTCCTTGGGGCGAACCGGGCGCCGGGAGGGGGACGATGGGGTAGAAATAGGCCGTGTACTAGCGTTAACGGAAAAATCGGCCGAAAACGGAGGAGGCCGACGCGTCCGCGCGGGTTTGGCCACAGTCGCGGATAGCTAGCGGGGTGCCCAAGACGCCCCATTTGTTTCCAGCGCGCGAGGCTTCCGTCCTTGGGGCGAACCGGGCGCCGGGAGGGGGACGATGGGGTAGAAATAGGCCGTGTACTAGCGTTAACGGAAAAATCGGCCGAAAACGGAGGAGGCCGGCGCGTCCGCGCGGGTTTGGCCACAGTCACGGATAGCTAGCAGGGTTCCCAAGACGTCCCATGCGTTTCCAGCGCGCGAGGCTTCCGTCCTTGGGGCGAACCGGGCGCCGGGAGGGGGACGATGACGTAGAAATAGGCCCTGTACTAGCGTTAACGGAAAAATCGGCCGAAAACGGAGGAGGCCGGCGCGTCCGCGCGGGTTTGGCCACAGTCGCGAATAGCTAGCGGGGTGCCCAAGACGCCCCATGCGTTTCCAGCGCGCGAGGCTTCCGTCCTTGGGGCAAACCGGGCGCCGGGACGGGGACGATGGGATAGAAATAGGCCCTGTACTAGCGTTAACGGAAAAATCAACGGAAAACGGAGGGGGCCGGCGCGTCCGCGCGGGTTTGGCCACAGTCGCGGATAGCTAGCGGGGTGCCCAAGACGCCCCATGCGTTTCCAGCGCGCGAGGCTTCCGTCCTTGGGGCGAACCGGGCGCCAGGAGGTGGACGATGGGGTAGAAATAGGCCGTGTACTAGCGTTAACGGAAAAATCGGCCGAAAACGGAGGAGGCCGGCGCGTCCGCGCGGGATTGGCCACAGTCGCAGATTGCTAGCAGGGTGCCCAAGACGCCCCATGCATTTCCAGCGCGCGAGGCTTCCGTCCTTGGGGCGAACCAGGCGCCGGGAGGGGGACGATGGGGTAGAAATAGGCCGTGTACTAGCGTTAACGGAAAAATCGGCCGAAAACGGAGGAGGCCGGCACGTCCGCGCGGGTTTGACCACAGTCGCGGATAGCTAGCGGGGTGCCCAAGACGCCCCATGCGTTTCCAGCGCGTGAGGCTTCCGTCCTTGGGGCGAACCGGGCGCCGGGAGGGGGACGATGGGGTAGAAATAGGCCGTGTACTAGCGTTAACGGAAAAATCAGCCGAAAACGTAGGAGGCCGGCGCGTCCGCACGGGTTTGCCCACAGTCTCGGATAGCTAGCGGGGTGGCCAAGACGCCCGATGCGGTTCCAGCGCGCGAGGCTTCCGTCCTTGGGTCTAACCGGGCGCCGAGAGGGGGACGATGGGATAGAAATAGGCCGTGTACTAGCGTTAACGGAAAAATCGGCCGAAAACGGAGGAGGCCGGCGCGTCCGCGCGGGTTTGGCCACAGTCGCGGATAGTTAGCGGGGTGCCCATGACGCCCCCATGCGTTTCCAGCGCGCGAGGCTTCCGTCCTTGGGGTGAACCGGGCGCCGGGAGGGGGACGATGGGGTAGAAATATGCCGTGTACTAGCGTTAACGAAAAAATCGGCCGGAAACAGAGGAGGCCAGCGCGTCCGCGCGGGTTTGGCCACAGTCACGGATGGCTAGCGGGGTGCCCAAGACGCCCCATGCGTTTCCAGCGCGCGAGGCTTCCGTCCTTGGGGCGAACCGGGCGCCAGGAGGCACTACAAGATTTTGGGTCTACTGCAACGCCGAAGAATTGCAACATAGAAAATTTGGTTGCCAGAGATCGTTGTATTACAACCATTCTAACAAATTGTAGCGATACATGCCTTTAATACAACGGTTTTGAAGATGTTGCAAAGCTCGGTTGCATTTGGTGGGCGATATTTCAATGGTGAAAAATGGTTGCAGTAGACTTGATTTTGGTTGCAATTGTTTGGTAGTACTACAACTACATTTACGTTAGTTGCATTTGGTTTTGACTATTGCTACGGTTTTTTGTGTTGCATAAAATTTGACAAGCGTTGCAAATGCTAGATGCTTAATGCAACGAGAACTCTTGGAGGCTAAGCAAAAGTGGGGGTCAATTGCATCCTTTTTTGGCAGTTGCAATATACTTTGATATTGTTGCAAGTGCTAAATTTTATTGCAACGAGATCTTTGGGGTCGAAGCGAAAATTGTGTTCAAGTACAACGCTTATTTTTTGTTGCAATATACTTTGATAATTGCAACAAATTTAAAACTTAAAAAAAGTATGGAAAGAAAAGAATTGGGGATGCATATTAGTTAGAATTAAAAAGTGCTCCCCATAGGATTCGAACCATGGAGCTCTGGTCCAGATAAAACCTTCTCCACCAATGCGCTATGTAGGTGTGTTCATTGTAACTCAGGTTTTAATTTATTTGATATGATTGAAGACCTTATGAGTTATAAAATGCCCCAACCCTGGCCCCATCTCGGCATCTCCGTCCTTATGCCTGGTGTCTGAAACTTTATGTTAAGTAGTAGTTGCTATTAAGTACTTGATTTTAAGGTCAGTCTCAATAGGGGTTTCATGAGAGTGTCATGCACATTAAATAGACTGCCACATCAGCACATTTGCACTTTTTGCTTGAAACTCTGAGGAGGGAGAAGAGATTAGTTTCGTCCCCACGACACTATCTGGGCGGCGTTTCCAATAGCGTGAAACTCGAACGAAACCTGCGTTGAGGAGGGGCTGGGCCGTTTCATCCGGTGGCGACAGGCGAGCGCGGCGGCCATGGAAGCGGCGCAGCTGCTCCGTCGGCCGCGGGCGAGCGCCGGCCGCGGGAGCTGCATGGCTACTCCACCGGCCACGAGAGCGGCGCGGCTGCTCCGCCGGCCACGGGCGAGCGCTGGCCACGGGAGCGGCGCAGCTCCGCCGGCCGCAGGCGAGCGCCGACCAGGGGAGCGGTGCGGCTGCTCTGCCGACCGCGGGCGAGCGCCGGCTACGGGCGAGCGAAGGCCACGGGAGCGGCGCACCTCCGCCGGCCACGGGACCGGCGTGGCTGCTCCGCCGGCCGCAGGCGAGCGCCGGCCACGGGAGCGGCGCGGCTGCTCCGCCGGCCGCGGGCGAGCACTGGCCATGGGAGCTGTGCAGCTCCACCGGCCACAGAAGCGGTGTGGCTGCTCTGCCGGCCGTAGGCGAGCGCCGGCCACGGGAGCGGCGCGGCCGCTCCACCGGATGCGGGCGTGTTTGCGTGCGTTGACGGGTACAGCTCCACCATCGGTCACAAGCACGGGGCCGGTGCGGTTGAGCACTGAGCGTTCGTGCAATGGGAAGAAAACTAGAAAAGTAGAGGAGAAGAGAGAGAGGTGGGACCCATGGAGGGTAAATAGCATGTGAAACTGTGCTGATGACATTGTACAATGTAGAAGAGATCTATTTCATATCAAAATTTCACCTCTTGAAAACTGTGAGATGAAACCTTCCATTGAGACTGGCCTAAGTACGCGTGGATGTTATTTAGTACTTGAAGTTGTACCGTGGTGGTTGGTCACTTTGTTAACGATAGTAAATGCCTGACCGTGCACCATCGGTCACATGATGACCACGCTAATGAACCTTTTCTTGTCCAAACATTTGCCGACCGGTGATTACTCTTGGGCAATGGTGATCTTTATTTCAAAACTTTCTACTTACCTCCTTATTTTAAATACTTAAAACATTTATCTTAAGAGGTATTCATTAGCATAACGAACATTAAGGTTCCATGCAACGGTTCAAACTTAACCATGTCATCAGCTCAAAAGAAAAAAATAATAAAATGCGACATATGCGTATGAAGGACAAGTGACCCTTCCCACCAAACAGTGCAACAAAAAATTATCTTCAAGCAAAGAAATCATCTTCTATATTTTCTTCCATGACTGGTGCAATAACCCCATCATCAATGTAGGTGTCATCGTCGTCAGAATCATCATCACCAATAAAGTCATCAACAGATTCGGGAATTGCTTCCCTACACACTTGATTAATAATGGCGGCAGAACCAGTTGTGCCTGCCCTATCTTGTCTTGACCAGTTTAAGAATTCCTGACCTTGGCCTGATTCATTCATTTCTTGGATTCTCACATCAAGTGCATCAACGTTATTTCCTGTGTCTGGCATGGAAAACAAATTTCTTGGTCTCACCAAAATAACAGTAGACCATCCCGGCTTGTTCACGATAGGGACATAAAACAACAGTTCAGCGTTTGAAGCAAGAATGTAAGGTTCATCTGAATATCTGAACATGGAAGTAGCAATGTCGATAATACCAAATTTATCCCTAGTGTACCCTCTGCTTCTGTTGGTACTGGTAGCCGGCACATCATACCAATCACACTGAAACAATATAACTTCTTTTTCTTGTGGGAATTCCAGTGAGATTATATTTCTAATGACTCCATACCAGGTCATCTTGCCTGTACTATCGTCACCCTTCATAAGGACACCAGAATTTTGTGTCATGAGGCTTTTCTCCATGGCAGCTGTCCGAAATAGCCAATTATTGATGTGCACCCTATTCAACACACGAGCTTGAGGGTCAGGTCCTTGAGAAAGGGCATGCATCAGTTTACTTGCTTCCCCTTTCTCATATAGTTTTGCTATCTGCAATTTAAAAATCAAGTTAGACATCTACCGGTGACATCTCAAAAAATATATACCAGAAAAGGGTAAAATAAAAATACGTGAACCCATGTAGAGCTTAATCATTGGCAGAAGAGATTTTTTTGAAATCAAAGTCAATCTAAACCGAGTGAAATGAAAATACCTGAACTGAATATTTTAATACAACCTATATTATTTATGTCACGGGTTTAATCTTTACATGTGCTCAGCTTTGACAAGACACAATTAGCAAAAAACTTAAATTTAATAGAATTAACTTTAGATTTAATATAGTTCTGTAGCATTAGCACGAGCAATATACTAGTTTAATTAGTTAGTTGGTGTTTCTTCTCCAATTTTGGACAGCAATAGTGATTTTACCACTATATTTAAACTTGGGAACGTATCCAGTGCAAACCACAATCTTTGTGAAAACCCGTGCAAACCAGTGTAAAAAAATCGTGTAAATTCACCCAAAAAACACACACATGTAGATGATATGACGATACACTACCTTGTAAAATATCTTGTCCAAACTCGACATCGTTTGTGAGTTATAAAAATAATCTCATAAATAAATTCGATTTTGGACAAGATATTTTATAAGGTTGTGTATCATCATATTATCTACATGTGTGATTTTTTTATTGAATTTAAATAACTTTTTTGTTATAGTTTGTATGAGTTTTCACAAAGGCTGTCGTTTGCACTATACGTTCCCTTTAAACTTTGTGATTTTGCTTCGGTAACTTTGAAGCAAAGCACCCGTTTAGCCATATTACGCGGCACCGTTAGGTCTGAGCTAATTAAAGAGAAAAAAAAGAGAAGGCACACACATAAAAAGACCAAAATACGCTCACCTTATAGACAATTCCCATAAAACTTTATGTTTTTTTATATGTTAATTTAATAAAACCTTAATTTGGTATGTTTCGTTAAGAAAACAGTTGCTAACACTCACAAGGTGTAACTGGTCGGCACAACACGCCAAAAAAGCGGTTGGCTGAGCTAGCCTGAGTTTGAGTCATGACACCATCTTCTTAAGAAGAAAATCAGGAGATGTTGTTCCCGCTGGTCAAGTTTCTTTTGTTATTTCTTAATTTTTTAATCATGATCTACCCATTGATGATATTCATTTGGATATAAAATTTGTTGTTGGTTCTTTTTAGCACGGCATGTTTTCTACCACCCAAGTAGTAGATACAAGTCATTTGTTGTTTAGCTAATAAACATCGTACATGATGTTAGGCAAAAACTCAAATTACATTCTTATATCATCTATAAAGAAGCTTGAATTTAAACTCGAATTGGGATAATATTTTTGTTTTATTGTCTTTTCATTTTGTAGCACATGATTACTCAATGTGATTAGTAGTTAACATGTTTTTTTTTGCATGAAAGTTTAGTAGAACCATAAATGGTATGTTTGTTAAAACATAATCTCGTTGGTCCATTCCACACTTCTATCCGAATCTTTTGGTCTGAGATTTTTATTATACTTTATATGGCGAACTCTCTCTAGCAAAATTTTAGGTGATGAGTAGTAAATTTTATATGAATTTATAAAAACTTACTGAATTCAGTAAACAAGTTCAATAAAAAATTAAATTGAGATAACGGCTTGCTTTTTTTCATAAGCACAAGATTATAGTCTAGTCCTACTCCTCTCCTAAGATTTAAGGTGATTAGTTGGTATGTTTGATCACCAAAATCTAAACAAGTTTAAACAAAAAATAATTTTATATGTTTCATCACCAAAACAATTTAAATTTAATATGTTGGCATAAAATAAATTTTTTAGAATTTAAATGTATCTCTATAGATTTATCTGAATTACTTTGGATTTTAGGGTATACTATATGTTTCTGAAAATTTCTTTGAGCTTCAAACTGGCCCGCCACAATTTCAACCTCCACGCGAGGGAGCCCAAATCTTCTATCCTACTAAAGCACCAACCATATTCTTTGCTTGGTGTACCAAAAAATCTTTCCCCGCTGAGATAGTGTCACTAAATCCACACGCAAAACTGTACCCACGAAACTAACTCAATAGTACGGTATTTTCCTCGTCACAAAAATCAACCGCGCAACACCACGAAGGAAATAACAACGCCACGCTAGAATCACGGACGAAAGGGCCAAAAAAAAAAAAAAACAACGTCACTGCAGCCGGCCGCCCGCCGCCTCCACACGCGATCGGCTGGAGCCGCGCTCGTCGCCGCAACCGTCGGCCGCTGCCTCCACGCGCACGCCGCCACCTCCACGCGCACGCCAACTACTCTCCTCACAGGCTAGGGCGACGACCAGCCGGCAAACTATGGCGGCCAGGAGGTCCAGGCGATGCCTCCTCTCTCCCATCCCCTGACCACACGCCGCCCGCCGCCAGGAGCCACGGCCTCCACGCCGTCAGGGTCGGCACCGCAGCGCCACCACGGTCTGCAGCCACCGCGCGGAGGAAACCCTAGCGTCGACCCCGTCCCCTCCCCGCGCCCGTCGACGCCGCCAGATGCGGATGCCTCGACCCCGCTACCACACTCCTCTCCTGCCCTCGTATCCTCGCCGTTGCTGCCGAGCGACACCCCCGACGGCGACAGCAGCGAGGAGGACGGCGGTCTCGACCCGCTGTTCTCGGAGACCGTCACCGCCGCGGTGTGAGACCCACTGGGCGCGTTGACCGAAGGGGATGACGACGACGATGATCTGGGGGACGGCAACCTGATGGAGGAGCTGCTGAGGGAGCAGAGGTCGGCGAAGAAGCAGCTCTACATGGACGAAGCTGACAGGGAGGTGCCTTCGGGGGCGGGGGCGGAGGCCAAGGGGCAAGGGGAACAAAGCAAGAGGAAGAGGAAGGAGAAGGCGCCGCCCAAGGAGTCGGCTCGGACAACAAGCGGTCTGAGAAGCAGGTAACCAACCGTCGTCTCCTGTGTCCTGGGTCAGGCTGTTGGTTAGTTGAATTGCTGATCGATTTTTGCTGATGTGTGGTGCTGTGGGTTCGTGTGTGTGTAGGAGGGGAGGGCGCAACTTGATTCGATCCATGCCGAGTCACAGGCAACTGCGAGGTCTACATACACGTCAACTACACATGGAAGTAGAATTTAGATGTTGGGATTTGATCTTTGTTCTCACTTTTGTTCTTTGTAGAAACGAGGAGGGCGTCGTTGAAGCCCATCTCATCTGTCCTAGACAAGATCCGCCTTCGTAAGATGGAGGTTCTGAAACGTGAGTACTGAGTTGTTTCTTTGAGGTTTCTATAATTTGATCCCAATCCCCTTCCCAGTTGCCCCACACAATCCATGCATAAACTCGTCTCATCTGTCCTGGAGAAAATCCATGCTACCAAGAGTCGAGAGCACTGCATAGTTGGTGTTGACTTCAGTCATTTAATATTGGTTATGTTTTTCCTGCGTTTTTTGTATTCGACGGAGGATGGAAGAAGATCAGAGGACAGCATGCTATTTTCTGAGGATATTGGGTGCAAAAGCAACAGTTGGCTGTATAGTCTTTGGAAACCACATAATGGGTTAACAACAGTTCAGGGAAGATATAAATAATTACCTAGCTTAATTTGTATTGTTAATTACATATGAAGCAAATAAGATTTTATTAATGTTGCAACCACCCACGAACATATGTCCTATTTATTTATAGGTTCGTATGTGCTATTTGAGTGCATTTCTGCTTATGCAATATCTGATTCAGACTCTATTCATTGTTTTGGTTGATATATATTTGGTGAAAAAACACATTTTTTGGTTACTTTTGCAGAAATAATATGAGATTAGTAACCCTCAACATTGTTTATCACATTGCCTCAGCTACTGGTAGGAGAAAGAAATCTGGTGAGGAGGCAAACACTTTGTTTCCTTGTTCATCGGCTCCTGGTGATCCCATGGTGCCATTGGGTGTTGATTTTTGATTCCAAACTGAGACCCCAATCTCAGTTGTTGATTGGAGGATCAGGTATATTTTCTGTAATGCCCTTTTTATATTTTGTAATTTATTATTTTTTTTCCACGTGAATAGTAGCCTTGGGCTTGCACTGTTGGAAGGCTCCACCCCTTCCACTCACTACAGGTAATCCCCCTCAGTTGTCACATCCTTAGTATGTCTCCTTTTCTATGAGAAACATGAGTTGAGCCCATCAGGCATAATTAGCAGATCATTAGCGATCAAAATTGCAACTAGGTTAGAATTTTGAAGATTTAGCTGAAAGATCCGTTTTGTGTAATTAGTGAGAAATCAACAATCTTCAAAGGCAACGTATAATCTCTTATTTCTTTTTATAATGTATATAACACGTGTTTCATAGATTATTTAGAGAACTGCTTCTAGACCTTTATAACTTATGTCTTATGACAGGGATGCACATAACCATCAGGTTTGAAGATTTACTACAGAATGTATTCATGTTTCTTGACTCCAGAAACTATGTGGTACTTGTAGCTAATGTCACTGTGCTTTGTATGTTCTTTGGGATATTAGTTCCTATCATATTTACAAAGAATTATAGAAAAAATATTTGATTTTCATTTTAGGTAGAAAGTGGACATGCTAGTCTTAACTACTTCAAAGTTACATTTAATCAATGTGTAGTTCTCTTAACTGAACGACTATTAGTAACTACTAACTAATGTGCTAAATTAACTGTTTTTTACTATTCTTAGCTTGAATCCATATATACGTCAACATTAGCACAAATTGCTTGGTATCTGTGCTTTGGAATCCTTCTAGTTTAATGTTTTAATTACAGTTTTAGTTATATTTTAATGTTTTTGGAATCGCTTGAATCCATGGGTCTCGCTTACAATTACAGTTTTAATTAACTAAATGTCTTTAGTTTGTTAGGACAATGCAAACAGGAAAATTATGGAGCTGGAGTCAAGGCCTGACGCAAATGGCATCTCAGACTTGGAGGAGAACCAGATTTTGCAATCGACCTACAAGGAAACGAGAAAAATCAAATCAAACAAGATGCATGCTAATGGTAACTTGCAAAGATGCATGCTAATGGTAAGTTGCAAGGTACACAACTAGAAAGGAGCTACTGTCTGAGGACTACCAGCGCAAACTCCAATTGGAGGATGCCCTCATTAAATCGTTTAAACAGTTGTAAGATAGACTAGAAGCTCAAGATGCTGAAAGGGAAGCCGAGAGGCATCAGCTTGAACAGCTCAACAAGAAAAGGGAGGCTGATAGAGAAGCACTTAGGCAAGCTACATTAATGTTGCAAGCAGCCCAACAGCACCAGTACAACAGGTAATATTAACAACATCTATGTTCTCATAGTTTATTGAACTGAAAATCATGTTCTTGAACCCAATTCAAAATGTAGGCTAGCACAATAGTGGAGCCAATGGAAAATGTTGCTGCTGCTACAATAATTAAGGCGACACATAATGTAGCAACTACAGAGGGAGAACACATGATGCATAGGCAGCAGGTAGTTTAATGTTTAATTCTAACATGCACATCATATTCTTGTCAAGGGGTGTAATTTTTACCACCAACCATTGATTTTTAGGGTACCCAAGAAACCATCTAGCAAGAACAACAACCCCTTTTTTCGTAGTTGAAGAACGTTCCAGTAGAGGGCGCGCGACTAGAAGTAATTCGGCAGCCCAAAACAAAGGAGTGAATTCGAGTGTTGTTTATACTACAATAAAGCAAATAAAGGAAACTGCAACTAGGAAAAGATTTGCATTGTCCAAAAAGAATGCACAGGTACTATGTGAAATCTTTCTTCTCTCAATGCATTTAAAAGGAACCTGTAGTCCTTTTGTAGAAGTACATAGCTATTCTTTTGTTGTGCAACCGTTAATCTTCAGTATGTCATTATTCTAAATATGACAGAGCATCCTAAATCTGGTCCAGGCTTAGTTTGCTCTTGCTGATTAGAAATATATATGGATGTGTTTATGCTCATAAAATGTCTTGGGAGACAGCTGCTGCATGTTTTATATTTGTTTTTTGCTTCCAAGTTCATGGTTGATAGTACTGCAGCTCACAGAAAGCTAGTACTGCAGCACTCGTGTTTTGCTTCGGTGTTCAATTAGCTTTGCCACCACTATCTCAGTGTATGAAACATCAAGTGTACTTATCATGTATATACAGATCATAAGTTTTTTTTGGAAAAACAGGTGTACAATCTCATGCTTTAATGATCTTGACCATCATCAAGTTGCAAAATACTTGTAAATTTTAGTAGTACCTAGAGTTTTAGTTTAACTAATGCATGTCAATGATTTTTAGTTCTAGAATTATAGTTTAACTAATGCATGATAATGATTTTTTCAGGAGGAATCTTGAGTTTGAAGAAGGAGCATGCGAATGGTGGGACGATGGCCAACATACATATCAAGGGAACCTTCGCTCCTATAGTAGACATTGGTCTTTTGATTCGATTGAGTTCAACAGTTGTTTGTGTGCTGGATACATTATTATGTATTAAGCTATCTAGCTACTTGTGTTCTCATTTAGTTTGACACTCGGTGTGTTTCGTTAAAAGTTGTATGAACAAATTTATACTTCGTTTTAATGGATCGATGCTTCATCACATTATGTATTTGTCGTTTTGTGATTATTGATTTAAGCTACCAAACAAAGCATCGCAACATGAATTATCAATATATTAATCTAGCGTTGCAATATATGATGGCACATATAACAACCACATTTAGTCATGGCATAGGTACGATAATCGTGGCAATAGAAAACTATCTCTTGCAACTACAAAAAGATGACGGTGGCAATAGAGGAATCTACCTATATCAACTAGTTAGTAATGTGGCAATATATGACCTATCTCTAGCAACCAACCTAAGTAACGTGGCAATAGCCTATGCCACCTATAGCAACCATTCAGAAACGTGGCAATAGAGGACCTCTCTGTAGCAACCAACCTACAGAGACGTTGCAATAACCTAGGCCACCTATAGCAACAATTTAGGCGATGTGGCAATAGAGAACCTCTATTGCAATGCTTTCTCTGCGTAGCAACAACCACGATTGCAACACCTATGTTGCGTTGCGATTGCATTGTGTTGCTACACGACCAGCATGTCGTAATACGTATCGCTAGCAACGCCTAGTTCGTTGCAATTGATACTATTACAACACCCATAGTGGTTGCAATTGCTTTTGTTACAACACTCACCAGGTGTTGCAAAAGCGTCAAAAGTGTTGCAATAGAGGGGCTGTGTGTCGCAACTAAAATGTAAACCATTGCATTATGCTATTGCTACCCTTCCAAGTGCAACGACATTTAACCAAAAAAAAATGGTAGCAAAATTACTATTGCTGCCATTTTTGGGTCTTTTGCTACACTTTTTCGGCGTTGCAGTAGACCGAAAATCTTGTAGTGAGGGGGACGATGGGGTAGAAATAGGCCGTGTACTAGCGTTAACGGAAAAATCGGCCAAAAACGGAGGAGGCCGGCGCGTCCGCGCGGGATTGGCCATAGTCGCGGATAGCTAGCGGGGTGCCCAAGACGCCCCATGCGTTTCCAGCGCGCGAGGCTTCCGTCCTTGGGGCGAACCGGGCGCCGGGAGGGAGACGATGGGGTAGAATAGGCCGTGTACTAGCGTTAACGGAAAAATCGGCCGAAAACGGAGGAGGCCGGTGCGTCCGCGCTGGTTTGGCCACAGTCGCGGATAGCTAGCGGGTGCCCAAGACGCCCCATGCATTTCCCCAGCGCGCGAGGCTTCCGTCCTTGGGGCGAACCGGGCGCCGGAGGGGGACGATGGGGTAGAAATAGGCCGTGTACTAGCTTAACGGAAAAATCGGCCAAACGGAAAACGGAGGAGGCCGGCGCGTCCGCGGATTTGCCACAGTCGCGGATAGCTAGCGGGGTGCCCAAGACGCCCCATGCGTTTCCAGCGCGCGAGGCTTCCGTCCTTGGGGCAAACCGGGATCCGGGAGGGGGACGATGGGGTAGAAATAGGCCGTGTACTAGCGTTAAAGGAAAAATCGGCTGAAAACGGAGGAGGACGGCGCGTCCGCGCGGGTTTGGCCACAGTCGCGGATAGCTAGCGGGGTGCCCAAGACGCCCCATGCGTTTCCAGCGCGCGAGGCTTCCGTCCTTGGGGCAAACCAGGCGCCAGGGAGGGGGACGATGGGCCGGGTAGAAATAGGCCGTGTACTAGCGTTAACGGAAAAATGGCCGAAAACGGAGGAGGCCGGCGCGTCCGCGCGGGTTTGGCCACAGTCGCGGATAGCTAGCGGGGTGCCCAAGATGCCCCATGCCTTTCCAGCGCGCGAGGCTTCCGTCCTTGGGGCGAACCGGGCGCCGGGAGGGGGACGATGGGGTAGAAATAGGCCGTGTACTAGCGTTAACGGGAAAATCGGCCGAAAACAGAGGAGGCCGTCGCGTCAGCGCGGGTTTGGCCACAGTCGCGGATAGCAAGCGAGGTGCCCAAGACGCCCCATGGGTTTCCAGCGCGCGAGGCTTCCGTCTTGGGGCGAACCGGGCGCCGGGAGGGGGACGATGGGGTAGAAATAGGCCGTGTACTAGCGTTAACGGAAAAATCGGCCGAAAACGGAGGAGGCCGGCGCGTCCGCGCACGTTTGGGCACAGTCGTGGATAGCTAGCGGGGTGCCCAAGACGCCCCATGCGTTTCCAGTGCGCGAGGCTTCCGTCCTTGGGGCGAACCGGGCACCGGGAGGGGGACGATGGGGTAGAAATAGGCCGTGTACTAGCGTTAACGGAAAAATCGGCCGAGAACGGAGGAGGCCGGCGTGTCTGCGCGGGTTTGGCCACAGTTGCGGATAGCTAGCGGGGTGCCCAAGATGCCCCATGCGTTTCCAGCGCGCGAGGCTTCCGTCCTTGGGACGAACCAGGCGCCGGAGGGGACGATGGGGTAGAAATAGGCCATGTACTAGCGTTAACGGAAAATCGGCCGAAAACGGAGGAGGCCGGCGCGTCCGCGCGGGTTTGGCCACAGTCGCGGATAGCTAGCGGGGTGCCCAAGACGCCCATGCGTTTCCAGCGCGCGAGGCTTCCGTCCTTGGGCGAACCGAGCGCCGGGAGGGGGACGATGGGGTAGAAATAGGCCGTGTACTAGCGTTAACGGAAAATCGGTCGAAAACAGAGGAGGCCGGCGCGTCCGCGCGGGTTTGGCCACAGTCGCGGATAGCTAGCGGGGTGCCCAAGACGCCCCATACGTTTCTTTCTAGCGCGCGAGGCTTCCGTCCTTGAGGCGAACCGGGCGCCGGGAGGGGGACGATGGGTAGAAATAGGCCGTGTACTAGCGTTAACGGAAAAATCAGCCGAAAACGGAGGAGGCCGGCGCGTCTGCGCGGGTTTGGCCACAGTCGCGAATAGCTAGCGGGGTGCCCAAGATGCCCCATGCGTTTCCAGCACGCGAGGCTTCTGTCTTTAGGGCGAACCGGGCGCCGGGAGGGGGACGATGGGGTAGAAATAGGCCGTGTACTAGCGTTAACGGAAAAATCGGCCAAAAACGGAGGAGGCCGGTGCGTCCGCGCGGGTTTGGCCACAGTCGCGGATAGCTAGCGGATGGCCCAAGACGCCCCATGAGATTCCAGCGCGCGAGGCTTCCGTCCTTCGGGCGAACCGGGCGCCGGGAGGGGGACGATGGGGTAGAAATAGGCCGTGTACTAGCGTTAACGGAAAAATCGGCTGAAAACGGAGGAGGCCGGCGCGTTCGCGCGGGTTTGGCCATAGTCGCGGATAGCTAGCGGGGTGCCCAAGATGCCCCATGCCTTTCCAGCGCGCGAGGCTTCCGTCCTTGGGGCGAACCGGGCGCCGGGAGGGGACAATGGGGTAGAAATAGGCCGTGTACTAGCGTTAACGGAAAAATCGGCCGAAAACGGAGGAGGCCGTCGCGTCAGCGCGTGTTTGGCCACAGTCGCGGATAGCAAGCGAGGTGCCCAAGACGCCCCATGGGTTTCCAGCGCGCGAGGCTTCCGTCCTTGGGGCGAACCGGGCGCCGGGAGGGGGACGATGGGGTAGAAATAGGCCGTGTACTAGCGTTAACGGAAAAATCGGCCGAAAACGGAGGAGGCCGGCGCGTCGCGCGCACGTTTGGCCACGTCGTGGATAGCTAGCGGGGTGCCCAAGACGCCCCATGCGTTTCCAGTGCGCGAGGCTTCCGTACTTGGGCGAACCGGGCACCGGGAGGGGGACGATGGGGTAGAAATAGGCCGTGTACTAGCGTTAACGTAAAAATCGGCCGAAAACGGAGGAGGCCGGCGTGTCCGCGCGGGTTTGGCCACAGTTGCGGATAGCTAGCGGGGTGCCCAAGATGCCCCATGCGTTTCCAGCGCGCGAGGCTTCCGTCCTTGGGACGAACCAGACGCCGGGAGGGGGACGATGGGGTAGAAATAGGCCATGTACTAGCGTTAATGGAAAAATCGGCCGAAAATGAGGAGGCCGCGCGTCCGCGCGGGTTTGTCCACAGTCGCGGATAGCTAGCGGGGTGCCCAAGACGCCCCATGCGTTTCCTCCAGCGCGCGAGGCTCCGTCCTTGGGGCGAACCGAGCGCCGGGAGGGGGACGATGGGGTAGAAATAGGCCGTGTACTAGCGTTAACGGAAAAATCGGTCGAAAACAGAGGAGGCCGGCGCGTCCGCGCGGGTTTGGCCACAGTCGCGGATAGCTAGCGGGGTGCCCAAGACGCCCCATACGTTTCTAGCGCGCGAGGCTTCCGTCCTTGGGGCGAACCGGGCGCCGGGAGGGGGACGATGGGTAGAAATAGGCCGTGTACTAGCGTTAACGGAAAAATCAGCCGAAAACGGAGGAGGCCGGCGCGTCTGCGCGGGTTTGGCCACAGTCGCGAATAGCTAGCGGGGTGCCCAAGATGCCCCATGCGTTTCCAGCGCGCGAGGCTTCTTTCTTTGGGGCGAACCGGGCGCCGGGAGGGGACGATGGGGTAGAAATAGGCCGTGTACTAGCGTTAACGGAAAAATCGGCCGAAAACGGAGGAGGCCGGCGCGTCCGCGCGGGTTTGGCCACAGTCGCGGATAGCTAGCGGATGGCCCAAGACCCCTCATGAGATTCCAGCGCGCGAGGCTTCCGTCCTTGGGGCGAACCGGGCGCCGGGAGGGGGACGATGGGGTAGAAATAGGCCGTGTACTAGCGTTAACGGAAAAATCGGCTGAAAACGGAGGAGGCCGGCACGTTCGCGCGGGTTTGGCCATAGTCGCGGATAGCTAGCGGGTTGCCCAAGATGCCCCATGCCTTTCCCAGCGCGCGAGGCTTCCGTCCTTGGGGCGACCGGGCGCCGGGAGGGGACAATGGGGTAGAAATGGCCGTGTACTAGCGTTAACGGAAAAATCGGCCGAAAACGGAGGAGGCTGTCGCGTCAGCGCGTGTTTGGCCACAGTCGCGGATAGCAAGCGAGGTGCCCAAGACGCCCCATGGGTTTCCACGCGCGAGGCTTCCGTCCTTGGGGCGAACCGGGCGCCGGGAGGGGGACGATGGGGTAGAAATAGGCCGTGTACTAGCGTTAACGGAAAAATCGGCCGAAAACGGAGGAGGCCGCGCGTCCGCGCACTTTTGGCCACAGTCGTGGATAGCTAGCGGGTGCCAAGACGCCCCATGCGTTTCCCCAGTGCGCGAGGCTTCCGTCCTTGGGGCGAACCGGGCACCGGAGGGGGACGATGGGTAGAAATAGGCCGTGTACTAGCGTTAACGGAAAATCGGCCGAAACGAAGGACGCCCGGCGTGTCCGCGCGGGTTTGGCCACAGTTGCGGATAGCTAGCGGGTGCCCAAGATGCCCCATGCGTTTCCAGCGCGCGAGGCTTCCGTCCTTGGGACGAACCAGACGCCGGGAGGGGGACGATGGGGTAGAAATAGGCCATGTACTAGCGTTAACGGAAAAATCGGCCGAAAACGGAGGAGGCCGGCGCGTCCGCGCGGGTTTGTCCACAGTCGCGGATAGCTAGCGGGGTGCCCAAGACGCCCCATGCTTTTCCAGCGCGCGAGGCTCCGTCCTTGGTGCGAACCGAGCGCCGGGAGGGGACGATGGGTAGAAATAGGCCGTTACTAGCGTTAACGGAAAAATCGTCGAAAACAGAGGAGGCCGGCGCGTCCGCGCGGGTTTGGCCACAGTCGCGGATAGCTAGCGGGGTGCCCAAGACCCCCATGTTTCTAGCGCGCGAGGCTTCCGTCCTTGGGGCGAACCGGCGCCGGGAGGGGACGATGGGTAGAAATAGGCCGTGTACTAGCGTTAACGGAAAAATCAGCCGAAAACGGAGGAGGCCGGCGCGTCTGCGCGGGTTTGGCCACAGTCGCGGATAGCTAGCGGGGTGCCCAAGATGCCCCATGCATTTCCAGCGCGCGAGGCTTCCGTCTTTGGGGCGAACCGGGCGCCGGGAGGGGGACGATGGGTTAGAAATAGGCCGTGTACTAGCGTTAACGGAAAAATCGGTCGAAAACGGAGGAGGCCGGCGCGTCCGCGCGGGTTTGGCCACTGTGGCGGATAGCTAGCGGATGGCCCAAGACGCCCCATGAGATTCCAGTGCGCGAGGCTTCAGTCCTTGGGGCGAACCGGGCGCCGGGAGGGGGACGATGGGGTAGAAATAGGCCGTGTACTAGCGTTAACGGAAAAATCGGCTGAAAACGGAGGAGGCCGGCGCGTCCGCGCGGGTTGGCCATAGTCGCGGATAGCTAGGAGCGTGTGCCCAAGACGCCCCATGTGTTTCCACCGCGCGCGGGCTTCCGTCCTTGGGGCGAACCCGGGATACAAGGGGTAGAGGGAGGGGCGGTGAAGGTTGAAGTAAAAAGACGGTCGCGCGAAGGAGGACGTGTGTGGGGAAGCTGAAGGGATAGGGGGTGAAGATCCATAAGCGTGGAGCGGGACGGGCTTGATGGCGCCGGGAGGTGGGGACGATGGTAGAAATAGGTCCGTGTACTACTAGTGTTAACGGAAAAATCGGCCGAAAACGGAGGAGTGCCGGCGCGTCCGCGCGGGTTTTGCCACAGTCCAGTCGCGGATAGCTAGCGGGTGCCCAAGAGCCCCATGCATTTCCATCCAGCGCGCGAGGCTTCCGTCCTTGGGGCGAACCGGGCGCCGGAGGGGACGATGGGGTAAAATAGGCCGTGTGTACTAGCGTTAACGGAAAAATCAGGCCGAAAACGGAGGTGGCCGGCGCGTCCGCGGCGGGTTTTGCCACAGTCGCGGATAGCTAGCGGGGTGCCCAAGACGCCCCATGCGTTCCAGCGCGCGAGGCTTCCGTCCTTGGGGCGAACCGGGCGCCGGGAGGGGGACGATGGGGTAGAAATAGGCCGTGTACTAGCGTTAACGGAAAAATCGGCCGAAAACGGAGGAGGCCGCGCGCGTCCGCGCGGGTTTGGCCACAGTCGCGGATAGCTAGCGGGGTGCCCAAGACGCCCCATGCGTTTCCAGCGCGCGAGGCTTCCGTCCTTGGGGCGAACCGGGGCCCGGAGGGGACGATGGGGTAGAAATAGGCCGTGTACTAGCGTTAACGGAAAAATCGGCCGAAAACGGAGGAGGCCGGCGCGTCCGCGTGGTTTGGCCACAGTCGCGATAGCTAGCGGGGTGCCCAAGACGCCCCATGCGTTTCCATCGCACGAGGCTTCCCGTCCTTGGGGCGAACCGGGCGCCGGGAGGGGACGATGGGGTAGAAATAGGCCGTGTACTAGCGTTAACGGAAAAATCGGCCGAAAACGGAGGAGGTCGGCGCGTCCGCGTGGTTTGGCCACAGTCGCGGATAGCTAGCGCGGGGTGCCCAAGACGCCCCATGCGCGTTTCCAGCGCACGAGGCTTCCGTCCTTGGGGTGAACCGGGCGCCGGGAGGGGGACGATGGGGTAGAAATAGGCCTGTGTACTAGCGTTAACGGAAAAATCGGCCGAAAACGGAGGAGGTCCGCGCGTCCCTCCGGGTTTGGCACAGTCGCGATATAGCTCGGGGTGCCCAAGACGCCCCATGCGTTTCCAGCGCACGAGGCTTCCGTCCTTGGGGCGAACCGGGCGCCGGGAGGGGACGATGGGTTAGAAATAGGCCGTGTACTAGCGTTAACGGAAAATCGGCCGAAAACGGAGGAGGTCGGCGCGTCCGCGCGGGTTTGGCCACATCGCGGATAGCTAGCGAGGTGCCCAAGACGCCCATGCGTTTCCCAGCGCGCGAGGCTTCCGTCCTTGGGGCGAACCGGGCGCCGGAGGGGGACGATGGGGTAGAAATAGGCCGTGTACTAGCGTTAACGGAAAAATCGGCCGAAAACGGAGGAGGCCGGCGCGTCCGCGCGGGTTTGGCCACAGTCGCGATAGCTAGCGGGTTGCCCAAGACGCCCCATGCGTTTCCAGCGCGCGAGGCTTCCGTCCTTGGGGCGAACCGGGCGCCGGGAGGGGGACGATGGGGTAGAAATAGGCCGTGTACTAGCGTTAACGGAAAAATCGCCGAAAACGGAGGAGGCCGGCGCGTCCGCGCGGGTTTGGCCACAGTCGCGGATAGCTAGCGGGTGCCCAAGATGCCCCATGCGTTTCCAGCGCGCGAGGCTTCCGTCCTTGGGGCGAACCCGGGCGCCGGGAGGGGGACGATGGGGTAGAAATAGGCCGTGTACTAGCGTTAACGGAAAAATCGGCCGAAACGGAGGTGGTCGGCGCGTCCGCGCGGGTTTGGCCACAGTCGCGGATAGCTAGCGGGGTGCCCAAGACGCCCCTGCTTTCCAGCGCGCGAGGCTTCCGTCCTTGGGGCGAACCGGGCGCCGGGAGGGGGACGATGGGGTAGAAATAGGCCGTGTACTAGCGTTAACGGAAAATCAGCCGAAAACGGAGGAGGCCGGCGCGTCCGCGCGGTTTGGCCACAGTCGCGGATAGCTAGCGGGGTGCCCAAGACGCCCCATGCGTTTCCAGCGCGCGAGGCTTCCGTCCTTGGGGCGAACCGGGCGCCGGGAGGGGGACGATGGGGTAGAAATAGGCCGTGTACTAGCGTTAACGAAAAATCAGCCGAAAACGGAGGAGGCCGGCGCGTCCCGCGCGGGTTTGGCCACAGTCGCGGATAGCTAGCGGGTGCCCCCAGACGCCCCATGCGTTTCCAAGCGCGCGAGCTTCCGTCCTTGGGGCGAACCGGGCGCCGGGAGGGGGACGATGGGGTAGAAAGGCCGTGTACTAGCGTTAACGGAAAATCGGCCTAAAACGGAGGAGGCCGGCGCGTCCGCGCGGTGGGTTTTGCCACAGTCGCGGATAGCTAGCGGGGTGCCCAAGACGCGGCCCATGCGTTTCCAGCGCGCGAGGCTTCCGTCCTTGGGCGAACCGGGCGCCGGGAGGGGACGATGGGGTAGAAATAGGCCGTGTACAGCGTTACACGGAAAAAATCGCCGAAAGTCGGCCGAAAACGGAGGAGGCCGGCGCGTCCGCGCGGTTTTGGCCACAGTCGCGGATAGCTAGCGGGGTGCCCAAGACGCCCCATGCGTTTCCAGCGCGCGAGGCTTCCGTCCTTGGGGCGAACCGGGCGCCGGGAGGGGACGATGGGGTAGAAATAGGCCGTGTACTAGCGTTAACGGAAAAATCGGCCGAAAACGGAGGAGGCCGGCGCGTCCGCGCGGGTTTGGCCACAGTCGCGGATAGCTAGCGGGTGCCCAAGACGCCCCATGCGTTTCCAGCGCGCGAGGCTTCCATCCTTGGGGCGAACCGGCGCCGGGAGGGGGACGATGGGGTAGAATAGGCCGTGTACTAGCGTTAACGGAAAAATCGGCCGAAAACGGAGGAGGCCGGCGCGTCCGCGCGGGTTTGGCCACAGTCGCGGATAGCTAGCGGGGTGCCCAAGACGCCCCATGCGTTTCCAGCGCGCGAGGCTTCCGTCCTTGGGGCGAACCGGGCGCCGGGAGGGGGACGATGGGGTAGAAATAGGCCGTGTACTAGCGTTAACGGAAAAATCGGCCGAAAACGGAGGAGGCCGGCGCGTCCGCGCGGGTTTGGCCACAGTCGCGGATAGCTAGCGGGGTGCCCAAGACGCCCCATGCGTTTCCAGCGCGCGAGGCTTCCGTCCTTGGGGCGAACCGGGCGCCGGAGGGGGACGATGGGGTAGAAATAGGCCGTGTACTAGCGTTAACGGAAAAATCGGCCGAAAACGGAGGAGGCCGGCGCGTCCGCGCGGTTTTGGCCACAGTCGCGGATAGCTAGCGGGGTGCCCAAGACGCCCCATGCGTTTCCAGCGCGCGAGGCTTCCGTCCTTGGGGCGAACCGGGCGCCGGGAGGGGGACGATGGGGTAGAAATAGGCCGTGTACTAGCGTTAACGGAAAAATCGGCCAAAAACGGAGGAGGCCGGCGCGTCCGCGCGGGTTTGGCCACAGTCGCGGATAGCTAGCGGGGTGCCCAAGACGCCCCATGCGTTTCCAGCGCGCGAGGCTCCGTCCTTGGGGCGAACCGGGCGCCGGGAGGGGGACGATGGGGTAGAAATAGGCCGTGTACTAGCGTTAACGGAAAAACGGCTAAAAACGGAGGAGGCCGGCGCGTCCGCGCGGGTTTGGCCACAGTCGCGGATAGCTAGCGGGTGCCCAAGACGCCCCATGCGTTTCCAGCGCGCGAGGCTTCCGTCCTTGGGGCGAACCGGGCGCCGGGAGGGGACGATGGGGTAGAAATAGGCCGTGTACTAGCGTTAACGGAAAAATCGGCCGAAAACGGAGGAGGCCGGTGTAACAGAACCGACCAATTTGCACCAGATTAAGCACTGAAAACTTCCGCTTACGCTAAGATCATCGAGTACTTAAGCTCGTACAAACCCGGTAGTCCGGAAATCTCGAAGGATTTCAAATCAATCAACGACATCCAGCCAAGATCGTACTCGTTCAACGAACATGCTCACGGGTTACATCACAGTTGCACATAGTTCAAATTACATCGGAGTACGAAATAATATTACAAACCATAGTTTGATAGTAGTAGCGGAAGCAACATAGTCTTTAAACATAAGTTTGGGGTTGTTCATAATACAGTGCCATCAGTTGACCAGGTCCACAAAGCAACAGACGAGATAAGTGTTGACCATGCCCTTGGTCTAGTCATCTCCCGTTACCGGGTACAAGCAGTTCTCGCAATAGCCATAAAAGCACTGGCCATCTGCAACAACAAGGGAATAAACCCTGAGTACGAGAAAGTACTCAGCTAGACTTACCCGACAAAACCAGAATATGAGACACACCAAGGATCATGTGGGCTATAAAGGTGGGGTTGGCTACACATACTCCTTTGCATGAAAGCTTTAGTAATAAAACTCAGTTTCAGGTGTTGGCAATTGCTTTTAGTCATTAACTCTACCTTACTAGGTTTGCACCTGTACTAAACACACTTTGCTAATTAATCAATCAAGAGTGACTATTTCATCAATAGCCTTTCAGATTCCATAACCATCTTAGTTCCATAAGTTCTACGGGAGATGATCTAAAGTCAACTGCTCACTGTCCAGGAGCGATGGCGATTATAATCGATTCCTACCTAGCTGGGGATAAAATGTCTCACACTCGCCCGGCACATTCCGGCTACGGCAGTCGTAAGCTACCAGTCAGGAGATTCGAGAACACAACGCGCGGGACGGCCATGGGCCCTTCTACACCGGGGGTTATCTCAGTGCCAGGTCGCTCAATCTATAACTGCCCACGGTCATGCCAGGTCGATCAGGCCCTGCCTGCCCTCGGACCATGCCAGGTTGATCAGAATAGTTGCCCACGGTACAACTGAGGCCTGGGTGTTAGGCGTCAACATCTCCATCACCGGCTCGAATAACCTTACTCGGCTTCGCGGGAGGTACTCAGACCTACTCCGTTAAGTGATCGACGCGTTCAATTTGACTGAAGTTACATTCCCGAACGGGTCCTATGCGACACAGACGGGAGCCTACTAGCACACAGAACCCATGTCCTGCTGCCCTTACATCCCGCCTCCGTCTCAGATTGATTATCACATGGTTATTCTCATGATAGCACAGGCTAAACATGATCGGTATCCACCTACTGCGGGAGACAGGAAATCACCCGACTTTTACCGATCTAAGCAGGGCTAAGCGTATAACGAGCCTAGACCTAAACAGGGATATCAAGATATATTGCAGGTGGACAAGGATAAGTAATAGTGCATCAACGGTAGCAATCAATTCCTATAACCTAATGCATCATTCATCATCAGGTTAATTATAAAACATTTGCAAACCGTAGGAGTTAGAATGCTCCGGGGCTTGCCTTTCTCAAAGTCCGACGGACGGTGGTCGCGGCACTCTGGTAGCTCGTCGGCGTCGGTCCCTCCGGCTTCTTCTGTCAGGTTCTCCTCCGGATTGGCTCCTCTGGTGCTGACTGGGGTTGGGTCTCCTCCGCTGATCCTGTATGATGCACGGGGTGTATGAATAGGATGAATGCACATAGAATGCATATGTGCCGACAGGATAAACAACATTCAGGAGATAAGCACATGTCATCTACTTCATTCTCTTCAACAAGGTAGTCAACATCATCCTAGTGCTTACTACAGATTCTAACATCAACCTAAATACTTAACTTATCATGATCAACTGGTTAAGCTATGTTGTCACCACATCAAAGTTTTACTTATTGAGTTATTAACCTCTAATTACTTGCTGAATTTAATCTATTTGAGCATTCTTAAAACAGTAACCATCCTAGACAGCTTCAGAAAAATCTACAGAAATTACTGGAAGTTAACAACACCTAATCTAGCTCTCTGTCCAAATTTCATCCCATTTGGACTTAAACTCTATCCCCTATGAAAAGACAAATTCTATCATGAAAAGGTGCTTTGAACTACACATCATATTAAAAAGTGTCAAACAACAAATTTCATAATTTTCCTCTGAACTTCTTAGCACAAGAGCAGTCAGTAAAAATTACCAAGTTGATACTCACTTATTTTAATTACTACAAAATTCACAAGAAAACAACATTTAACCATTTTAAAAGCTACTGCCAAATTAATTCACAGAACAACCTTATATTATATTTTTCTCTGAAACTACACACTCATACAACCTAACAAAACTAGAATCCATTTTTCTGACTTATACATAATTAGTTATGCATTTTCTCAAGTTAACAACACTTTTCCAATTTAAATAAATCTACACATAAAAATATCACCAAAAATACATTTAACATTTTTCACAGATAGATCTAATCATGCTGAGTACAACAAAATTTGTTTCACAGGATTTGGACTTAAAATGAGCCTTGTATGAATTTTTGAAGCCTTTACTCAATTCTGCAAAACATAATTAAAAAGAAAACTCAACCTAAAACGCTACGGACACCCAAACGGTTGCACCCGCAGACACAGACCTAAACGCTACGCGCACCGGCTAACCAGCACTAATGCACCCAGACATCTCCCTTTCCCCTTTCTTTCCACTAACAGGCGGGGCCCCCGGGTCAGGGTGACCCACGCGTCGGGTCAACGGACCCACGCGTCAGACACACACACACCCGCCGGCGTTGACCGGCCCTAGCTCGCGGCGGTGAGGTCTCCGGCGACACCGCCTCCACCACTCGACTCACCTACGCGAGGCGGACCTAGTCGGCTAGGTCGCACGGCCAGCGCCTCACCGGAGCAAGCTCGACGGCGGCAATGGCGGAGCGGCGGCGCGGCAACTCCTCGGCATGGCCTTGCCAGGCTATTCCACGGCTCGGCGACGCAAGCATTGGCTCAAGCACACCCTATGCTACTTCTAAGGCTTCTATCGAGCTCTGCCGGCCTCGGCATTGCCCGGCGCCACGCACGGCGGCGGTCCGCGGCGGTCACGGCGGTGACTTGCCCCTGTTCCGGCGGAAACAAGGCACGAGAAAGGTCTCCATCTAACCCTAAGCTTCTACGGAGGTTGAGGAGGTGTGAACTGGGCTCGGATTGGGATGGTTTGGCCGGAGAGGGCCGGACCAAGGTTTGGTCATGGCGGCGGCCATGGCGGGAACCCGAAGATGGCATCCGCTATTCCGCCGGCTAGAGAGGGAGAAAGAGAAAACCAACCCTTGCCGGTGAAAGAGGAGGCTAAGGCGGAGAGACTGGCGGGAGGAATCGGACGGCGGTGCACGGTGGAGCGAGTAATCGCTCGCCGGAGTTCGGTGGACGGCGGCAGCGTGGAGCTCTGGTGAAGATGGACCGGAGGTGTGCAAGCGAGAGAGTGAGCGTTCGGTCCACGAGCGCAAAGCGGAGAGGAGGCAATTGAGAGGGAGGGTGCAGGTGCATTGCACCTGGCCGGTTGCCGTCGGGGAGGAGCTCCGACCGGCGCGGCGGCGTCAGGCATCGCACGCCACGCGGCGAGCGAGGACGGGGTGTCGGGGCGACGTGGCGCATCTTGCGCAAACCGCGGGCGACGGCGTACGACGGTTTAGCCGACCGGCGAGGCGGTCTCGCGGCGGCGGCCGGTTTCTGCCGGCGCGGAGGTAAGCGGCGCGCGCGGGAGGAAGAAGAGGGACTGACCGTGGGGTCCACGGGTCAGGTTTAAATTAATGAAGTTTTGATCCAAACTTTGATGCTCTATAACTCTTCAACTAAGCCGATTAGGAGAAGGTCCAAAAAGCAAAGTTGCTTAGAATTTTGTAAAGAAAATTCATCTTTAAGGCTCAAGTCCAAATTCTACTTAGAAAAAGAATTTTAGTGCTAAACCATTTTTCTAATGCAAGAAATCATAATTTAAAAGCTTTTTCTGAGGAAGTGCTTTTCAGCAAAGTTGTTTCTCTCATCAAGATCTACAACTTTGTTGTAAGGCACTTGGTCAGAAACTGAAAGAATGACAAGGTTATCTACAGAGACTAAGCAAGGCTTAACACTCAACAAACTATGCACATAAAACATGATGAGAGATGCTATGCCCATGCCATGTCAATTATGCAGTTTAGGGATTGCTTAACACCTAGGGTGTTACAGCCCTCCCCTCCTTAAAAGAAATCTCGTCCCGAGATTTGGATTACTAACCATTTCTTATAAAAGTGTGGATACGCCTCCCTTAGATAGTCATCCGTCTCCTAGGTAGCATCCCGGTCATCTTGCTCACTCCACGACACTTTGTATTGCTTCACTATTCTTCCGCGGGTTGCTCTTTCTTTTTCATCGAGCACTCGACATGGTGTAATTGAGTAAGTAAGATCGGATTGCAACTTGATATTGGCTGGTGTACCTCTTCTTCTGGTACTCGAAGACATTTCTTCAATTGAGACACATGGAAGACTGGAAAAATAGCCTTTAAATGTTCTGGTAATTGCAGTCGATAAGCCACCTCTCCCCTCCTTTGCACAATCCTGTATGGTCCCACAAACCTTGGTGCTAACTTCCTCTTGACCCCAAAACGTTTCACACCTTTCATCGGCGAAACCTTCAAATAGACATAGTCACCAACGTCGAACTCAAGTGGTTTCCTTCGTTTATCAGCATAGCCTTTCTGGCGGGACTATGCGGCGGTGATATGTTGTTGAATCGTTCTAACTTGTTCTTTTGCTTCCTTGACAAAGTCAATTCCATAGTACCGACGTTCTCCTGGTTCTACCCAGTTTATCGGTGTTCTGCATCTTCTACCATACAGAGCTTCGAAAGGAGCCATCTACATACTTCCTTGATAACTATTATTATAGGCAAACTCTGCTAATGGTAACCATTTTTCCCAACAACCTTTTGCTGATAAAACACCGGCTCTTAACATATCTTCTAGAACTTGATTCACTCTCTCTGTCTGCCCTGAGGTTTGCGGATGATAAGCTGAGCTTCGGACTAAATCTGTGCCTAGTTCCTTCTGTAATTTTTCCCAAAATGGTGCAGTAAACTGTGGTCCGCGATCCGAGACTATAACCTTTGGTACACCGTGCAGTCGCACAATCTGACTTATGTAGATCTCTGCATAATCTGGGGCTTTGTAGTTGGTCTTGACCGGAATGAAGTGTGCGGTCTTTGTGAGACGATCCACAATTACCCAAATCGAATCATTACCCTTCTGAGTAGTGGGTAAACCGACGATGAAATCCATACTTACTTCTTCCCATTTCCATTCAGGTATGGCTAACGGCTGAAGCATTCCAGCTGGTTTTAGGTGAATAGCCTTTACTCGACCACATGTGTCACATCTGCCACATAAGCAGCAATTTCTTTCTTCATTTTGGTCCACCCAAAATCTATGACGCAAATCTTGATACATCTGTGTACTTCCAGGATGGATAGATAATTTGGACACATGTGCTTCATCCATGATCCGATTTCTGAGTTCCCTATCCTTAGACACCACTAACCGTTGGCGAACCCTTAGAACTCCATTTTCGTCGACTTGAAAATGCTTATCGGCTTCTTTTCCATCCTTGAGCTTTCCCTAATATGATAGATCCCTTATCGGTTTTCTAGCCTTCTATATTTGGTTCAACTAACACACTGCATAACTCTAAATCATGGAGTACTGCAGGATGTGTTAGGCTGAACTCATCTTCCGGTAGAAGCTTCATAGCATTACAATGCGATTTCCGACTTAGAGCGTCAGCCACAACATTTGCCTTGCCCGGATGATAGTGAATCTACAGATTGTAATCCTTAATCAGTTCAAGCCATCTTCTTTTCCTCATATTCAATTCTGCCTGGGTGAAGATATATTTGAGACTCTTGTGGTCTGTATAAATGTTGCAGACATTACCAAGCAGATAGTGCCTCCAAATCTTCAAAGCATGTACAACGGCAGCTAATTCTAAATCATGGGTTGGGTAATTCAATTCATGCTTCCGTAATTGCCGAGAAGCATAAGCAATCACTCTGCCGTCTTGCATGAGAACACAACCTAGGACTACCTTTGACGCATCACAAAAGACATCAAAGAGTTTCTCAATATCCGATTGGGCTAAAACAGGAGCAGTGGTCAACAGCTTCCGCAAGGTACGGAAAGCAGTTTCGCAATTCTCTGTCCATTCAAACTTTTGATTCTTTTGCAACAAACTTGTCATTGGCTTTGCAATCTTGGAGAAGTCTGGAATAAAACGTCGGTAATACCCTGCTAAGCCTAAGAAACTACGGATCTCACCAACCGAAGTAGGAGCTTTCCAGTCCATAACTTCCTGTACTTTACTAGGGTCAACTGAGATTCCTTCTTCTGACAGGATGTGACCAAGAAATTGTACCTTTTTCAACCAAAACTCACACTTGCTAAACTTAGCATAGAGCTTGTGTTCCCTGAGTCTAGATAAGACAACTCTCAAATGTTCTGCATGGTCCTCTGCACTTTCCGAGTAAACCAGAATATCATCAATGAACACTACCACAAACTTGTCCAATTCTGGCATAAATACGGAATTCATCAAACTCATGAAGTATGCTGGAGCATGGGTTAATCCAAAGGACATAACAAGATACTCATATAACTCGTATCTGGTTGAAAAGCAGTCTTTGGAATATCCTGTGGTCTGATTCGAATCTGATGATACCCTGACCTTAAATCAATCTTGGAAAACACCTTGGCCCTTGATAACTGATCAAAAAGGATATCTATCCTAGGTAACGGATACTTATTCTTAACAGTCACGACATTGAGTGGGCGATAATCCACACACATGCGTAAGGACTTATCCTTCTTTTTGACAAACAGAGCTGGGCAACCCCATTCTGACACACTAGGTTGAATGAATCCCTTGTCCAAGAGTTCCTTGATTTGGGTCTTGAGTTCTGCCAGTTCGTTGGGCGGCATTCGATACGGTCTCCTAGAGATTGGTGCTGTTCCTGGTAACAACTCTATTACAAACTCCACTGCCCTCTTGGGTGGTAACCCTGGTAACTCATGTGGAAAAACATCCGGAAAATCCCTAACGACTGGAATTTTGGAGAGGTCTTCTATAGGAAGAGTGCAAGATAGGTCAACAAGATCAGCACCTCGAGGAAGAGATATACGAAGCTTGTTACCTGTCCGACTATCAGATAAGGTAAGAGTTCTGTTTGCGGTGTCTAGCACTGCATTCCACATGGTCATCCAACTCATACCTAAGACTACATCCATACTTAGCCCTGGTAAAACAACTAGGTTGGCTCCGAACTTATGCCCTCCAATGTCGATGGTCACATTACACACCATCTGCCTAGATAACACGCTACTCCCCACGGAGCTTACGCGAAACTCATAATCCATTTCAGAGATTTCTTGATTATGCTTTTGTGCAAATGCCCTGCTCATGAAAGAATGCGATGATCCAGTATCAAACAAAACAACTGCAGGATGATGGTTCACGAGACACATACCGGCAGTCACGGGTTCTCCTGCACGAGCTTCTTCAGCGGTCATGTTATGCAGACGTGCTGGGTAGTTAGCCTGCTGCTTCTTGGGATGTGGGCAATACCTTGCAAAGTGCCCATCTTGGTTGCAATTGAAGCACGGTCCCCGAACTATCGGCTTGGTCCCAGTTGAGCTGCCTTGTCCAGCTCGAGCCTGACTTGTTGCCACCTTGTACAGTCGTTGACCACATTGAGCTTGTTGCTGACCTTTCTTCTGAGGCGGTCTGAAATGAGCCCCAGGTGCTGGTGGTCGATACTAAAAACGTTGGGCTGGTGGTCCCCTAGGCTGAGATGGTCCAGATTCCAGGGTCCTCTTCCTAGCCTTGCTTGCGGTATGCTTGTTGTTGTGATTCTCCTGGATCAGGCAGTCACTGATGAAGTCATTGAAAATTGTGCGGGATGAAGTACCCACTGATTTTCCCATCTTGGTATTCAGCCCTCTCTTGAAACTAGCTATCTTCTTAGCATCGGTATCTACGAAGTCTGGTGCATAGCGAGATAAGAAGTTGAACAAATGATGATACTCGGTCACGGATCGAGTTCCTTGTATTAAGCTTATGAATTCGGCCACCTTCATTTGGGTCAAGACTGGCGGAATATAGTGCCCACGAACAGCTTCCGTGAACATCCTCCAGGTGACAGGTGTACGGGCTGGATAAGTGGTACGGTGATGTCCCCACCAGATTCCGGCTGGCCCCTGCAGCTGATGTGAAGCATATTCTGCCTTTAACTCCTCTGTAAGCCTGAGCAGTCGAAACTTCTGCTCCATTGTATGCAACCTTTCTTCTGCTTCTAGAGGTTCTGTGGCTTCCTTGAAAATTGGCGGCTTTGTGTCCAGAAAATCCTTGAACGAGCTGTATTGATTCGGCTCTGGGCGTTGATTGCCATGTGCCAAATTCTCTCGCAGAAGCGCCTCGATGTTGCGTTGACTTCCCAAGAACTGAGCGAAGAGTTGCTCGGCCGTGGGTGGTGGAGGAGGTGGTGGATCGCGGTTTTCCCTGTTACCATCATTACCACCACTACCACCCGCTCCACTGCGAGTCATCGTCATCTGCATGTAGCGATAGCAATAATCATTAAACGACGTCGCCATTAATGCGGAGAACAATAAACCATGCCAACGGAAATTATTCAGAAAACGAATTCGCCAAACAATTACAGAGGCATAATAAATTTTCGATCCACATTGCATCATCACATGATAAAAAGTGCTCATCACATAATACACAAAAGTCAACATAACATCCATAGATGCCCATACATATGGGACTTTTCAAGGTCTTGCGTCATACGCACATAGGTCCAACACACATCCTTACATCCACATGATACCCCCAAAAGATCAAGCGCTACGATATGAGACAAGATCACTACGCGCTAACACTAACTGGTCTACTCCCTCACGACACCATCGTCGTCATCGTCGTCGCTGGAGATATCCGAAGAACCACTAGACGAAACATGAGGATCCATGTCCTCCTGAGGGAAGATAGGGTTCCTCTCATTCTCGCGGCGATGTATCTCCTCATGTAGGCGGTCATTGTAGTCCTGGAGATGATGAAGTTGCAGCTCCAAATCTCCCACCTGAAGCCTAAGAAGCCTGTTCTGCTCAGTCGCACGCATGCCCTCAAGACAAACACCACGCAACGATTCCTCAGTCTCGGCCATGATGGTGGACAGGAAAGTCGTCATACCCTGCTGGTCACTAAGCTACTGTGCCGTCTCCTGCTCCCTCTGACGAGCCTGGTCTCTCTCAACGGTCATGTGAGCTAACTGGGTGGTAAGAAGGTCGATCTCTGTAGCATGCGCCTCCTGGCCCTGGTGATGTGCAGCTATCTCCTCACTGAGGATGTGGTCCAGGTGGTCGTAGCTACATGACAGACACCCGTAGGTAGCCATGAGTGCAGCCATCGCACTCCCAACTGGCCCTGCGCAGTGCTCACGCTCTGAAGAACTGGCCCCCAACACAGTGGCACCCGGCTGACACCACACTGACTGCTACGGATCTGCTGTAGGGAAGACACCGGCTGTAGCCTGGGCAACTACCTCTGGATGATCCTCCATGATGTCCCGAAGAATAGTGTACGCAACTCGGTTGGCTCCATCCCAAGGAGTCCTGCCCTGCAGAGCAAACACCCTGCGGCACCACACATGATCCTGCGGATCACGGCTGGGCACGTCCACCTCCACTGTGTACATGTAGCGATCCTCTGAGAACTGAACTCGATGCCACTCATATTGCGGCTCCTGGCCCTCCTGATATCCAACTAAGTGCAGCACCCTCCACAAAAGAGTAGGCATGCCGAACTCCTCCAGAAAATCCTCGGATCCCTCCTCGGTCCAAGGTCCCAGCATGTAATTGGGCCTCCTGCCTCCAGTCGACTTACGGGCTATGTTGATGCCCACTAATGCTCATAATTAACCATCAACTATTGCATGGAATGACACTAAATGAATTACAAAGCATAGTTGTAGGGTTTGAAACTAATAAGTTCCACGAGTTTTGGTGCTCTCACTTGTTTTGTAGGATATCAATATTTCACCATATAAAAGTATCTCAAGTGATGAATTGGAGTGCACCATTGCGAAGAGCTCATCGAGACGATCGAAACAGACATATCATTTGCTATATTCGGAGTTCCGGATGAAAAGATATCAATTCCGGACCAAAACCTGCAAAAGAAGGATCTAGAAGACACCAGAAGACACCACGAGGCGGGCCGTCATGAGGGCCCACCACCCATGACCGACCGGTGGGCCCCCGGGGCCGTTTTTCTCCGCCTTCTAGAGCCTTCCTCCACCGCCTACAAGGGTGCATCTCAGCTGTACCTAAGGTCGGTTTGATCTAACGGTGCGCGATGAAACGTGACGCGGATCGATGACGTGGCGATTCCTTGCCCCCTACTCCACCTCGGACAATATAAGCAACCCAAGACCCCCCTCTCCAGGCATCTCCATCTTCATTAGCTACATCAACTCTAGAAATTAGGGTTTCAACTCCCTCAAACTAGAAGTAGAGATCCCTCTAGTTGATCGTCTAGTTCTAGTTCTAGTTCATATTCTAGTTCTAGTTCATCTTCTAGTTCTAGATCTAGTTCTAGTTCATCATCTAGTTGTAATCTAGAGAGGAGAAGGAGAGAGCTGAGGAGGAGCCGGATCTGTCGGATCTTCCTCGACATTGTATTGGTGCAGCATCTGGTTTGTCTTCAAGTAATCTCCAAATTCTTCATTTATTATTTCTAAGTATTATATTTAATTTTAGTTCTTGATTTACTTATTTACTGGATCTCTGCTCGTATTGAGTGCTCTAGTTATCCGCGGTAATTAGAGTAGTAAGCGTTAGTGTAGACACGGTGTCTAGACTAGGGTTTACCTGAGTTTGCGCCCAATCCTCCGGATAGTTGTGGTAGCCCCAGAGGTGACAGCTCTGTCAGGTCTTTGTAATCCACCACGTTAGGGTTGGTGTTCTCGTAGAGCTTTCAGCAGCCTTCCCCCAACTACCTTCTTCCCAGTCTTTCTCGAGAGTTGGAAAGGACCTGCTGCTCCAAAGTAAGTAAAGTATAGTGAGCCTTTAATTAGATAGACCCGCTTAGAAAACCCTATATCTCTCTCTATTCACATTACCATTCTTTTCTTGGACGTTCTTAATTCTTCTAGTACACTTCACGTTCCCCGTGGAAATTGATACCCTGTAGTACTCTCGGGTGAAAGCTACATCGGTATCCGTGCGCTTGCGGATTATTCTGTGTGCGTTTAAAATACCCAACAAGCTTTCTAGCGCCGTTGCCGGGGAACGGTAGCTGTTCTAGAATCGAACCAGGATCGTCCGAGTTTCTTTTCTTTTACCACCTTTTTCTTGTCACCACCTTTACCTCACCACCACACTTCTTACCACATGGATTTCACTCCTATATATAAATTCTTTGCTCCAAAGGGCGACTTGTTGGAGCCTCCACCATCATCACACCCCATTCTTACAGATGGCTATGAGCTTCGCCCTGCTCTTATAGCCATGGTTCGGGAGAAATCCTTCTCTGGGTCAGAAGACGAAGATCCATACACTCACCTTAGGGAATTTGAGCAGTTGTGTTCTTGTCGGACTATTGCCGGCATGACACAAGAGACCATTAAATGGAAACTATTCCCGTTCTCCCTTTTGGGAAGAGCGAGAAAATGGTATGACCATTCCGTAAGGGACGTAAATGGGAATTGGGATGAACTTCGAGACAACTTTTGTCTTGCTTTCTTCCCTCTTTTTCGAATCGCTGATCTTAGAATCGAAGTTCTTACATTCAAACAAAAAGAGAAGGAGACACTAGGAGCAGCTTGGGCTAGGTTCAAATGCCTTACCAATTCTGGCTCAAACCTTTCCTTGCCAGACCGTGTCCTACACTTTCACTTCTATCGTGGTCTTAATAAGGAAGCTGCTCTACATCTCGATTTAGCTTCTGGAGGATCATTCTCACATAAACTTGTTAGTGAAGGAAGAGACATCCTAGAGAAAATCCTTGAAAACACTCCTTACACTGGCATTTTTGATGAATTCCCAGAAGAAGAAGTCAAGCGCATCCCCGACCAACACAAGGAGGAACACACAACCGAATTTGAAATTCCTTCAAATCTTTCTAATAATTTGGTTGTCACAGAACCTTCTATAGAGAAAACACCCCACACTCTAGAAGATGATGAACCCTATCCTTCGGTGTTCTTCTCTGAAATCGAGGTAGATCTTTTTGAAGATTTTGGGAATGCCTCGAATTTACCAGTCCAAGTAAAGCCTCGAGTCCACTCGACACCACTTGTGGATGACGATGGCCCACACAATGATGCTTTCTTTTTAGAGCACATTAAAGGACTTTCAGCCATCATGAGCCATGAGTGGTTGGCAGAAACGGAGTCATCCACTGAGGTAGCCCGAATCACTGCCCCCTCGGAGGCTATATCTTGCAACCTTAAGGGAACCACCATAGAGGCTCACTATAGTCCTACCATTGGGTTGAACATAATTTCCAAGGCTCTGGCCGAGGAACTTTGCCCCAACGAGACCGTGATCCCATCTCATAAGCTTCTAAGAATTCCATCTGGAGTTACACTAGAAAGTTATGGGGTCATAAGGACTATTATGCTACGCATAAGAGGCTCCGAGTATTTTCTAGATTTTCATATTTTTGACATCTCGGACACGTTCCTCCTGATTGGTGTACCTTTGGGAACACTCTTTCGAGAGCGACCAAAACAAAGCCTCTTGAATTTAAAGCTAGGGAACTCTATCATCAATGTCTCACTTTCACGCTCACATAACGCGATGGTAGAACCCAAACCTGAACAAGATCCTATTGAGGAAGTCTTGGTAGCATCCCTAGAAGATTTGGCCCAACCAACTCTTGATGATGAACACTTCACTCAGGAAGAGGAAGAGCTGGCCGAGCCTGTTGAGGTAGACCCTTGGGAGGTGCCATCAAAACCCTTAGTTGAGCTAAAACCCCTTCCTCCTGGTCTGAAATATGTCTTCCTCAATAATAATCAAGAGACTCCTGTCATCATAAGTGACAAGCTTTCCCAAGATGAAACACATAGGCTTGTCACCATCATAGAAAGACATACATCAGCCATAGGCTACTCACTTGAAGACCTCACAGGCATTAGTCCCGCTCTCTGCACTCATCGCATCCCCATTGATCCTAATTGCACACCTTCGAGGGAGCCACAACGGAGACTTAATAATGCTATGCGAGAGGTTGTTAAGAAAGAGGTCTTGAAGCTTTTGCACGCTGGGATTATCTATCCCGTGCCACATAGCGAGTGGGTTAGCCCTGTCCAGGTTGTCCCCAAGAAAGGAGGAATGACAGTTGTTAGGAATGAGAATAATGAACTTATCCCTCAACGAACTATCACTGGGTGGCGTATGTGCATTGATTATCGGAAACTTAACAAGGCTACAAAGAAAGATCACTTCCCGTTACCCTTCATTGATGAAATGCTGGAACGGCTTGCAAACCACTCTTTCTTTTGTTTCCTTGATGGGTATTCCGGGTATCATCAAATCCCAATCCACCCAGATGACCAGAGTAAGACCACTTTTACTTGCCCGTATGGAACTTATGCATACCGACGAATGTCGTTTGGATTGTGCAATGCTCCAGCTTCTTTCCAATGGTGCATGATGTCTATTTTCTCTGACATGATTGAGAAAATTGTGGAGGTGTTCATGGATGACTTTACCGTCTATGGCAAAACCTTCGATGATTGTCTTAAGAATTTAGACAGAGTCTTATAACGGTGCGAAGAAAAGCACTTAGTCCTGAACTGGGAGAAATGTCATTTTATGGTTCAGGAAGGAATAGTGCTAGGACACAAGGTGTCCGAACGTGGGATAGAAGTGGATAGAGCAAAGATCGAAGTTATTGAACATCTTCCACCTCCCACAAATGAGAAAGGAATCAGAAGCTTTTTAGGCCATGCAGGGTTCTATAGGTGTTTCATTAAAAACTTTTCCCAAATTGCTAGACCCCTGACTAGCCTTCTAGCTAAAGATGCACCTTTCATTTTTAATAGTGAGTGCCATGAAGCATTTCAAATCCTCAAGCAGGCGCTCATATCAGCTCCAATTATCCAACCACCCGATTGGACGCTGCCTTTTGAGATCATGTGCGATGCTAGCGACTTTGCTGTTGGAGCCGTTTTAGGCCAAACAAAGGATAAAAAGCACTATGCTATATCTTATGCTAGCAAAACCTTGACTGGGCCACAACTCAATTATGCTACCACTGAAAAAGAGTTGTTGGCAGTTGTCTTTGCAATAGATAAGTTTAGATCTTACTTAGTTGGAGCAAAGGTAATCATCTACTCAGACCATGCTGCTCTTAAATACCTGCTCACTAAGAAAGATGCTAAACCTCGACTTATAAGATGGATTCTCCTACTCCAAGAATTTGACATAGAAATAAGAGATAAGAAAGGAGTAGAGAACTCGGTAGCTGATCACTTGTCTAGGTTGCAATATGAGGAAACACATGAATTACCCATTAATGACTATCTTAGGGACGACACACTCCTCGCGGTAACACACTCGTTCCCCTGGTATGCGGATATTGTGAATTTTATGGTTGCAGGTTATGTTCCACCGGGAGCGGATAAGAGGAAGCTCAAATATGATGCTCGTTGCCACTTATGGGATGATCCATATCTCTATCGGGTCTGCAATGATGGGTTGCTACGGAGATGTGTCCCAATGATTGAAGCCATGAAAATCATAGAAAGATGTCACGCATCACCTTATGGAGGACATTATGCAGCATTCCGTACAAATGCAAAGATCTGGCAAAGTGGATTCTATTGGCCGACGATGTATCAAGATACGAAGGAGTTTGTTAGAAGATGTGCTAGATGTCAGAAACATGGAAACATCAATGCGCGTGATGCTATGCCACTCCAGAACAACCTCCAAATAGAGTTGTTTGATGTCTGGGGAATTGACTACATGGGACCATTCCAAAGGTCTGGAGATACTGAATATATCTTGGTGGCAGTTGATTATGTGTCCAAATGGGTAGAAGCATTACCATGCCGAACCGCCGATTCCAAGCATGCCAAGAAGATGTTCCATGAAATAATATTCCCAAGGTTCGGAACACCCAGAATGGTCATAAGTGATGGAGGATCACACTTCATTGACAAGTCCTTCAGACAGTTCCTAGCAGAATATGGAGTTAAACACAATGTTGCAACTCCATACCATCCTCAAACAAGCGGTCAAGCTGAGACATCAAATAAGCAAATCAAGAACATCTTACAGAAGACTGTGGATGAGATGGGAAAGAAATGGAAGTACAAGCTTCATGATGCACTATGGGCATACCGAACTGCATACAAAACACCCGTAGGCATGTCACCTTATCAGCTTGTATATGGAAAAACATGCCACTTGCCAGTTGAATTGGAATTCAGAGCTCATTGGGCAATCAAGAAATGGAACATGGACCTTCTTCTAGCTGGAAAGAACCGTCAAATGCAAATCTCAGAACTAGAGGAATGGAGAGAAAATGCTTACCATAGTTCCAAGATCTACAAGGAGAGAACCAAAAGGTGGCATGACAAGAGAATCAAGCATAAGGAGTTCAAGTCTGGAGATAAAGTCCTGCTGTTCAATTCAAGAATCAAGCTTTTCGGTCATGGAAAACTCAGAAGCAAATGGGAAGGGCCATTCAAGGTGATAGATGTTGCTTCACATGGTGCCATCAGACTTCAGGATAATTCAGGTAACGTATTCAAGGTAAATGGCCAACATTTGAAAAATTTTCTTGAACCTAAACCCTTAGAAGAAATTGATGTGATTGAATTTTTTACAATTCAATGATCCTATCTAAAAGGAAATCAATCGCTAAGGCTCTAGAGAACTAAAACTCTTATGCTTAACACTTAATTTGCTCCATGAGTTTTGTTGTCTATTTGAGTTATGATTTGGAATCTTGAGACTTAACATACAGGCCAAAAGAGTGAACTACTACGTCAACATTCAGCTTGGGGGAAAGCACCCCCGTGTATCCAGGTAAGTATCTTTATCCTCTTAAGTTTTTCTTTCTATATATAAAAATAAAATAAAATAATGAGCACATGAAGGCTCGATGCGATCGAAAGGATTAGCTTGGGGGAGACGCACCCCCGTTATCTTTGTAAATCAGGTATGTCTTTATTTCTATCTTAGTATTTTTAAGTAGTAAGTTAAAGTGTGTTAGATTAAATAAATAAAATATTGTGTCTAGTTTGTTTTAGGAAGTTAATAATAAAAGAAGAACTCTCTCTTTGATCTTTTACATGGAAATGATGAATAGTTGCTCTATCTAATTTCTTCCAAGTACCTAGCCTTTAAAGCATGAGTTCTCCTGATTAATGATGATGCTTCAAAATAAAATTAAATATATGGGTAGTAAATGCTTGATCTAGAGTCTAGGTAATTGACAGATATGATATGTGATGATCTGAGCTGCTATTATCTTGTTCTAAACAACACTAGAGTTCCAGAGATTTTCCAATATTAATATGACTAAAAAATGCATTGAGTTAAATTAAGCTTTGTTGACCCTATGAAAAGTTATCATACTATTGAATTGAGATCACTTACACATTTCATCCATCTTCCGCATAAATGCTCATGATTATTTATTCCTATCCTCTCAAAAGTTTGTTGGAAGCATATGGCTATAAAAAAAGAGAGAAAAGAGATCCGAGGAAATAAAAAGGGACAAGTGTCCAAAACCTCAAAAAGATAGATCCCGAGGAAATAAAAAGGACAAGTGTCCGGAACCTCGAAGAAAAGAAAAAAAATGTGTCAGAAAAAATGGGCACGTGTCCAATAGTAGAATTAGCCTGATTGCCATGTGTTTCTGATAAGCAGAAGAGAGTGATATATTCAAAAGAGCATCCGACTCCATTTTTCCATACACATGCACTTCTCGATTCAATGGTATGGTTGACTTTCTCTTTGGATCCATTGTTTAATCTAGCAATATATGTTTTTAATCTTTTCTGAAAATTCATAAAAACTCCGGAATAATAGTGAAGTGAAAGAGCTAGAGACATAGTGCTTGATTTGATCATTCTATCTTTCAATTACTCAAGATTCAAGGTAAAGTACTAAGCCCCATGATGAATAATATGATATCTTTTTCTAATCCAAATGAGAACTTTTGTTTGAATGCTTGTGTACTTGTTGGAAGTGAAGATAATGCAGCAACTCCTGATCCATTGTTGAGATTGGCTTTGCTCAGAACTAGCAAAGGTTAAGCTTGGGGGAACTTGTTGATGCCCACTAATGCTCATAATTAACCATCAACTATTGCTTGGAATGACACTAAATGAATTACAAAGCATAGTTGTAGGGTTTGAAACTAATAAGTTCCACGAGTTTTGGTGCTCTCACTTGTTTTGTAGGATATCAATATTTCACCATATAAAAGTATCTCAAGTGATGAATTGGAGTGCACCATTGCGAAGAGCTCGTCGAGACGATCGAAACGGACATATCATTTGCTATATTCGGAGTTCCGGATGAAAAGATATCAATTCCGGACCGAAACCTGCAAAAGAAGGATCTAGAAGACACCAGAAGACACCACGAGGCGGGCCGTCATGAGGGCCCACAACCCATGACCGACCGGTGGGCCCCCATGACCGACCGGTGGGCCTCCAGGGCCGTTTTTCTACGCCTTCTGGAGCCTTCCTCCACCGCCTACAAGGGTGCATCTCAGCCGTACCTAAGGTCGGTTTGATCTAACGGTGCGCGATGAAACGTGACGCGGATCGATGACGTGGCGATTCCTTGCCCCCTACTCCACCTCGGGCTATATAAGCAACCCAAGACCCCCCTCTCCAGGCATCTCCATCTTCATTAGCTACATCAACTCCATAAATTAGGGTTTCAACTCCCTCAAAGTAGAAGTAGAGATCCCTCTAGTTGATCGTCTAGTTCTAGTTCTAGTTCATATTCTAGTTCTAGTTCATCTTCTAGTTCTAGATCTAGTTCTAGTTCATCATCTAGTTGTAATCTAGAGAGGAGAAGGAGAGAGCTGAGGAGGAGCCGGATCTGTCGGATCTTCCTCGACATTGTATTGGTGCAGCATCTGGTTTGTCTTCATGTAATCTCCAGGTTCTTCATTTATTATTTCTAAGTATTATATTTAATTTTAGTTCTTGCTTTACTTATTTACTGGATCTCTGCTCATATTAAGTGCTCTAGTTATCCGCGGTAATTAGAGTAGTAAGCGTTAGTGTAGACACGGTGTCTAGACTAGGGTTTACCTGAGTTTGCGCCCAATCCTCCGGATAGTTGTGGTAGCCCCAGAGGTGACAGCTCTGTCAGGTCTTTGTAATCCACCACGTTAGGGTTGGTGTTCTCGTAGAGCTTTCGGCAGCCTTCCCCCAACTACCTTCTTCCCAGTCTTTCTCGAGAGTTGGAAAGGACCTGCTGCTCCAAAGTAAGTAAAGTATAGTGAGCCTTTAATTAGATAGATCCGCTTAGAAAACCCTATATCTCTCTCTATTCAGGCTGTACGCTTGGTGCGGGCCATCTGAAAGAAGTTTATCCACATAATTTTTAATTAGTTAAGAACAACTTTTATTCAAAGAAACGGGACGCATAACATAAGGAAGGAAGTGAGATTAATGCAAAGTTGTATAATCATGATGCATGTGCGTAACATACGTCCTCACTGTCTAACAATCTAACGGCTAGACGGTGGCATACACGTTCACTCATAACGTTAACTAGCGTACTACACGTTCGCAAGTTAGCGTACCTGCAGAAAATTCATTTCAGCCCTGCCCACAATATGAATATCATGCATTGCTGAAATTTACATCTAATACTAACTTAGGTGCATACCCAGTATACACGTAAGCAGTATATGCACCCATCAGAAAAATATTACTCCCACAATCAATACCTTCACATATACTTGCATGCAACAGGTATACATGTCGGTACCATTTACGCACTCCCCTAGATTGGCGGTTGTCCAATCATGCTCCCACAACTCTCTTATTACCTTGGCGTAGAGGCAATTGATCCATACATTACTATTCCGAAGAATAGCACCCATACAATTTCACCCTTGCCGTATGGACGACAGAATAACAGAAATTAAATATGATGCACGACCCCCAAGTTAGTACTTAATTAGCCACCTAAATTCCTATTGGGCATAAGGACTTGGTTACAGGCACACCATAGCTTTAGTTCTTAAGAGTTTCTAAATCCTAATAGAACTATAAGTTGGCAAATATAGCTTTATCCTTTATAAAATACTATTTTTAAAATACACCCATGAACAGTAACGTTGAACTTGCTCTGATGCCAGCTGTAACAGAACCGACCAATTTGCACCAGATTAAGCACTGAAAACCTCCGCTTACGCTAAGATCATCAAGTACTTAAGCTCGTACAAACACGGTAGTCCGGAAATCTCGAAGGATTTCAAATCAATCAACGACATCCAGCCAAGATCGTACTCGTCCAACGAACATGCTCACGGGTTACATCACAGTTGCACATAGTTCAAATTACATCGGAGTACAAAATAATATTACAATCCATAGTTTGATAGTAGTAGCGGAAGCAACATAGTCTTTAAACATAAGTTTGGGGTTGTTCATAATACAGTGCCATCAGTTGACCAGGTCCACAAAAGCAACAGACGAGATAAGTGTTGACCATGCCCTTGGTCTAGTCATCTCCCGTTACCGGGTACAAGCAGTTCTCACAATAGCCATAAAAGCACTGGCCATCTGCAACAACAAGGGAAATAAACCCTGAGTACGAGAAAGTACTCAACTAGACTTACCCAACAAAACCAGAAATAATGAGACACCAAGGATCCTGTGGGCTATAAAGGTGGGGTTGGCTACACATACTCCTTTGCAGAAAAGCTTTAGTAATAAAACTCAGTTTCAGGGGTTGGCAATTGCTTTTAGTCATTAACTCTACCTTACTAGGTTTGCACCTGTACTAAACAAGCACTTTGCTAATTAATCAATCAAGAGTGACTATTTCAACAATAGCCTTTCAGATTCCATAACCATCTTAGTTCCATAAGTTCTACGGGAGATGATCTAAAGTCAACTGCTCACTGTCCAGGAGCGATGGCGATTATAATCGATTCCTACCCAGCTGGGGATAAAATGTCTTACACTCGCCCGACACATTCCGGCTACGGCAGTCGTAAGCTACCAGTCAGGAGATTCGAGAACACAACGCGTGGGACGGCCATTGGCCCTTCTACACCGGGGGTTATCTCAGTGCCAGGTCGCTCAATCTATAACTGCCCACGGTCATGCCAGGTCGATCAGGCCCTGCCTGCCCTCGGACCATGCCACGTTGATCAGAATAGTTGCCCACGGTACAGCTGAGGCCCTGGGTGTTAGGCGTCAACATCTCCATCACCGGCTCGAATAACCTTACTCGGCTTCGCGGGAGGTACTCAGACCTACTCCATTAAGTGATCGACGTGTTCAATTTGACTGAAGTTACATTCCCGAACAGGTCCTATGCGACACAGACGGGAGCCTACTAGCACACAGAACCCATGTCCTGCTGCCCTTACATCCCGCCTCCGTCTCAGATTGATTATCACATGGTTATTCTCATGATAGCACAGGCTAAACATGATCGGTATCCACCTACTGCGGGAGACAGGAAATCACCCGACTTTTACCGATCTAAGCAAGGCTAATCGTATAACGAGCCTAGACCTAAACAAGGATATCAAGATATATTGCAGGTGGACAAGGATAAGTAATAGTGCATCAACGGTAGCAATCAATTCCTATAACCTAATGCATCATTCATCATCAGGTTAATTATAAAACATTTGCAAACCGTAGGAGTTAGAATGCTCCGGGGCTTGCCTTTCTCAAAGTCCGACGGACGGTGGTCGCAGCACTCTGGTAGCTCGTCGGCGTCGGTCCCTCCGGCTTCTTCTGTCAGGTTCTCCTCTGGATTGGGCTCCTCTGGTGCTGACTGGGGTTGGGTCTCCTCCGCTGATCTTGTATGATGCACGGGGTGCATGAATAGGATGAATGCACATAGAATGCATATGTGCCGACAGGATAAACAACATTCAGGAGATAAGCACATGTCATCTACTTCATTCTCTTCAACAAGGTAGTCAACATCATCCTAGTGCTTACTACAGAGTCTAACATCAACCCTAATTACTAAAATTATCATGATCAACTGGTTAAGCTATGTTGTCACCACATCAAAGTTTTACTTATTGAGTTATTAACCTCTAATTACTTGCTGAATTTAATCTATTTGAGCATGCTTAAAACAGAAACTCATCCTAGATAGCTTCAGAAAAATCTACAGAAATTACTGGAAGTTAACAACACCTAATCTAGCTCTCTGTCCAAATTTCATCCCATTTGGACTTAAACTCTGTCCCCTATGAAAAAGACAAATTCTATCATGAAAAGGTGCTTTGAACTACACATTATATTAAAAAGTGTCAAACAACAAATTTCATAATTCTCCTCTGAACTTCTTAGCACAAGAGCAGTCAGTAAAAATTACCAAGTTCATACTCCACTTATTTTAATTACTACAAAATTCACAAGAAAACAACATTTAACCATTTTAAAAGCTACTGCCAAATTAATTCACAGAACAACCTTATATTATATTTTTCTCTGAAACTACACACTCATACAATCCTAACAAAACTAGAATCACATTTTTCTGACTTATACATAATTAGTTATGCATTTTTCAAGTTAACAACACTTTTCCAATTTAAATAAATCTACACATAAGAATATCACCAAGAATACATTTAACATTTTTCACAGATAGATCTAATCATGCTGAGTACAACAAAATTTGTTTCATAGGATTTTTACTTAAAATGAGCCTTGTATGAATTTTTGAAGCCTTTACTCAATTCTGCAAAACATAATTAAAAAGAAAACTCAACCTAAAACGCTACGGACACCCAAACGGTTGCACCCGCAGACACAGACCTAAACGCTACGCGTACCCGGCTAACCCGAGCACTAATGCACCCAGACATCTCCCTTTCCCCTTTCTTTCCACTTACAGGCGGGGCCCCCGGGTCAGGGTGACCCCACGCGTCGGGTCAACGGACCCACGCGTCAGACAGCACACACACCCGCCGGCGTTGACCGGCCCTAGCTCGCCGGCGGTGAGGTCTCCGGCGACACCGCCTCCACCACTCGACTCACCTACGCGAGGCGGACCTAGTCGGCTAGGTTGCACGGCCAGCGCCTCACCGGAGCAAGCTCGACGGCGGCAATGGCGGAGCGGCGGCGCGACAACTCCTTGTCATGGCCTTGCCAGGCTATTCCACGGCTCGGGGACGCAAGCATTGGCTCAAGCACACCCTAGGCTACTTCTTAAGGCTTCTATCGAGCTCTGCCGGCCTCGGCATTGCCCGGCGCAACGCATGGCGGCGGTCCGCGGCGGTCACGGCGGCGACTTGCCCCTGTTCCGGTGGAAACAAGCACGAGAAAGGTCTCCATCTAACCCTAAGCTTCTACGGAGGTTGAGGAGGTGTGAACTGGGCTCGGATTGGGATGGTTTGGCTGGAGAGGGACGAACCAAGGTTTGGTCATGGCGGCGGCCATGGCGGGAACCCGAAGATGGCATCCGCTGTTCCGCCGGCTAGAGTGGGAGAAAGAGAAAACCAACCCTTGCCGGTGAAAGAGGAGGCTAAGGCGGAGAGACTAGCGGGAGAAATCGGACGGCGGTGCACGGTGGAGCGAGTAATCGCTCGCCGGAGTTCGGTGGGCGGCGGCGGCGTGGAGCTCTGGTGAAGATGGAGTGGAGGTGTGCAAGCGAGAGAGCGAGCGAGAGAGTGAGCGTTCGGTCCACGAGCGCAAAGCGGAGAGGAGGCAATTGAGAGGGAGGGCGCAGGTGCATTGCACCTGGCCGGTTGCCGTCGGGGAGGAGCTCCGACCGGCGCGGCGGCGTCAGGCATCGCACGCCACGCGGCGAGCGAGGACGGGGTGTCGGGGCGACGTGGCGCATCTTGCGCAAACCGCGGGCGACGGCGTACGGCGGTTTAGCCGACCGGCGAGGCGGTCTCGCGGCGGCGGCCGGTTTCTGTCGGCGCGGAGGTGAGCGGCGCGCGCGGGAGGAAGAAGAGGGACTGACCGGTGGGGTCCACGGGTCAGGTTTAAATTAATGAAGTTTTGATCCAAACTTTGATGCTCTATAACTCTTCAACTAGCCGAATTAGGAGAAGGTCCAAAAAGCAAAGTTGCTTAGAATTTTGCAAAGAACAATTCATCTTTAAGGCTCAAGTCCAAATTCTACTTAGAAAAAGAATTTTAGTGCTAAACCATTTTTCTAATGCAAGAAATCATAATTTAAAGCTTCTTCTGAGGAAGTGCTATTGAGCAAAGTTGTTTCTCTCATCAAGATCTACAACTTTGTTGTAAGGCACTTGGTCAGAAACAGAAAGCATGACAAGGTTATACTAGAGACTAAGCAAGGACTTAAACACTCAAACAAACATATGCACATGAAATGATGAGATGCTATGCCCATGCCATGTCAAATTATGCAGTTTAGGGATTGTTAACACCTAGGGTGTTACAGCCGGCGCGTCCGCGCGGGTTTGGCCACAGTCGCGGATAGCTAGCGGGGTGCCCAAGACGCCCCTTGCGTTTCCAGCGCGCGAGGCTTCTGTCCTTGGGGCGAACCGGGCGCCGGGAGGGGGACGATGGGGTAGAAATAGGCCGTGTACTAGCGTTAACGGAAAAATTGGCCGAAAACTGAGGAGGCCGGCGCGTCTGCGCGGGTTTGACCACAGTCGCGGATAGCTAGCAGGGTGCCCAAGACGCCCCATGCGTTTCCAGCGCGCGAGGCTTCCGTCCTTGGGGTGAACCGGGCGCTGGGAGGGGGACGATGGGGTAGAAATAGGCCGTGTACTAGCATCAACAGAAAAATCGGCCGAAAACGGAGGAGGCCGGCGCGTCCGTGCGGGTTTGGCCACAGTCGCGGATAGCTAGCAGGGTGCCCAAGATGCCCCATGCGTTTCTAGCGCGCGAGGCTTCCGTCCTTGGGGCGAACCGGGCGCCGGGAGGGGGACGATGGGGTAGAAATAGGCCGTGTACTAGCGTTAACGAAAAAATCGGCCGAATACAGAGGAGGCCGGCGCGTCCGCGCGGGTTTGGCCACAGTCGCGGATAGCTAGCGGGGTGCCCAGGACGCCCCATGCGTTTCCAGCGCGCGAGGCTTCCGTCCTTGGGGCGAACCGGGCGCCGGGAGGGGGACGATGGGGTAGAAATAGGCCGTGTACTAGCGTTAACGGAAAAATCGGCCGAAAACGGAGGAGGCCGGCGCGTCCGCGCGGGTTTGGCCACAGTCGCGGATAGCTAGCGGGGTGCCCAAGACGCCCCATGCGTTTCCAGCGCGCGAGGCTTCCGTCCTTGGGGCGAACCGGGCGCCGGGAGTGGGACGATGGGGTAGAAATAGGCCGTGTACTAGCGTTAACGGAAAAATTGGCCGAAAACAGAGGAGGCCGACGCGTCCGCGCGGGTTTGGCCACAGTCGCGGATAGCTAGCGGGGTGCCCAAGACGCCCCATGCGTTTCTAGAGCGCGAGGCTTCCGTCCTTGGGGCGAACCGGGCGCCGGGAGGGGGACGATGGGGTAGAAATAGGCCGTGTACTAGCGTTAACGGAAAAATCGGCCGAAAACGGAGGAGGCCGGCGCGTCCGCGCGAGTTTGGCCATAGTCGCGGATAGCTAGCGGGGTGCCCAAGACGCCCCATGCGTTTCCAGCGTGTGAGGCCTCCGTCCTTGGGGCGAACCGGGCGCCAGGGGGGACGATGGGGTAGAAATAGGCCGTGTACTAGCGTTAACGGAAAAATCGGCCGAAAACGGAAGAGGCCGGCGCGTCCGCGCGGGTTTGGCCATAGTCGCGGATAGCTAGCGGGGTGCCCAAGATGCCCCATGCGTTTCCAGCGCGCGAGGCTTCCGTCCTTGGGGCGAACCGGGCGTCGGGAGGGGGACGATGGGGTAGAAATAGGCCGTGTACTAGCATTAACGGAAAAATCGGCCGAAAACGGAGGAGGCCAGCGCGTCCGCGCGGGTTTGGCCAGAGTCGCGGATAGCTAGCGGGGTGCCCAAGATGCCCCATGCGTTTCCTGCGCGTGAGGCTTCTGTCCTTGGGGCGAACCGGGCGCGGGAGGGGGACGATGGGGTAGAAATAGGCCGTGTACTAGCGTTAACGGAAAAATCGGCCGAAAACGGAGGAGGCCGGCGCGTCTGCGCGGGTTTGACCACAGTCGCGGATAGCTACGGGGTGCCCAAGACGCCCTATGCGTTTCTAGCGCGCGAGGCTTCCGTCCTTGGGGCGAACCGGGCGCCGGGAGGGGGACGATGGGGTAGAAATAGGTCGTGTACTAGCGTTAACGGAAAAGTCAGCCGAAAACGGAGGAGGCCGGCGCGTCCGCGCGGGTTTGGCCACAGTCGCGGATAGCTAGCGGGATGCCCAAGACACCCCATGCGTTTCCAGCGCACGAGGCTTCCGTCCTTGGGGCGAACCGGGCGCCGGGAGGGGGACGATGGGGTAGAAATAGGCCGTGTACTAGCGTTAACCGAAAAATCGGCCGAAAACGGAGGAGGCCGGCGCGTCCGCGCGGGTTTGGCCACTGTCGCGGATAGCTAGCGGGGCGCCCAAGATGCCCCATGCGTTTCCAGCGCACGAGGCCTCCGTCCTTGGGGCGAACCGGGCGCCGGGAGGGGGACGATGGGGTAGAAATAGACCGTGTACTAGCGTTAACGGAAAAATCGGCCGAAAATGGAGGAGGCCAGGGCGTCCGCGCGGGTTTGGCCACAGTCGCGGATAGCTAGCGGGGTGCCCAAGACGCCCCATGCGTTTCCAGCGCGCGAGGCTTCCGTCCTTGGGGCGAACCGGGCGCCGGGAGGGGGTCGATGGGGTAGAAATAGGCCGTGTACTAGCGTTAACGGAAAAATCGGCCAAAAACGGAGGAGGCTGGCGCGTCCGCGCGGGTTTGGCCACAGTCATGGATAGCTATCGGGGTGCCCAAGATGCCCCATGTGTTTCTAGCACGCGAGGCTTCCGTCCTTGGGGCGAACCGGGCGACGGGAGGGGGACGATGGTGTAGAAATAGGCCGTGTACTAGCGTTAACGGAAAAATCGGCCGAAAACGGAGGAGGCCGGCGCGTCCGCGCAGGTTTGGCCACAGTCGCGGATAGCTAGCGGGGTGCCCAAGACGCCCCATGCGTTTCCAGCGCGCGAGGCTTCCGTCCTTGGGGCGAACCAGGCGCCGGGAGGGGGACGATGGGGTAGAAATAGGCCGTGTACTAGCGTTAACGGAAAAATCGGTCGAAAACGGATGAGGCCGCCGCGTCCGCACGGGTTTGGCCACAGTCGCGGATAGCTAGCGGGGTGCCCAAGACGCCCCATGCGTTTCCAGCGCGTCAGGCTTCCGTCCTTGGGGCGAACCGGGCGCCGGGAGGGGGACGATGGGGTAGAAATAGGCCGTGTACTAGCGTTAACGGAAAAATGAGCCGAAAACGGAGGAGGCCGGCGCGTCCGCGTGGGTTTGGCCACAGTCGCAGATAGCTAGCGGGGTGCCCAAGACGCCCCATGCATTTCCAGCGCATGAGGCATCGGTCCTTGGGGCGAACCGGGCACCGAGAGGGGGACGATGGGGTAGAAATAGGCCGTGTACTAGCGTTAACGGAAAAATCGGCCGAAAACGGAGGAGGCCGGCGCGTCCGCGCGGGTTTGGCCATAGTCGCGGATAGCTAGCGGGGTGCCCAAGACGCCCCATGCCTTTCCAGCGCGCGAGGCTTCTGTCCATGGGGCGAACCGGGCGCCAGGAGGAGGACGATGGGGTAGAAATAGGCCGTGTACTAGCGTTAACGGAAAAATCGGCCGAAAACGGAGGAGGCCGGCGCGTCCGCGCGGGTTTGGCCATAGTCGCGGATAGCTAGCGGGCTGCCCAAGATGCCCCATGCGTTTCTAGCACGCGAGGCTTCCGTCCTTGGCGCGAACCGGGCGCCGGGAGGGGACGATGGGGTAGAAATAGGCCGTGTACTAGCGTTAACGGAAAAATCGGCCGAAAACGGAGGAGGCCGGCGCGTCCGCGCGGGTTTGGCCACAGTCGCGGATAGCTAGCGGGGTGCCCAAGACGCCCCATGGGTTTCCAGCGCGCGAGGCTTCCGTCCTTGGTGCGAACCGGGCGCCGGGGGGGGACGATGGGGTAGAAATAGGCCGTGTACTAGCGTTAACGGAAAAATCAGCCGAAAACAGAGGAGGCCGGCGCGTCCGCGCGGGTTTGGCCACAGTCGCGGATAGCTAGCGGGGTGCCCAAGACGCCCCATGCGTTTCCAGCGCGCGAGGCTTCCGTCCTTGGGGCGAACCGAGCGCCGGGTAGGGGACGATGGGGTAGAAATAGGCCGTGTACTAGCGTTAACGGAAAAATCGTTCAAAAACTGAGGAGGCCGGCGCGTCCGCGCGGGTTTGGCCACAGTCGCAGATAGCTAGCGGGGTGCCCAAGACGCCCCATGCGTTTCCAGCGCGCGAGGCTTCCGTCCTTCGGGCGAACCGGGCGACGGGAGGGGGACGATGGTGTAGAAATAGGCCGTGTACTAGCGTTAACGGAAAAATCGGCCAAAAACGGAGGAGGCCAGCGCGTCCGCGCGGGTTTGGCCACAGTCGCGGATAGCTAGCGGGGTGCCCAAGACGCCCCATGCGTTTCCAGCGCGCGAGGCTTCCGTCCTTGGGGCGAACCGGGCGCCGGGAGGGGGACGATGGGGTAGAAATAGGCCGTGTACTAGCGTTAACGGAAAAATCGGTCGAAAACGGATGAGGCCGGCGCGTCCGCACGGGTTTGGCCACAGTCGCGGATAGCTAGCGGGGTGCCCAAGACGCCCCATGCGTTTCCAGCGCGTGAGGCTTCCGTCCTTGGGGCGAACCGGGCGCCGGGAGGGGGACGATGGGGTAGAAATAGGCCGTGTACTAGCGTTAACGGAAAAATGAGCCGAAAACGGAGGAGGCCGGCGCGTCCGCGCGGGTTTGGCCACAGTCGCAGATAGCTAGCGGGGTGCCCAAGACGCCCCATGCATTTCCAGCGCGTGAGGCATCGGTCCTTGGGGCGAACCGGGCGCCGAGAGGGGGACGATGGGGTAGAAATAGGCCGTGTACTAGCGTTAACGGAAAAATCGGCCAAAAACGGAGGAGGCCGGCGCGTCCGTGCGGGTTTGGCCATAGTCGCGGATAGCTAGCGGGGTGCCCAAGACGCCCCATGCCTTTCCAGCGCGCGAGGCTTCCGTCCATGGGGCGAACCGGGCGCCAGGAGGGGGACGATGGGGTAGAAATAGGCCGTGTACTAGCGTTAACGGAAAAATCGGCCGAAAACGGAGGAGGCCGGCGCGTCCGCGCGGGTTTGGCCATAGTCGCGGAAAGCTAGCGGGCTGCCCAAGATGCCCCATGCGTTTCTAGCACGCGAGGCTTCCGTCCTTGGCGCGAACCGGGCGCCGGGAGGGGGACGATGGGGCAGAAATAGGCCGTGTACTAGCGTTAACGGAAAAATCGGCCAAAAACGGAGGAGGCCGGCGCGTCCGCGCGGGTTTCGCCACAGTCGCGGATAGCGAACGGGGTGCCCAAGACGCCCCATGCGTTTCCAGCGCACGAGGCTTCCGTCCTTGGGGTGAACCGGGTGCCGGGAGGGGGACGATGGGGTAGAAATAGGCCGTGTACTAGCGTTAACGGAAAAATCGGCCGAAAACAGAGGAGGCCGGCACGTCTGCGCGGGTTTGGCCACAGTCGCGGATAGCTAGCGGGGTGCCCAAGACGCCCCATGCGTTTCCAGCGCGTGAGGCTTCCGTCCTTGGGGCGAACCGGGCGCCGGGAGGGGGACGATGGGGTAGAAATAGGCGGTGTACTAGCGTTAACGGAAAAATTGGCCGAAAACGGAGGAGGCCGGCGCGTCCGCGCGAGTTTGGCCACAGTCACGGATAGCTAGCTGTTGGGTATTTTAAACGCACACAGAATAATCCGCAAGCGCACGGATACCGATGTAGCTTTCACCCGAGAGTATTCCAGGGTATCGATTTCCACGGGGAACGTGAAGTGTACTAGAAGAATTAAGAACGCCCAAGAAAAGAATGGTAATATGGGTAGAGAGATATAGGGTTTTCTAAGCAGGTCTATATAATCAAAGGCTCACTATACTTTACTTACTTCGGAGCAACAGTACCTTTCCGATTCTCGAAAAAGACTGGGAAAAGGGTTATCGGGAGAAGGCGGCCAAAAAGCTCTACGAAAACACCAATCCTAACGTGGTGGATTATAACAATCTACAAAGCTGTCACCCCTGTAGCTACCACAACTATGCGGAGGATTGGGCGCAAACTCAGGTAAACCCTAGTCTAGACACTGTGTCTACACTAACGCTTACTACTCTAATTACGTACGATAACTAGAGCACTCAATACGAGCGGAGATCCAGTAAATAAAATAAAGCAAGAACTGAAATTAAATATAATACTTAGAAGTAGTAAATGAAGAACCTGGAGATTACTTGAAGACAAACCAGATGCTGCACCAATACATTGTCGAGGAAGATCCGACAGATCCGGCTCCTCCTCAGCTCTCTCCTTCTTCTCTCTCTAATCCAATCTCTAATTACAACTAGATGAACTAGACAACTAGAACTAGAACTAGACGAGCTAGAACTAGAAGAACTAGAACTTGATCTAATTCTAGATGAACTAGAAGAGATTCATCTAGAGGGACCTCTACTTCTAATTGAAACCCTAGTTTCTGATGTGGAGATGAATAATGAAGATGGAGATGCCTAGAGAGGGGGGTCTGGGGCTGCTTATATAGCCCTGAGGGATCAACCGCAGCCGTTCGATCAAACCGACTTCAGGGACGTTGGAGATGCATCCTAGGGTTCGGTGGAGGTAACTTGCAGAGGACGGAAGCCAGCGGGCCCTGGGGGAGACCGATCGGTCCCACCAGTCGGCCCCTGGTGGTGTCCTTCGTCGTGGTGTCTTCTTACGTCCCCTGGAGTCTTCTAGAAGTATCGCGACGTGGTGGTTACGTTATCTCCCGTTGGTTTCCTTCTATGGGAAGCTATCGATGTTGTTTTCCTGGTTTAGTCCCTGCAGAATCATAACTCACCAAAACTCATGGAATATTGTCAGTTGAAACCCTAAATCTTTGTTGGTGATCATATTTTTGCCCTTTTTCATGTTTATTTATCTCTTAATTATGATAGTTAACCAGTGTCAACAACTCCCCCAAGCTTACCTTTTGCTAGTCCCTTAGCAAATACACATGATAAATCTGGAATTGTGCCTCCACATATAATAAAAATCTTCCTTGGTTTAGAGTTAATTATTGTGACTTTCTCATATTACCATGGAGCTTTTTGCCTTTACCTGGATCTTTAAACAATTGAGAGACAGAACAATCAAGTCAAGCACTGTATCTCTAACTCTTTGATCGACCTTAATTCTGGAGTTTTCGTATATTTTCAAAATAAAAAATCAGAGATTCCTTTGTATGATACTCTCAAATCGCTCTTTTATATTTTATGATTCCTCACTGATGTACTTTTCCTTCCTTTCATGGATATATATCTAGAGCTTTAAGAAGTGAAAAGCATATCTTACTAAGTCAGAGTTCAAAGTTTAGGAAGAAAGATGTCATACTCATAGATCAAGACTTTAGAAAATTTGGAATTTGTCATCTCTTGCTGGCATATTGTAATTAGAGGAACCATGGGCTATCATTCTTTTTCTCATACTTTTATCATAACTCTTTTCTCTTTTCTTTTTCTTTTGAGGTAGTCGGACACTTGTCCCTTTTTATTTCCTCCTTTTATATTTTTGCATAGCCCATGCCTCTAACACAATACTACTTCAGAAGAGTGAATCTTTTAATAAAACATTCTTGATCTCTAGAGCATGATAAATTTCTCAACCATAACTAAAAACTTAGAACAAATTAAGTAGCCTTGTCTTAAAATCATATTAATGGCTCTAGGTAGGAATTCATGGCATACAGGATCTCATCATGTGTTTTTAATCTTTTCAAAAAGTAAATCTCCAGAACTCTAGTGTCTCTAAGAATTAGATAAACAGCAGCTCAAACCTTTTTATATCATATCTCACAATTATCTAGACTTTAGATCAAACATTTGCCATCCACAGGTTTTAGGTTTAGAGTTCATTCAGAACAACTTTATCTAAAACTCAAGAAAATTTAGGTTTAAACATTAAGTACTTAAAAAGGCAGAGCAAAAAGTTCATCATTTAAAATGAGCAAAATTAGTTTCTTATCCAGCTAGGTATTTATTATATAATATCTTTATTTGGTTTTATAATAATTATTTATCTTTTCTATATTTATAAATTAACCTGGTCTAACTAAATAGAACTAATAGTAATAAAAAGCAGTGATACTTATCGTGATAACCGAGGGTGCTCTCCCCCAAGCTGGATCTTGACTTATACTTTTCCTCAGAAGTCGAGTAGACCGATAATGATTTCTTGAGTCCTTCTCTTCTTCTCTTCCTGCTGAATTCAAAGATAGACAACACAACTAGTAGAACTTGATTAAGCGTTAGTGATAAATATTCCTCCATTTGTCCGGTTGTCTTAAAGCTCTTAAAATTATCTATGTTCTTTCTTCTCCACTAAGCAGAGTTCAGCAGTGTTTCATAATATCTTTTTAGATTTTATGGTGAGCCTTCATGTGCTCACATATTTTTGGTGTTTTGAATTTATTTATGAAAAACTTAAAAGGATAGAGATACTTATATGGATACATGGGGTGCCTTCCCCTAAGCTGAATGTTGACGTAATCACTTTGTTATGTAGCAGACTGCCAGTGGATATGTCCTTTCTCTATTAGAGCTTTGATTGATGTTGAAGTTGTTGGGACAGTGCTCCAACAGTGGATGGAGCATTCACTTGCTCGTCAGCTTTTCTTGGCATTTTAAATCCTGTGAAACTCAAATAGACAACAAAACTTGTGGAACAGATTAAGCATTAGCGGTTGGCCACTCAAGCCTTAGTTGTCCAGAATTTCAGTAAGATCTCTTTCTCAGTATTTTTATGTTCTTATATTTTTATGATGCAAGAGAAAATGCAACAGGATGAATGTATGCATATTTATTTTTATTATTTTTATGCCATCACGGTGAATATTCCTGTGGGTTTTTATACACCATAGAATTATTCACATGGGGCTTCATGGTTTATGATGTAGTGTAACAAATGCAATATTTTTATTTTCCTTTCTAATGCAATGCAGAAATTAAAATGTTTGTGAATTAAATATGATGATGCAATGATTAAATATGATGATGCAATAAATAACTAAGAAATATGCAGGAAAATAAATATGAGGATAACTACCGATTTTTACCTTTTGGCGAAGGTTCGGATATTTAGGTCCGACGAACCGGACCTTCCCTTGGTTCAGACCTCCCAAGGTATGCCAGACGTTTGGAAAGTTATTATTGATAGTACCTCTCAGGTGCAGACATTTTCTTCCATACCTTCTTGGTCTGAGTTTTCACTTCTTGTGGTTCACTGTCTTGAGGTTTCTCTCTTTTTTTCTAGGACAGTGTCGATAACTTCTTCTTCGTGATTGGCCTCTCTATTCTTGATAGTTTGTCTTCTTTGGCTTTGAGAGCGGCGTCTTTTACTTCTGTTCTTCTTGGGTGCTTCATTGGGTATGTAGTTGATGAAGTTGCATCGTGCCTTTTTCTCCAGGAAAGTGAAAATCGATTTCCTCTTGTAGATGATTGCACTTGTAGTGTAGAGGAATGGTCTTCCTAGGATGAGGTGAACATCATCGTCTTCTCATGTTGAGGATCAAGAAGTCTGTGGGGACTTCATGACCTCTAATTCTGACTACGATGTCTTCCATCATTCCTTCATGTTTATGCCTCTTGATATGGTGTCACTCATGTCATTTGTTCTTCCAGCTATTTGAAGTGAAGCATTAGTTGTGGAAGCTAGCAGCATTTTGCTCAGTGTGCGTGTTCTTGTAGATCCAGGACCTTCAATCTATAGAATTTGGGAGTTGACAAACTCCTCTATGTTTTGCTCAAGAGTGTGTCCTGCTCATAAAGACAAGGTAGAGATCAAGTGCATGGGTTCTGTTGGTGGAAAAACACCAATAGAACCAAAAGTTTTATTTCATTCCTCTCCAATCTTAGGCACATCAAGCAAGACAAATTTGTTGTTTATGTGCTTTATTTAATCTTAACATGAGTGATAAGATCAAAAGATGAGCATGAAAGTAGCATCTTAAAATATTTAACAGATCAGATTACTTAACCCAAGGAAGGATAATCTATGCATAAAGTATCGATCTTTTCATGATTGTGATATATCGTCTTCCAAAGGTTAGATGCATAACATTTTAGCTCATTGGTTAAGATAGTAAAGCTAGGAACAAAGAGTAAAGAACTGAACATGTTGAGTTGATTAGGTTGGATCGATTAATGTGCTACTAAAACATGTTTGGTTCTTATTTATGCACATACCAGAATTAAAGAGAAGCTTTTAAAGTGATGGTCACATACCTTGAGATGTTACCTTTATCATTGAAGAGTGATGTGGCGAACCACCTTGTGGAAGCTTCTCTTTTCCGGCTGGTTGTTCTTCATGAATAGCTTGTCTTCTCTTGCTTATCTCATAGTGAACTTGAGTGATGGGAGCTTGAGAGGAGGAAGGTATAGTAGGATCATCTTTAGAGGGATCAACCTTCCTTCTCTGTGTGTCAACCTATCAGTGAAGGTGTGTTGTTCCTCCCACGATGGTCTTTATCTTCTAGTGACCCAGCTCAGACTTGTTCACCTACATCCATGGAGTGAGTGCTTTGATTGTAGATATTGTTTTGTGGCACTCATCTTCTGTCTTGTTCTACAGATCTCACTTCTCCATGATCAGTGAGTTGTGTCTCCCTTGCGCAACATCTCCACTGTGAGTTCATCTCAGGACTTTCCCATAATTGATATTGAAAGTTTTTCCTGCAGGGGTTAGTCCAACAAAATAACCAACATCCACTATAGCATACTATCGGCTCAAAAACCAACCTAGACACCATGTCTAATTTGATTTAGGAAGGCATTTTAACCTAAGCACTATGCTTAATTTAAAAACCTTTGAAAGCAAGATCATCACTCCTAAACTAGGCACCATGCTTCATTTAAGAGATGTGTGAAAGTACTTCAAACCTAAACATATACTATAGCAAATTAAGGTAGCATTGAAGCATTAAAGAGATTTACTCAAATGATGATGAGAGAGCATGATAAGTGTATAGCACATGAGCATGTCTTAAAGGTAGGGACAACCAATATAGCAACATGTTAAGAGATGTTCTTACAAAGTGTATCCCCCAAGCTTAGATTTGCAAAAATCAAGATTGGATGAATGTAATTTAATGTTGCATGATGATTGGTTGGACATACCTTGTGTTTGTCATTCCTTCAAACGTTTTGCTCCAGACCTGCAAAGGTTAGTGACAAGAATACCCGAAGGAATATTTTAACAATTATATCCTTATGCTCATTACACAAGGGCAGTGCATCAGGAAGGTGAACACTGATCTGAAAAAGTGCTTGTTTTAGGACACCAAGCTTGTCCTGGGGAGACCTTCAAGATGTGATTTGGTGAAGTGGTTTCCCCTCCAACACCAACTTAAGAGCACAGCGAGATCTACAAAATTTGTGATAAACATATGCATCGACAACCACCCTTTTGAATTTTTTGTAAACCGAAAGTGTGAGGGGGTTGAAAATCTCGAGTGTGGCAATGTTAGTCATGTCAATTGAATCAAAAGATGTTTCATATGAGAATGGATTTAAAGAGGTGTTTATGAAGTAGCTTCCATGCTCTTTGATATCATCTTCCTCGATTTTAGAGAAGAACACCGAAGGGTGGGGTTCATCATTTTCTAAAGTGTGGGGTGTTTTCTCTAGAGAAGGTTCTGTGACAACCAAATTATTAGAAGGATTCGAAGGAATTTCAAATTTGGTTGTGTGTTCCTCCTTATGTTGGTCAGGATTGGGCTCGACTTCTTCTGGGAATTCGTCAAAAGTGCTAATGGAAGGAGTGTTTTCAAGGATTTTCTCTAGGATGTCTCCTCCTTCACTAAAAAGTTTATGTGAGAATGATCCTCCAAAAGCTAAATCGAGATGTCGAGCAGCTTCCTTGTTAAGACCACAATAAAAGTGAAAGTGTAGCACATGGTCTGGCAAGGAAAGGTTTGGGCTAGAATTGGTAAGGTGTTTGAACCTAGCCCAAGCAGCTCCTTGCGTCTCCTTCTCTTTTTGTTTGAATGTAAGAATTTCGATTCTAAGATCAGAGATTCGAAAAAGAGGGAAGAAAACAAGACAAAAGTTGTCCCGATGTTCATCCCAATTTCCATTTATGCCCCTTACGGAATGATCATACCATTTTCTCGCTCTTCCCAAAAGGGAGAATGGGAATAGTTTCCATTTTATGGTCTCTTGTGTCATGCCAGTAATAGTCCGACAAGAACACAATTGCTCAAATTCCCTAAGCTGGGTGTATGGATCTTCATCTTCTGATCCAGAGAAGGATTTTTCCCGAACCATGGCTATAAGAGCAGGACGAAGCTCATAGCCATCTATATGAATGGGGTGTGATGATGGTGAAGTCTCCAACAAGTCGCCCTCTGGAGTAAAGAATTTAAAGATAGGAGTTAAGTCCATGTGGTAAGAAGTGTGGTGGTGAAGTAAAGGTGGTGATAAGAAAAAGGTGGTAAAACAAAAGAAACACAGACGATCCTGGTTCGATTCTAGAACAGCTACCGTTCCCCGGCAATGGCGCCAGAAAGCTTGTTGGGTATTTTAAACGCACACAGAATAATCCGTAAGCGCACGGATACCGATGTAGCTTTCACCCGAGAGTATTCCAGGGTATCGATTTCCACGGGGAACGTTAAGTGTACTAGAAGAATTAAGAACGTCCAAGAAAAGAATGGTAATATGGGTAGAGAGATATAGGGTTTTCTAAGCGGGTCTATATAATCAAAGGCTCACTATACTTTACTTACTTCGGAGCAACAGTACCTTTCCGATTCTCGAAAAAGACTGGGAAAAGGGTAATCGGGAGAAGGCTGCCAAAAAGCTCTACGAAAACACCAATCCTAACGTGGTGGATTATAACAATCTACAAAGCTGTCACCCCTGTAGCTACCACAACTATCCGGAGGATTGGGCGCAAACTCAAATAAACCCTAGTCTAGACACCGTGTCTACACTAACGCTTACTACTCTAATTACGTACGACAACTAGAGCACTCAATACGAGCGGAGATCCAGTAAATAAAATAAAGCAAGAACTAAAATTAAATATAATACTTAGAAGTAGTAAATGAAGAACCTGGAGATTACTTGAAGACAAACCAGATGCTGCACCAATACATTGTCGAGGAAGATCCGACAGATCCGGCTCCTCCTCAGCTCTCTCCTTCTTCTCTCTCTAATCCAATCTCTAATTACAACTAGATGAACTAGACAACTAGAACTAGAACTAGACGAGCTAGAACTAGAAGAACTAGAACTAGATCTAATTCTAGATGAACTAGAAGAGATTCATCTAGAGGGACCTCTACTTCTAATTGAAACCCTAGTTTTTGATGTGGAGATGAATAATGAAGATGGAGATGCCTGGAGAGGGGGGTCTGGGGCTGCTTATATAGCCCTGAGGGATCAACCGTAGTCGTTCGATCAAACCGACTTCAGGGACGGTGGAGATGCATCCTAGGGTTCGGTGGAGGTAACTTGCAGAGGACGGAAGCCAGTGGGCCCGGGGGGAGACCGATCGGTCTCATGGTGGGACCGGTCGGTCCCACTAGTCGGCCCCTAGTGGTGTCCTTCGTCGTGGTGTCTTCTTACGTCCCCTGGAGTCTTCTAGAAGTATCCCGACGTGGCGGTTACGTTATCTCTTGTCGGTTTCCTTCTATGGGATGCTATTGATGCTGTTTTCCTGGTTTAGTCCCTGCAGAATCATAACTCACCAAAACTCATGGAATATTGTCAGTGGAAACCCTAAATCTTTGTTGGTGATCATATTCTTGCCCTTTTTCATGTTTATTTATCTCTTAATTATGATAGTTAAGCAGTGTCAACACTAGCGGGGTGCCCAAGACACCCCATGCGTTTCCAGCGCGCGAGGCTTCCGTCCTTGGGGCGAACCGGGGGCTGGGAGGGAGATGATGGGGTACAAATAGGCCGTGTACTAGCGTTAACGGAAAAATCGACCGAAAATGGAGGAGGCCTGCGCGTCCGCGCGGGTTTGGCCACAGTCGCGGATAGCTAGCGGGGTGCCCAAGACGCCCCATGCGTTTCCAGCGCGCGAGGCTTCATTCCTTGGAGCGAACCGGGCGCCGGGAGGGGGATGATGGGGTAGAAATAGGCCGTGTACTAGCGTTAACGGAAAAATCGGCCGAAAACGGAGGAGGCCGGCGCGTCCGCGCGGGTTTGGCCACAGTCGCGGATAGCTAGCGGGGTGCCCAAGACGCCCCATGCGTTTCCAGCGCGCGAGGCTTCCGTCCTTGGGGCGAACCGGGCGCCGGGAGGGGGACGATGGGTTAGAAATAGGCCGTGTACTAGCGTTAACGGAAAAATCGGCCGAAAATGGAGGAGGCCGGCGCGTCCGCGCGGGTTTGGCCATAGTCGCGGATAGCTAGCGGGGTGCCCAAGACGCCCCATGCGTTTCCAGCGCGCGAGGTGTGACAGAACCAATGTTTTCCTAAACAGTAAACGGTAAACAGTCGGTCACTCTTTGTTTAGCGTTTAGGCCGTTTAAACGGTGTTTAAACGGAGTTAAACGGTCTAAACGGTTTTGTATGGTAACACTAAAATATACATATTTATGTATGTAAAAATTAAATTTGATAGAAACTGCACATATTTGCACATGTAAAAAATAAATATTATACCAAATAATATTTTTGGAACAAATCTAAGTCCCACAACATTTCATATACTCACAATGTTAATTAGTTTTGTGTTGATTATGGTAGTCGTAGTCCTCTAATTAACCAAATTATGGATTAAATGGTTGTTTAGATCATTTAATCATGTCTAACCTGATTTTCTTTAGACCATTTAGACGGGTTTAAACGGTTTAAACGGGTTTAAACGGTCCAACCGTTTAATTCACCGTTTAGGGCCTAAACAAAACAGATGACCTCTGTTTACCGTTTAAACGGTGTTTAAACGGATTAAACGGCCGTTTAGGCGAACAGAGGACAGAACCGACCAATTTATACCAAATTAAGCACCGAATCGCTGCTTTCGCAGAGACTACAAGTACTTAAGCTCGTACAAACCCGGTAGTCCGGAAATCTCGAAGGATTTGAAGTCATTCAACTTTAACCAAGATCGTAATAGATTAGCGTACATGTCCATGACATACATTCAGTTCGCACATAGTTCAAATACATCGGAGTTCAACAGTTATTACAAACCATAGTTCGAAATCAAAAGCGGAAGCAACATAGTTTTGAAACATAAGTCCTTAGTTCACAATACAGTGCCATTTGCCTCATCAATCCACAAAAGCATCAGGGAAGATAAGAGTCGACCATGCCCATGGTCTAGTCTCTGCCCTCGACGGGGTACAGACAGTTCTCGCAATAGCCGTAGAAGCATTGCCCATCTGCAACAACAAGGGATAGAACCCTGAGTACGAGAAGGTACTCAGCTAGACTTACCCGTCAGACCAGAAATAATTGACACCAAGGATTATGCAAGGCTGTATCTGGGGTTGGCCACACTTACCTTTTTGCATGAAAGCATTTTCATTATCAAATAATTATCATTAGAGTGCTAGCAGTCAATTTTATATAATCAACCTGATTAACTAGATTGGCACCTGATCTAGAGCAAACACTTGACTACTTATTCAAGCAAGAGTGACTATTTCATCAATAGCCTTTCAGATTCACCAACATAACCATCATTAATTCCATATATTACTACGGTAACACATGCCCAGTCAAGTTACTCACTAACCAGGAGCGATGGCGATTATAATCGATTCCTACCAGCTGGGGATAAAAATGTCGCACACTCGCCCGACACACCCTGCCAGGTGGCCGTTGGCGACCACTTCAGGAGGTTCGAGAACCCAAATCGCGGGACGGCCATGGGCCCTTCTACACCGGGGGTTATCTCAATGCCAGGTCGCTCAAGCTATTAACTGCCCACGGTCATGCCAGGTCGATCAGGCCTTGCCTGCCCTCGGACCATGCTTGGTCGATCAGAATAGTTGCCCACGGTACATATAAGGCCCTGGGTGTTAGGCGTCAACATCTCCGTCACCGGCTCGAAAAACCTTACTCGGCTTCACGGGAGGTACCGGCACCTGCTCCGTTAAGTGATTGACGCGTTCAAAATGACTGAGGTGTGCCTTCGTCGGGTCCTAATCGACACAGACGGGAGACTACTAGCACACAGAACCCATGTCCTGCTGCTCCTACATCCCGCCCGGTCTCAAATTAATTATCACATGGTTATCTCCATGATAGCACAAGGCTAAACAGGATCAGTATCCACCTATGTGCGGGAGATAGGGAATCACCCGACTTTTACCGGTCTAAGCAGGCTAAGCATAAACGAGCCTAGACCTAACAGGGATATCAATGTAGTAATTGCAGGTGGACAAGGATAATTAATCAATGCAGCAACGGTATCACACAACTCCTATAACCTAATGCAACAAGCATATCAGGTTAACTTGTAAACGGTAATTTGCAAACCATAGGAGAAAATGCTCCGGGGCTTGCCTCTCTCAAAGTCGGCGGGTCGGTGATCGCGGCACTCCGGCAGGTCCTCAGCGTCTCCTTCCGGAACCCTCTCCTCTGGCGTCTCCTCCTGGCACTGCTCCTCCGGCGTCGGATCCTGAGCTTCCACTACCGATCCTGCATGATGCGGTACATGAATGAATAACATGAATGCACATGGGATGCATGGTGATGCAACATGGAGTAACAATTCAGGAGATAAGCATATGTCATCTACTACTACTCAACCACCTAATTTAACATAACTAACTTACTACGTCCTGTTGTCACCACATCAAGGTTTGCTTAATGGGTTTACTATCCTCTAATCAGAGCTAGACTAACCCTAATTAAACAAGCCTATAACAGCAACCCATCCTAGACAGCTTGGAAAAATTCTACAAAAATTACTGGAGATTAACAACACTTAATCTAATCCCCTGTCCAAATTTCACCCCATTTGGACCTAGACTCCACCCCCTATGAAAAAGACAAATTCTATCATGAAAAGGTGCTTTGAACTACACATCCTATCACAAAGTGTCAAACAACAGGTTTCATAATTTTCTTCTGAACTTCTTATCACAAGAGCAGTCAGCAAAATTTACCAAGTCCATACTCTTCATATTTTGAATTACTACAAAATAAACAAGAAAGCAGCATTTAACCATTTTAATTACTACTGCCCAATTATTTCACAGAACAACCTCATATTATATTTTTCTCTGAAACTACACATTCATACAAACCTAACAAAATTGGAATCACATTTTTCTGACTTATACATAATTAGTTATGCATTTTTCAAGTCAACAACACTTTTCTAACTTAAGTAAATCTACACATAAAAATATCACCAATAATGCATTTAACATTTTTCACAGATAGGTCTAAACATGCAGAGCACAACAAAATTTGTTTCACCAGATTTGGACTTAAAATGAGCCTTGAACATATTTTAGAAGCCTTTAAACCATTTGTGCAAAAACTGGGTTAAAGAAAAACTAAATCTAAAACACTACGGATACCCAACGTAACTCAGCCGAGGCCCAACGCAACGCAGCCGAGGCTTAGCAAAACTGCCACGCACACCCGGCACTTCCGAGCCTCACTGCACACAGACTTCCCTTTTCTCTCGTACTCACTCTTTCTCTGTCGGTCGAGGCCCACTAGACAGGCGACCAAGTTACTGAGGCCAGGCTCGGCAGGTTACCGCGCGAGGCCAGGCTCGGCAGTCAACGGCAGACTTTGGCACCGTCGCTGTTGACCGGCCCTAGCTCATCGGCGGCGAAGCTTCCGGTGACGCCGAGGCCAGCACTGGACGCGAGTTTGCGAGACGAACACGACTGACTGACTTGCTGAGCCAGAGGGATACTGGAGCAAGCTCGACGGCAGCCATGGCGGAGCGGCGGCTCTGCGACGCGTCGGCGAAGCTCATCCCGGTGAGGTTGAGGCCCGGTGAGACCAGCACTAGCTTAAGCAAGTCCTAAGCGACCTATTGGAGCAACTTTCGGGCCTCGGCATCCTCGGCATTGCCCGGAGCGATGCACGGCGGCGGTCCACGGCGGACATGGCGCGACTGGCCCCTGTTCCGGCGAACTCAAGGCACGAGAGAGGTCTCCATCTGACCCTAAGTTACTATGGAGGTTGGGAAGGTAGCAACTGGGCTCGGATTGGGATGGTTTGGCCGGAGATGGCCGGTCCACAGTAGGGTCATGGCGGCGGCCATGGAGGAAGCTTGAGGATGGCATCCGCTGTTCCGGCGGCTAGAAGGGGATAGAGAAGAAACCAACCCTTGCCGGAGAAAGAGGAGATCAGGGCGGAGAAACTGGCGAGAGGAACTGGACGGCGGCGCACGGTGGAGCGAGAAATTGCTCTCCGGAGTACGGCGGGCGGCGGCGTGGAGCACTGGTGAAGATGGAGCGAAGCAGAGCGAGTGAGAGAGCGAGCGAGTGAGTGAGTGAGCGTGCGGAGCACGAGCGCGGAGCGGAGAGGATGCAAATGAGCAGGAGGGCGCAGGTGGGTTGCACCTGGCCAGTTCCCGTCAGGGAGGAGCTCCCGACCGGCGTGGCGGCGTCAGGCATCGCGCGACACGCGGCGGGCGAGGACGGGGTGCATGGGGCGACGTGGCGCTTGCTACGCAAACCACGGGCGGTGATGACGGTGGTTTGGCCGGCCGGCGAGGCGGTCTCGCGGCAGCGGGCGGTTTCTCTCGGCGCGGAGGGAGCTGCGTGCGCGCGGTGGAGAAGAGAGGGGCTGACAAGGGGTCCCACTAGCAGGTTTAAACTAATGAAGTTTGGTTTCAAACCTTGATGCTCTATAACTCCTAAACTAAGCTGAAATAGGAGATGGTCCAAAAATCAAAGTTGCTTAGAATTTTGTAAAGAACAATTCATATTTAAGGCCCAAGTCCAAATTCTGCTTAAAACAAAAGATTTAGTTCTAAACCATTTTTCTAATGCAAGAAATCATAATTTAAAGCTTTTTCTGAGAAAGTGCTTTAAAGCAAAGTTGTTCCTTTCATCAAGATCTACAACTTTGTTATAAGGCACTTGGTCAGAAACAGAAAGCATAACAAGGTTATACTAGACACTAACACAAGGACTTAAGCATTCAACAAGCATATGCACAAGAAATGATGAGATGCTATGCTCATGCCATGTCAAAATTATGCATTTTAAGGAATGCTTAACACCTAGGGTGTAACAGCCCTCCCCTCCTTAAAGGAATCTCGTCCCGAGATTTGAGTTACTAACCAGTCTTTACAAAACTGTGGATATACTTCCTTAAGATAGTCTTCGGTTTCCCATGTGGCATCCCGGTCGTCTTGTTCACTCCAAGACACTTTATATTGCTTCAACATTCTTCCGCGAGTTACTCTTTCTTTCTCATCGAGTACTCGATATGGCTTCACCGAGTAAGTAAGGTCGGATTGTAACTTGATATTGGCCGGTTGTACTTCCTCTTCTGGAACTCGAAGACATTTCTTTAATTGTGACACATGGAATACTGGGAATATAGCCTTTAAATGTTCAGGCAACTGTAGTTGATAAGCTACTTCTCCCCTCCTTTCCGTTATCCTGTAGGGTCCCACAAACCTTGGCGCTAACTTTCTTTTCATGCCAAAACGTCTAACACCTTTCATGGGTGATACTTTTAAATACACATAGTCACCTACTTTGAACTCAAGTGGTCTTCTTCGCTTATCGGCATAGCTTTTCTGTCGAGACTGTGCTGCTGCGATATGTTGTTGAATTATTCTAACTTGTTCTTCTGCTTCCCTAACAAAGTCAATCCCATAATAGTGACGCTCTCCTGGTTCAACCCAACTTATTGGTGTTCTACATCTTCTGCCATACAGAGGTTCGAAAGGTGCCATATGAATGCTTTCTTGATAACTGTTGTTGTAAGCAAATTCTGCTAATGGCAACAACTTCTCCCAAGATCCCTTCACTGATATTACACATGCTCTCAACATATCCTCTAAAACCTGATTCACTCTTTCAGTTTGCCTTGAAGTCTGGGGATGGTAAGCTGAACTATGGATTAACTTAGTACCTAATTCCTTTTGCAGTTTCTCCCAGAATGGTGCAGTAAATTGTGTTCCACGATCCGAAACTATGACTTTGGGTATACCATGCAATCGGACAATCTGATTGATATAGATCTCTGCATAATCCGGTGCTCGATAACAGGTTTTAACTGGTATGAAATGAGCGGTCTTGGTGAGACGGTCAACTATTACCCATATCGAATCATTTCCCTTCTGAGTGGTGGGCAAACCGGTGATAAAATCCATACTCACTTCTTCCCATTTCCATTCAGGTATTGGTAAAGGTTGAAGTGTTCCGGCTGGCTTCAGGTGAATAGCCTTCACCCGACAACACGTGTCGCATCTGGCTACATATGCGGCAATTTCCTTCTTCATTTTGGTCCACCAAAATCTTGGACGCCAATCTTGATACATCTTAGTGCTTCCGGGATGAATAGACAATTTAGAAAGATGAGCCTCATCCATGATCTGATTTTTAAGTTCCCTATTCTTGGGTACCACTAGGCGATTATCAAACCATAACACTCCCTTATCATCAACTCGAAAATGTTTTACTGGTTCAGTGGCAGTTCTTAGCCTCTCTTTGATATAATAAATTTCCTTGTCTGTTTTCTGCCCTTCCAGAATCTGATCAACTAAGGTGCTCTGCAGCTCGATGTGACGCAGGATAACAGGGTGTACGAGACTAAACTCGTCTTCTGGTTGTAACCTCAAGTTATTACAATGCGACTTCCGACTCAGAGCATCAGCAACTACATTTGCCTTTCCTGGGTGATAATGTATCTGCAAATTGTAATCCTTAATCAATTCAAGCCATCTTCTCTGCCTCATGTTCAGTTCAGGTTGAGTGAAGATGTACTTGAGACTTTTGTGGTCAGTGTACATGTTACAGACGTTACCAAGCAGATAATGTCTCCATATTTTTAGAGCGTGTACCACAGCAGCTAATTCCAAATCATGCGTAGGATAATTAACTTCATGTTTTCTCAACTGACGTGAAGCATAAGCAATCACTCTGCCTTCTTGCATAAGAACACAACCTAAACCAACTTTTGATGCGTCGCAGAAGACATCAAACGGCTTCTCAATATCTGGTTGAGCTAAGACAGGGGCAGTGGTTAACAGTTTCCGCAAGGTACGGAAAGCTGTTTCACACTTCTCTGTCCACTCAAACTTCTGATCCTTCTGGAGCAAACTCGTCAAGGGCTTGGCAATCTTGGAGAAATCAGGAATGAAACGGCGATAATACCCTGCTAAACCAAGAAAACTCTGGATCTCAGCAACTGAAGTTGGAGCTTCCCACTCCATTACTTCTTGTACTTTACTAGGGTCCACAGAGATTCCTTCTTCTGACAGGATGTGACCAAGGAATTGTACTTGCTTCAACCAAAACTCGCATTTACTAAACTTAGCGTAGAGTTTATGTTCCCGGAGCCTTGTCAAGACAATCCTCAAATGCTCTGCGTGGTCGTCTGGGTTCTCAGAATAAACCAAAATGTCATCAATGAACACCACTACAAACTTATCTAGTTCTGGCATGAATACCGAGTTCATCAAACTCATAAAGTAAGCCAGAGCATTTGTCAATCCAAAAGACATGACTAAATACTCGTATAGGCCATATCTGGTTGAAAAAGCAGTCTTTGGGATATCTTGTGGTCGGATTCTAATTTGATGATAGCCTGATCTCAGATCGATCTTGGAGAATACTTCGGCTCTGGATAACTGGTCAAACAAAATATCTATCCGTGGCAACGGATATTTGTTCTTAACGGTCACGGCATTAAGCGGTCGATAATCCACACACATCCGTAGAGACTTGTCCTTCTTGACAAACAAAGCTGGACATCCCCACTCTGACACACTAGGTTGAATGAAACCCTTGTCCAAAAGTTCCTTAATCTGCGTCTTGAGTTCAGCTAACTCATTGGGCGGCATACGATAAGGTCTTCTCGAGATCGGTGCAGTCCCTGGTAACAGCTCAATAGCAAACTCCACAGCCCGCTTGGGCGGTAAACCCGACAACTCATCTGGAAAGACGTCTGGGAAATCCCGAACAACTGGAATTTTTGACAGGTCCTCTATAGATAAGGTACAAGATAGATCAACAAAATCTGCTCCTCGAGGAAGAAAGATACGTAACTTGGTGTTCATCCTTGCATCAGATAAGGTAAGAGTTCTATCTGCAGTGTCTAACACCGCTTTCCACATACTCATCCAACTCATTCCTAGGACTACATCCATACTGAGTCCTGGCAAAACTACTAAATTGGCTCCAAACTTATGCCCTCCGATGTCGATGGTTGCATTACGAACCATCAGCCTAGACAACACACTACTCCCCACGGAGCTTACGCAAAACCCATAATCCATTTCAGACACCTCTTGATTATGCTTTTGTGCAAATGCTTTACTCATGAACGAATGCAATGATCCAGTATCAAACAAAACGACTGCAGGATGATGATTAACAAGGCACATACCAGCAGTCACGGGCTCTCTAGCACGAGCTTCTTCAGCGGTCATGTTGTGCAGGCGTGCGGGGTAATTGGCCTGCTGCTTCTTTGGGTACGGGCAGTATCTTGCGAAGTGCCCCTCTTGGTTGCAGTTGTAGCATGGTCCCCGAACCAACGGTTTGTTCCCTGAAGAACTGCCTTGACCTCCACGAGCCTGAGCAAGAGCTATCTTATATGGCTTCTGATTGCGCTGAGCTTGTGGCTGGTTCTTTCTCTGCGGTGGCCTAAAACGTGCCCCCGGCGCTGCTGGTCGATACTGATTTCGCTGAGCTGGTGGTCCTCTGGGCTGCGATGATCCTGATTCAAAGGTCCTCTTCCGGGCCTTGCTTGCAGCATGCTTGTTGTTATGGTTTTCTTGAATCAGACAGTCACTTATGAAGTCATTGAAATTGGTACGCGAAGATGTACCCACTGATTTTCCCATTTTAGTGTCCAAGCCTCTCTTGAAACTAGCAATCTTCTTAGCATCTGTGTCAACGAAGTCTGGGACATAGCGAGCCAGTGAATTGAATATGTGATGGTATTCCGTAACAGATCGAGTCCCCTGTGTCAGATTCATGAACTCTGCCACCTTCATCTGGGTCAAACCCGGCGGAATATAATGACCTCGGACAGCAGCGGTAAACACTCTCCAAGTGATGGGAACATTGGCAGGGTAGGTCGTACGGTGATGTCCCCACCAAATCCCGGCTGGCCCCTGTAACTGATGCGCGGCATATTCTGCTTTCAGTTCTTCTGTGAGCCTGAGCAACCAAAACTTCTGCTCCAAGGTATGTAGCCATTCCTCTGCCTCCAACGGTTCCGTAGCTTCCTTGAAGTTAGGCGGTTTGGTATCCAAGAAATCCTTGAAAGAACTATACTGGTTCGGCTCGGGGCGTTGATGTCCCTGCGCCAAGTTCTCCCTCAACAAAACTTCGATGTTACGCTGGCTTCTAAGAAATTGAGCAAAAAGTTGCTCGGCTGTCGGTGGTGGAGGAGGTGGTGGATTGCGGTTTTCCCTGGGGTCCTCATTTCCACCACTACCGCCTGCTCCACTACGAGTTGTCGTCATCTGCATATAGGATAGTAAGCGACCATTAGGCGAAGTTGCAACTTGTAGAGAACAATAAATCATACCCACTAACATTATTCGGAAAACGATTCACCAAACAATGACAGAGGTACAATAAATTTCAATCCACATCGCATCAACACATAACAAGATCACTTAACACGTCATGCAATAGATAGCGTAACATCCATAGTTTTGCTCATACATATGGGACTTTCCAAGGTCTCACACACATCACATAAGTCTGCTTCACATGCTTACATCCAGCCCATAACAAAACAAAAGATCGGGCGTGCCAACATACGCAAAAGATCTCTAGGCGCTAAGCATACGATCTAGACTACTCTCTAGCGATCTCACCAACGTCACCGTCCTCACTAGACATATCTGAAGAACTACTGGAAGAACTACTCGGCTCCGAATCCTCCTGAGGAAAGATGGGGTTCCTCTCATTCTCCCTGCGATGGATCTCCTCGTGCAGACGGTCGTTGTAGTCCTGCAGGTGATGGAGTTGCAGCTCTAGGTCTCCCACTTGCAACCTCAGCAGTCTGTTCTCCTCTGAAACACGAATGCCCTCAACACAAACTCCTCGAAGCACCTCCTCAGTCTCCCTCATGACCGAGGCCAAGAAAGTAGTCGATCCCTGCTGAATGGCAAGCTGATGAGCAGTCTCCTGCTCCCTCTGAAGTGCCTGGTCTCTCTCTACTGTCAAGTGGGCTAGCTGTGTAGTGAGGAGGTCTATCTCTGTAGTGTGCTCCTTCTGCCGGCGATGTTGTGCAGCCATCTCCTCACTAAGAATATGATCCAGATGATCATAGCTGCGCGATAGGCACCCATAAGTAGCCATGAGTGCGGCCATAGCACTCCCAACTGGTCCTGCACAATGCTCCCTCTCAAGAGAGCTAGCCTCAAGTACGGTAGCGCCTGGCTGACGCCACACTGCCTGGTAAGGGTCTGCCGTCGGGAAGATACTGGCGGCAGCTTGGGCAACCACCTCTGGATGGTCCTCCATGATGTCCCGGAGAACTGTGTAGGCGACTCTGTTGGCTGCATCCCAGGGGGTCCTCCCTTGCAAAGCAAACACTCGGCGGCACCAGACATGATCCTGCGGATCACGGCTGGGCACGTCCACCTCAACTGTGTACATGTATCGATCCTCTGAAAACTGCACACGGTGCCAGTCGTACTGTGGCTCCTAGCCCTCCTGATATCCTACCAGGTGCAGAACTCTCCAAAGGATAGTGGGCATCCCAAACTCTCCCAGAAAATCCTCTGATCCCTCATCGGTCCATGGTCCCAGCATGTAGTTAGGCCTCTTGCCTCCCGTGGACTTGCGAGCAGTGCGCTTGGTGCGTGCCATCTGTAAGAAGTGTACCCACACATAGATTTTTATTAGTTTGAGAACAACTTTTATTTAAAAAACAGGACGGATAACATAAGGAAGGAAGTAAGATTAATGCAAGATTATATGATCATGATGCATGCACGTTTCATACGTCTTCACTGCCTAACAATCTAACGGCTAGACGATGGCATACAACGTTCACTCATAGCGTTAACTAAACGTACTATACGTTCGCAAGTTAGTGTACCTGCAGCAACTCATTTCAGCCCTTCCCACAGTATGAATATCATGCACTGCGGAAATTTAATCTAATACTCACTTAGGTGTACACCCGGTATACACGTAAGCAGTATATGCACCCATCAGAAATTATTACTCCCACAATCAATACTTTCACATATACTTGTGTGTAACAGGTATACGTGTCGGTATCATATAAGCACTCCCCTAGATTGGCGGTTGTCCAATCATGCTCTCACAACTCTCATTACCTTTGGCGTAGAGGCAATTGATCCATACATTACTATTCAGAAGAATAGCATCCATACAATTTCACCCTTGCCATATGGACGACAGAATAACAAAAAATAAGTATGATGCACGACCCCCAAAGTTAGTACTTAAATAGCCACCTAAGTTCCTATTGGGCATAAGGACTTGATCAATGGCACACCTAAATCTTGATAAGAAGGTTTTTCAGATCATACTGTAGCTACAAGTTTTGGCAAATGGAGAAATTTTATTTGAAAATATAGTTTTTCAAATAGAATCATGAACAGTAATGCTAACCACGCTCTGATGCCAGCTGTGACAGAACCGACCAATTTATACCAGATTAAGCACCGAATCGCTGCTTTCGAAGAGACTACAAGTACTTAAGCTCGTACAAACCCGGTAGTCCGGAAATCTCGAAGGATTTCAAGTCATTCAACTTTAACCAAGATCGTAATAGATTAGCGTACATGTCCATGACATACATTCAGTTCGCACATAGTTCAAATACATCGGAGTTCAACAGTTATTACAAACCATAGTTCGAAATCAAAAGCGGAAGCAACATAGTTTTGAAACATAAGTCTTTAGTTCACAATACAGTGCCATTTGCCTGATCAATCCACAAAAGCATCAGGGAAGATAAGAGTCGACCATGCCCATGGTCTAGTCACTGCCCTCGACGGGGTACAGACAGTTCTCGCAATAGCCGTAGAAGCATTGCCCATCTGCAACAACAAGGGATAGAACCCTGAGTACGAGAAGGTACTCAGCTAGACTTACCCGTCAAACCAGAAATAATTGACACCAAGGATTATGCAAGGCTGTATCTGGGGTTGGCCACACTTACCTTTTTGCATGAAAGCATTTTCATTATCAAATAATTATCATTAGAGTGCTAGCAGTCAATTTTATATAATCAACCTGATTAACTAGATTGGCACCTGATCTAGAGCAAACACTTGACTACTTATTCAAGCAAGAGTGACTATTTCATCAATAGCCTTTCAGATTCACCAACATAACCATCATTAATTCCATATATTACTACAGTAACACATGCCCAGTCAAGTTACTCACTAACCAGGAGCGATGGTGATTATAATCGATTCCTACCAGCTGGGGATAAAAATGTCGCACACTCGCCCGACACACCCTGCCAGGTGGCCGTTGGCGACCACTTCAGGAGGTTCGAGAACCCAAATCGCGGGACGGCCATGGGCCCTTCTACACCAGGGGTTATCTCAATGCCAGGTCGCTCAAGCTATTAACTGCCCACGGTCATGCCAGGTCGATCAGGCCCTGCCTGCCCTCGGACCATGCCAGGTCGATCAGAATAGTTGCCCACGGTACATATAAGGCCCTGGGTGTTAGGCGTCAACATCTCCGTCACCGGCTCGAAAAACCTTACTCGGCTTCACGGGAGGTACCGGCACCTGCTCCGTTAAGTGATTGACGCGTTCAAAATGACTGAGGTGTGCCTTCGTCGGGTCCTAATCGACACAGACGGGAGACTACTAGCACACAGAACCCATGTCCTGCTGCTCCTACATCCCGCCCGGTCTCAAATTAATTATCACATGGTTATCTCCATGATAGCACAAGGCTAAACAGGATCAGTATCCACCTATGTGCGGGAGATAGGGAATCACCCGACTTTTACCGGTCTAAGCAGGCTAAGCATAAACGAGCCTAGACCTAACAGGGATATCAATGTAGTAATTGCAGGTGGACAAGGATAATTAATCAATGCAGCAACGGTATCACACAACTCCTATAACCTAATGCAACAAGCATATCAGGTTAACTTGTAAACGGTAATTTGCAAACCATAGGAGAAAATGCTCCGGGGCTTGCCTCTCTCAAAGTCGGCGGGTCGGTGATCGCGGCACTCCGGCAGGTCCTCAGCGTCTCCTTCCGGAACCCTCTCCTCTGGCGTCTCCTCCTGGCACTGCTCCTCCGGCGTCGGATCCTGAGCTTCCACTACCGATCCTGCATGATGCGGTACATGAATGAATAACATGAATGCACATGGGATGCATGGTGATGCAACATGGAGTAACAATTCAGGAGATAAGCATATGTCATCTACTACTACTCAACCACCTAATTTAACATAACTAACTTACTACGTCCTGTTGTCACCACATCAAGGTTTGCTTAATGGGTTTACTATCCTCTAATCAGAGCTAGACTAACCCTAATTAAACAAGCCTATAACAGCAACCCATCCTAGACAGCTTGGAAAAATTCTACAAAAATTACTGGAGATTAACAACACTTAATCTAATCCCCTGTCCAAATTTCACCCCATTTGGACCTAGACTCCACCCCCTATGAAAAAGACAAATTCTATCATGAAAAGGTGCTTTGAACTACACATCCTATCACAAAGTGTCAAACAACAGGTTTCATAATTTTCTTCTGAACTTCTTATCACAAGAGCAGTCAGCAAAATTTACCAAGTCCATACTCTTCATATTTTGAATTACTACAAAATAAACAAGAAAGCAGCATTTAACCATTTTAATTACTACTGCCCAATTATTTCACAGAACAACCTCATATTATATTTTTCTCTGAAACTACACATTCATACAAACCTAACAAAATTGGAATCACATTTTTCTGACTTATACATAATTAGTTATGCATTTTTCAAGTCAACAACACTTTTCTAACTTAAGTAAATCTACACATAAAAATATCACCAATAATGCATTTAACATTTTTCACAGATAGGTCTAAACATGCAGAGCACAACAAAATTTGTTTCACCAGATTTGGACTTAAAATGAGCCTTGAACATAGTTTAGAAGCCTTTAAACCATTTGTGCAAAAACTGGGTTAAAGAAAAACTAAATCTAAAACACTACGGATACCCAACGTAACTCAGCCGAGGCCCAACGCAACGCAGCCGAGGCTTAGCAAAACTGCCACGCACACCCGGCACTTCCGAGCCTCACTGCACACAGACTTCCCTTTTCTCTCGTACTCACTCTTTCTCTGTCGGTCGAGGCCCACTAGACAGGCGACCAAGTTACTGAGGCCAGGCTCGGCAGGTTACCGCGCGAGGCCAGGCTCGGCAGTCAACGGCAGACTTTGGCACCGTCGCTGTTGACCGGCCCTAGCTCATCGGCGGCGAAGCTTCCGGTGACGCCGAGGCCAGCACTGGACGCGAGTTTGCGAGACGAACACGACTGACTGACTTGCTGAGCCAGAGGGATACTGGAGCAAGCTCGACGGCAGCCATGGCGGAGCGGCGGCTCTGCGACGCGTCGGCGAAGCTCATCCCGGTGAGGTTGAGGCCCGGTGAGACCAGCACTAGCTTAAGCAAGTCCTAAGCGACCTATTGGAGCAACTTTCGGGCCTCGGCATCCTCGGCATTGCCCGGAGCGATGCACGGCGGCGGTCCACGGCGGACATGGCGCGACTGGCCCCTGTTCCGGCGAACTCAAGGCACGAGAGAGGTCTCCATCTGACCCTAAGTTACTATGGAGGTTGGGAAGGTAGCAACTGGGCTCGGATTGGGATGGTTTGGCCGGAGATGGCCGGTCCACAGTAGGGTCATGGCGGCGGCCATGGAGGAAGCTTGAGGATGGCATCCGCTGTTCCGGCGGCTAGAAGGGGATAGAGAAGAAACCAACCCTTGCCGGAGAAAGAGGAGATCAGGGCGGAGAAACTGGCGAGAGGAACTGGACGGCGGCGCACGGTGGAGCGAGAAATTGCTCTCCGGAGTACGGCGGGCGGCGGCGTGGAGCACTGGTGAAGATGGAGCGAAGCAGAGCGAGTGAGAGAGCGAGCGAGTGAGTGAGTGAGCGTGCGGAGCACGAGCGCGGAGCGGAGAGGATGCAAATGAGCAGGAGGGCGCAGGTGGGTTGCACCTGGCCAGTTCCCGTCAGGGAGGAGCTCCCGACCGGCGTGGCGGCGTCAGGCATCGCGCGACACGCGGCGGGCGAGGACGGGGTGCATGGGGCGACGTGGCGCTTGCTACGCAAACCACGGGCGGTGATGACGGTGGTTTGGCCGGCCGGCGAGGCGGTCTCGCGGCAGCGGGCGGTTTCTCTCGGCGCGGAGGGAGCTGCGTGCGCGCGGTGGAGAAGAGAGGGGCTGACAAGGGGTCCCACTAGCAGGTTTAAACTAATGAAGTTTGGTTTCAAACCTTGATGCTCTATAACTCCTAAACTAAGCTGAAATAGGAGATGGTCCAAAAATCAAAGTTGCTTAGAATTTTGTAAAGAACAATTCATATTTAAGGCCCAAGTCCAAATTCTGCTTAAAACAAAAGATTTAGTTCTAAACCATTTTTCTAATGCAAGAAATCATAATTTAAAGCTTTTTCTGAGAAAGTGCTTTAAAGCAAAGTTGTTCCTTTCATCAAGATCTACAACTTTGTTATAAGGCACTTGGTCAGAAACAGAAAGCATAACAAGGTTATACTAGACACTAACACAAGGACTTAAGCATTCAACAAGCATATGCACAAGAAATGATGAGATGCTATGCTCATGCCATGTCAAAATTATGCATTTTAAGGAATGCTTAACACCTAGGGTGTAACAGCCCTCCCCTCCTTAAAGGAATCTCGTCCCGAGATTTGAGTTACTAACCAGTCTTTACAAAACTGTGGATATACTTCCTTAAGATAGTCTTCGGTTTCCCATGTGGCATCCCGGTCGTCTTGTTCACTCCAAGACACTTTATATTGCTTCAACATTCTTCCGCGAGTTACTCTTTCTTTCTCATCGAGTACTCGATATGGCTTCACCGAGTAAGTAAGGTCGGATTGTAACTTGATATTGGCCGGTTGTACTTCCTCTTCTGGAACTCGAAGACATTTCTTTAATTGTGACACATGGAATACTGGGAATATAGCCTTTAAATGTTCAGGCAACTGTAGTTGATAAGCTACTTCTCCCCTCCTTTCCGTTATCCTGTAGGGTCCCACAAACCTTGGCGCTAACTTTCTTTTCATGCCAAAACGTCTAACACCTTTCATGGGTGATACTTTTAAATACACATAGTCACCTACTTTGAACTCAAGTGGTCTTCTTCGCTTATCGGCATAGCTTTTCTGTCGAGACTGTGCTGCTGCGATATGTTGTTGAATTATTCTAACTTGTTCTTCTGCTTCCCTAACAAAGTCAATCCCATAATAGTGACGCTCTCCTGGTTCAACCCAACTTATTGGTGTTCTACATCTTCTGCCATACAGAGGTTCGAAAGGTGCCATATGAATGCTTTCTTGATAACTGTTGTTGTAAGCAAATTCTGCTAATGGCAACAACTTCTCCCAAGATCCCTTCACTGATATTACACATGCTCTCAACATATCCTCTAAAACCTGATTCACTCTTTCAGTTTGCCTTGAAGTCTGGGGATGGTAAGCTGAACTATGGATTAACTTAGTACCTAATTCCTTTTGCAGTTTCTCCCAGAATGGTGCAGTAAATTGTGTTCCACGATCCGAAACTATGACTTTGGGTATACCATGCAATCGGACAATCTGATTGATATAGATCTCTGCATAATCCGGTGCTCGATAACAGGTTTTAACTGGTATGAAATGAGCGGTCTTGGTGAGACGGTCAACTATTACCCATATCGAATCATTTCCCTTCTGAGTGGTGGGCAAACCGGTGATAAAATCCATACTCACTTCTTCCCATTTCCATTCAGGTATTGGTAAAGGTTGAAGTGTTCCGGCTGGCTTCAGGTGAATAGCCTTCACCCGACAACACGTGTCGCATCTGGCTACATATGCGGCAATTTCCTTCTTCATTTTGGTCCACCAAAATCTTGGACGCCAATCTTGATACATCTTAGTGCTTCCGGGATGAATAGACAATTTAGAAAGATGAGCCTCATCCATGATCTGATTTTTAAGTTCCCTATTCTTGGGTACCACTAGGCGATTATCAAACCATAACACTCCCTTATCATCAACTCGAAAATGTTTTACTGGTTCAGTGGCAGTTCTTAGCCTCTCTTTGATATAATAAATTTCCTTGTCTGTTTTCTGCCCTTCCAGAATCTGATCAACTAAGGTGCTCTGCAGCTCGATGTGACGCAGGATAACAGGGTGTACGAGACTAAACTCGTCTTCTGGTTGTAACCTCAAGTTATTACAATGCGACTTCCGACTCAGAGCATCAGCAACTACATTTGCCTTTCCTGGGTGATAATGTATCTGCAAATTGTAATCCTTAATCAATTCAAGCCATCTTCTCTGCCTCATGTTCAGTTCAGGTTGAGTGAAGATGTACTTGAGACTTTTGTGGTCAGTGTACATGTTACAGACGTTACCAAGCAGATAATGTCTCCATATTTTTAGAGCGTGTACCACAGCAGCTAATTCCAAATCATGCGTAGGATAATTAACTGGCGAGAGGAACTGGACGGCGGCGCACGGTGGAGCGAGAAATTGCTCTCCGGAGTACGGCGGGCGGCGGCGTGGAGCACTGGTGAAGATGGAGCGAAGCAGAGCGAGTGAGAGAGCGAGCGAGTGAGTGAGTGAGCGTGCGGAGCACGAGCGCGGAGCGGAGAGGATGCAAATGAGCAGGAGGGCGCAGGTGGGTTGCACCTGGCCAGTTCCCGTCAGGGAGGAGCTCCCGACCGGCGTGGCGGCGTCAGGCATCGCGCGACACGCGGCGGGCGAGGACGGGGTGCATGGGGCTACGTGGCGCTTGCTACGCAAACCACGGGCGGTGATGACGGTGGTTTGGCCGGCCGGTGAGGCGGTCTCGCGGCAGCGGGCGGTTTCTGCCGGCGCGGAGGGAGCTGCGTGCGCGCGGGGGAGAAGAGAGGGGCTGACAGGGGGTCCCACTGGCAGGTTTAAACTAATGAAGTTTGGTTTCAAACCTTGATGCTCTATAACTCCTAAACTAGGCCGAAATAGGAGATGGTCCAAAAATCAAAGTTTCTTAGAATTTTGTAAAGAACAATTCATATTTAAGGCCCAAGTCCAAATTCTGCTTAGAACAAAAGATTTAGTGCTAAACCATTTTTCTAATGCAAGAAATCATAATTTAAAAGCTTTTTCTGAGAAAGTGCTTTAAAGCAAAGTTGTTCCTTTCATCAAGATCTACAACTTTGTTATAAGGCACTTGGTCAGAAACAGAAAGCATAACAAGGTTATACTAGACACTAACACAAGGACTTAAGCATTCAACAAGCATATGCACAAGAAATGATGAGATGCTATGCTCATGCCATGTCAAAATTATGCATTTTAAGGAATGCTTAACACCTAGGGTGTTACATGAGGCTTCCGTCCTTGGAGCGAACCGGGCGCCGGGTGGGGGACGATGGGGTAGAAATAGGCCGTGTACTAGCGCTAACGGAAAAAACGGCCGAAAACGGAGGAGGACGGCGCGTCCGCGCGGGTTTGGCCACAGTCGCGGATAGCTAGCGGGGTGCCCAAGACGCCCCATGCGTTTCCAGCGCGCGAGGCTTCCGTCCTTGGGGCGAAACGGGCGCCGGGAGGGGGACGATCGGGTAGAAATAGGCCGTGTACTAGCGCTAACGGAAAAATCGGCCGAAAACGTAGGAGGCCGGCGCGTCCGCGCGGGTTTGGCCACAGTTGCGGATAGCTAGCGGGGTGCCCAAGATGCCCCATGCGTTTCCAGCGCGCGAGGCTTCCGTCCTTGGGGCGAATCGGGCGCCGGGAGGGGGACGATGGGGTAGAAATAGGCCGTGTGCTAGCGTTAACGGAAAAATCGGCCGAAAACGGAGGAGGCCAGCGCGTCCGCGCGGGTTTGGCCACAGTCGCGGATAGCTAGCGGGGTGCCCAAGACGCCCCATGCGTTTCCAGCGTGCGAGGCTTCCGTCCTTGGGGCGAACCGGGCGCCGGGAGGGGGACGATGGGGTAGAAATAGGCCGTGTACTAGCGCTAACGGAAAAAACGGCCGAAAACGGAGGAGGCCGGCGCGTCCGCGCGGGTTTGGCCACAGTCGCGGATAGCTAGCGGGGTGCCCAAGACGCCCCATGCGTTTCCAGCGCGCGAGGCTTCCGTCCTTGGGGCGAAACGGGCGCCGGGAGGGGGACGATCGGGTAGAAATAGGCCGTGTACTAGCGCTAACGGAAAAATCAGCCGAAAACGTAGGAGGCCGGCGCGTCCGCGCGGGTTTGGCCACAGTTGCGGATAGCTAGCGGGGTGCCCAAGATGCCCCATGCGTTTCCAGCGCGCGAGGCTTCCGTCCTTGGGGCGAACCGGGCGCCGGGAGGGGGACGATGGGGTAGAAATAGGCCGTGTGCTAGCGTTAACGGAAAAATCGGCCGAAAACGGAGGAGGCCAGCGCGTCCGCGCGGGTTTGGCCACAGTCGCGGATAGCTAGCGGGGTGCCCAAGACGACCCATGCGTTTCCAGCGTGCGAGGCTTCCGTCCTTGGGGCGAACCGGGCGCCGGGAGGGGGACGATGGGGTAGAAATAGGCCGTGTACTAGCGCTAACGGAAAAAACGGCCGAAAACGGAGGAGGCCGGCGCGTCCGCGCGGGTTTGGCCACAGTCGTGGATAGCTAGCGGGGTGCCCAAGACGCCCCATGCGTTTCCAGCGCGCGAGGCTTCGGTCCTTGGGGCGAAATGGGCGCCGGGAGGGGGACGATCGGGTAGAAATAGGCCGTGTACTAGCGCTAACGGAAAAATCGGCCGAAAACGTAGGAGGCCGGCGCGTCCGCGCGGGTTTGGCCACAGTTGCGGATAGCTAGCGGGGTGCCCAAGATGCCCCATGCGTTTCCAGCGCGCGAGGCTTCCGTCCTTGGGGCGAACCGGGCGCCGGGAGGGGGACGATGGGGTAGAAATAGGCCGTGTGCTAGCGTTAACGGAAAAATCGGCCGAAAACGGAGGAGGCCAGCGCGTCCGCGCGGGTTTGGCCACAGTCGCGGATAGCTAGCGGGGTGCCCAAGACGCCCCATGCGTTTCCAGCGTGCGAGGCTTCCGTCCTTGGGGCGAACCGGGCGCCGGGAGGTGGACGATGGGGTAGAAATAGGCCGTGTACTAGCGTTAACGGAAAAATCGGCCGAAAACAGAGGACGCTGGCGCGTCCGCGCGGGTTTGGCCACAGTCGCGGATAGATAGCGGGGTGCCCAAGACGCCCCATGCATTTCCAGCGCGCGAGGCTTCCGTCCTTGGGGCGAAGCGGGCGCCGGGAGGGGGACGATGGGGTAGAAATAGGTCGTGTACTAGCGTTAACGGAAAAATCGGCCGAAAACGGAGGAGGCCGGCGCCTCCGCACGGGTTTGGCCATAGTCGCGGATAGCTAGCGGGGTGCCGAAGACGCCCCATGCATTTCCAGCGCGCGAGGCTTCCGTCCTTGGGCCGAACCGGGCGCCGGGAGGGGGACGATGGGGTAGAAATAGGCCGTGTACTAGCGCTAACGGAATAATCGGCCAAAAACGGAGGAGGCCGGCGCGTCCGCGTGGGTTTGGCAACAGTCGCGGATAGCTAGCGGGGTGCCCAAGACGCCCCATGTGTTTCCAGCACGCGAGGCTTCCGTCCTTGGGGCGAACCGGGCGCCGGGAGGGGGACGATGGGGTAGAAATAGGCCGTGTACTAGCCCTAACGGAAAACTCGGCCGAAAACAGAGGAGGCCGGCGCGTCCGCGCGGGTTTGGCCACAGTCGCGGATAGCTAGCGGGGTGCCCAAGACGCCCCATGCGTTTCTAGCGCGCGAGCCTTCCGTCCTTGTGGCGAACCGGGCGCCGGGAGGGGGACGATGGGGTAGAAATAGGCCGTGTACTAGCGTTAACGGAAAAATCGGCCAAAAACGGAGGAGGCCGGCGCGTCTGCGCGGGTTTGGCCACAGTCGCGGATAGCTAGCGGGGTGCCCAAGACGCCCCATGCATTTCCAGCGCGCGAGGCTTCTGTCCTTGGGGCGAACCGGGCGCCTGGAAGGGGACGATGGGGTAGAAATAGGCCGTGTACTAGCGCTAACGGAAAAATCGGCCGAAAACGGAGGAGGCCGGCGTGTCCGCGCGGGTTTGGCCACAGTCGCGGATAGCTAGCGGGGTGCCCAAGACGCCCCATGCGTTTCCAGCGTGCGAGGCTTCCGTCCTTGGGGCGAACCGGGCGCCGGGAGGGGGACGATGGGGTAGAAATAGGCCGTGTACTAGCGCTAACGGAAAAATCGGCCGAAAATGGAGGAGGCCGGCACGTCCGCACGGGTTTGGCCACAGTCACGGATAGCTAGCGGGGTGCCCAAGACGCCCCATGCGTTTCCAGCGCGCGAGGCTTCCGTCCTTGGGGCGAACCGGGCGCGGGGAGGGGGACGATGGGGTAGAAATAGGCCGTGTACTAGCGCTAACGGAAAAATCGGCCAAAAACGGAGGAGGCCGGCGCATCCGCGTGGGTTTGGCAACAGTCGCGGATAGCTAGCGGGGTGCCCAAGACGCCCCATGCACTTCCAGCGCGCGAGGCTTCCGTCCTTGGGGCGAACCGGGCGCCGGGAGGGGGACGATGGTGTAGAAATAGGCCGTGTACTAGCGCTAACGGAAAAATCGGCCAAAAACGGAGGAGGCCGGCGCATCCGCGCGGGTTTGGCAACAGTCGCGGATAGCTAGCGGGGTGCCCAAGACGCCCCATGCACTTCCAGCGCGCGAGGCTTCCGTCCTTGGGGCGAACCGGGCGCCGGGAGGGGAACGATGGTGTAGAATTAGGCCGTCTATTAGCGCTAACGGAAAAATCGGTCCAAAACGGAGGAGGCCGGCGCGTCCGCGTGGGTTTGGCCATAGTCGCGGATAGCTAGCAGGGTGACCAAGACGCCCCATGCGTTTCCAGCGCGCGAGGCTTCCGTCCTTGGGGCGAACCGGGCGCCGAGAGGGGGACGATGGGGTAGAAATTTGCCATGTACTAGCGCTAACGGAAAAATCTGCCGAAAACGGAGGAGGCCGGCGCGTCCGCGCGGGTTTGGCCACAGTCGCGGATAGCTAGCGGGGTGCCCAAGACGCCCATGAGTTTCCAGCACGCGAGGCTTCCGTCCTTGAGGCGAACCGGGCGCTGGGAGGGGGACGATGGGGTAGAAATAGGCCGTGTACTAGCGTTAACGGAAAAATTGGCCGAAAACGGAGGAGGCCAGCGCGTCCGCGCGGGTTTGGCCACAGTCGCGGATAGCTAGCGGGGTGCCCAAGACGCCCCATGCGTTTCAAGCGCGCGAGGCTTCCGTCCTTCTAGCGAACCGGGCGCCGGGAGGGGGACGATGGGGTAGAAATAGGCCGTGTACTAGCGTTAACGGAAAAATCGGCTGAAAACGGAGGAGGCCGGTGCGTCCGCGCGGGTTTGGCCACAGTCGCGGATAGCTAGCGGGGTGCCCAAGACGCCCCATGCATTTCCAGCACGCGAGGCTTCCGTCCTTAGGGTGAACCGGGCACCGGGAGGGGGACGATGGGGTAGAAATAGGCCGTGTACTAGCGTTAACGGAAAAATCGGCCGAAAATGGAGGAGGCCTGCGCGTTCGCGCGGGTTTGGCCACAGTCGCGGATAGCTAGCGGGGTGCCCAAGACGCCCCATGCGTTTCCACCGCGCGAGGCTTCCGTCCTTAGGGCGAACCGGGCGCCGGGAGGGGGACGATGGGGTAGAAATAGGTCGTGTACTAGCGTTAACGGAAAAATCGGCCGAAAACGGAGGAGGCTGCGGATACATGGGTGTATGCCGGGTCTCTGAGTGATGAGTGATTGTCAACGGGTTTGATCGCATGTTCTTTCGCTTGTGTTGTGCAGGTGTCGAGCACGGAGACAGTGATCGAGGGCAAGGTGAAGGTCAAGTTGAGACGTGTCGTGCCGACGGACTGGGTGCGATGAAGGATGGGCGTGCCGTGCGGCGGACGTGCCATGCCGATGGATCGAGCAGTGAAGGGCGAACGTGAGGCTTGGACTGAGGGACCGGAGTGCCTGAGGATCAATGGTGGTGGCTGGCAGCCTGGGACAGCGACAAGTGAAGACTTGCGGGGCACGGTGTTGCTCGGGTCGAGGACCTGGGGACACGTGTCGGTGGACGGGGTGCACGGGCGGTGCATCCCCTCTACAGCGTCGGTTTGGTGGTAGAGCCAGGGAAAAACCATCGGGTGGACGGTTTCCAGGTTTGGGCCTCAAAACCTAGGCGTGGACGGTTTCCGAGTTTGACCACAAAACTCGGGCTGAGGGTTTCCGAGTTTGGCCTCAAAACTCGGGCTGAGGACGGTTTCCAGGTTTGGGCCTCAAAACCTGGGTGCTGCGGGTTTTCTGAGTTTGGGCCTCAAAACTCAGGCTGGTGGGCTGGTTTCCCGGTTTGGGCCTCAAAACCGGGGATTGGCTGGAAAAGGCTGGTTTCCCGGTTTGGGCCACAAAACCGGGGGTGCAGAGCGAGGGCGGCACGTGGCGGCAATCGGAAGGTAGCGTGGAGGCAACGCGGACGACTTGTGCGGGCGTGGCCGTCGGATACACCTACCACCGAGTTGGTCCAGAATAACCTTAGGGTTTAGCTGGTTCGCTCTATAATTAGATTAGAGAGGGGTAGAGTAGGAAATAGACTTAAACTAGAATAGGATAAGTAGTCGGGGAGACACCCTCCTCCCCCTATCTCAGTTTTAGCCATCTCATTTGCTCTTGCACTTAGGGTTTCCTGCTATCTCCATCCCCTGCTGTAGCTAGCTGAGATCCGCAGAGAGACTTGACTCTGTGTACTGTTGATTTTTAGGAAAGGAGGCCGTAACCTCCTTGTCGTAGCATGTGTTTGCGCTTCAGCTGCAAGATCGTGTGTCGATTCGTGTTTTGATTCGAGTTCGTCTTTGTTCTTCGCGTTCTTTGTTTCCCCACGTTTTTCCCGTCACTCGATCTCCCTCTCCGGTGCATCTTTGCGAAATCCGTTTGAATCAATTTGTTCGTATTTGAAAGGAGAACATTTCCACCGAAGGAATTCATCTATCTCCCTACGAACAAGTAGATCGGGTTGATTTCGTTTTCGGATCAATTTTTTGTTCATCCACCTTCCCTTTTGTTTTCCCGTTGATTTAGTTGATTTGAGGGGATGATTTCTTGGGGATAGTCTCCTAACTACTCCTAGATCATCTTCTCCAAGTTGGGGAACTTGGGATTTTGAGTTGGATCGAATTTGAAGGGATTTGAGACAAGGGCGTTCAAAATCGCCTTCTCTGGACACCCGCGGACAGTCCGCGGTTTGACCGGCGGACAGTCCGGGCATCGGGGAGCAGCCGTATCAGTGGCTGTGTTCTTCGATCGGGAACTGTTCACGTGACCGGCGGACAGTCCGCCGTTGTGGTCCGCGGATAGTCCGGGACTCGGGCAGGGGACTTCAGCAGCTGTGCAGTTTTGCACTTTTGACCGGCGGACAGTCCGCCACCCAGGCGCGGACAGTCCGGTCTTGGGCGGACAGTCCGGCACTCCAGGCCCGGACAGTCCGGGATCCTGCTGAGTGCTCCGGTTTAGTGCTTTTGCTCTCCCGACTTGCTCGCTTCGTTTTCGGACTTCTCGTTTGGCCCTAGAGCTGACCAAGGAAGTTCTCTAAATATCTTTGCTACTCGTTAGCATCGGTGTTTGGGGATTTCTCGACATAGCCTCCTATCTACGTTCGGGACTTGGTTTTTAGGGAGCGAACTTGTGCCGGTGCTTTTGGTCTTTGCTCGGTTTGTGTTTGGTGGTGCTCCGCTGTGATCCTAGGGATCATCCACCCTCTTCCAAGGGTCGTGAGCATCACGTCTTGGGTCCGTGCTTTTCGGGGTTGAATTTGGGACACTTGGCCAAAGTTTCAGAAGAAATTTGATTGGCTCCCATTCACCCCCCCTCTGGTCGCCTTGTTTGTGCTTTCTCGGTCCTTCAATTGGTATCGGAGCAGGTTAAGGATCTTCCACCTTAGCCGGTTCCAGATCCACCGAAGGCGACATGGATCGCGGCGTAGGCAAACCGCCGTTTTTCGATGGGACGAACTATGCGTATTGGAAGATATGCATGTCGGCCTATCTGCAGAGTTTGGGTGCTTCCATTTGGGATATTTGCAACTCTGCTGATTACGTGGTCTTGGCTGCTCATGTGACTCAGCATCAGATCGATGAGCACGATGCCAATAGCCGAGCCCGTAATGCTCTCTTTTAGTGTTTGAGCATGGGAGAGTTTGATCGCGTTTCTCACCTCTCTACGGCTCGGGAGATTTGGGCCACCCTCATGCATTTTCATGAGGGCACCTCTCAAGTCAAAACCCGACTCTATGAGTCGTTCAAGAGAGAGTATGAGAACTTTCGACATCAGCCTGGCGAGAGCATAGAAAGTTTATTCGCTCACTTTCAGGTGATTGTCAACAGGATGAGGGCTAACAAGGAGCAGTTGCCTTTCGATGATCATGAGAGAGCTTTGAAGCTTTTGCATACTCTCGATCGGTCGGTGTGGGATTCCAAGGTTCAGGCGATCATCGAATCACCTAACTATGAGACCCTCACGTGCGACAAGCTCTTCAGTAAGCTCAAGTCCAGTGAGATTGACGCCATGTCGAGGGCTTCTTATGCAAACCCTTCTGGCCCGACTATGGCTTTGGTTTCTGGCTCTTCCGCTAACCCCTCTGCTGGCTTTGCCCTTTCATCTCTGTTTTCTGTCACAGAGGATCAGCTGGAGTCTTTGGGAGACGAGGAGTTGGCTTTGCTTGCCAACCGGTTCACGCGGTTCCACAACAACCACATGAACCGTCGCCGCGGAGGAGGACGCTCGGGCTGCTACGAGTGCGGCGACCCCGACCACTTCATCGCCAACTGCCCCAAGAAGAACAAGCATTCGGGGAAGGGTGATCATGGGTGCAAGTACGACTCCAAGCACAAGGAGAAGCACGTCCCCCCAAGGCACAAGAAGCGGGGCGGCTTCGACAAAGAGTACATCAAGAAGAAGTACTTGGAGAAGGCCCAAGCTGAGCAGCGTGCGTTCGTCGCCACGCTCAGCGACGTCGACGTCTCGGATGACGACTCCGCTTCCTCAAGCGATGACGAGTCCGAGAAGATGAAGAAGATCGAGGACAAGCTCAACGGTCTTTGCTTCTTCGCCGGAGACGAAGGCCTCTGCACCATGGCGCTCGGAGATGAGGTCGGAGGTGAGCTGGAGCACACGCCTCGGAACGACGACGACGACGACACCTCCCAGGTATCTCTCACCTACGATGAGCTTTCTTTCGAGGTTGAGAAGCTTACTGCTGCCCTCCTTAGCCAAGATAAACTGCTTAGGCGTGCCGCTAGAGAGCGCAAGGAGTTCAGGCAGAAGTGGGAGGACACGGTGAGGGAGCTTGAGTTTGCCAAGTCCACCGTGGTCGTGTCGGAGGAGGTTGAGTGCGAGTCGTGCACCACGCACATGACTGACCTTCTCACTTTGAGAGGTAAGTATGCTGCATTGGTAGGAGAGCTGGATGAGCTGAAGGCTAGACCTTCCTTGCTGGGTGCATGCAAGACTTGTCCTGTCTTGCAATTCGAGTTGGCAGAGAAGAATGCCAAGATTGTGTCTCTTGAAGAGGCCAGCTCGGGTAGCACTTGTGTCACGAGGTGTGCTTTGTGTGAGGGCTTGGAGATGGAGATTGCTAATGTCAAGCATGGCAAGATGCAAACCGAGGAGGAAAACACATAACTTCGGACCATCTTGTCATGGGTGTCTTGTGGGGAGCCGCAGCTCGGGATGATGATCTCCCAATTCAAGCGAGCTGCTGGAGGTCCAGGTGTAGGTTTTGCTCCGGGTGTTGATCTTTCCGCCTTTGGGAAGATTGGAGAGTCGAGTGGTCTGAATCCTAGTGAGAAGCCCAATTCCACCACTACTCCCAAACTGACCAAGCTTCCACCCAAAGAGTTTGTCAAGCCTACCACCAAGGACGGGGTGTTTGAGGAACCCCCGAGAGCTCCACCCAAGAACCAGCAGTGGCAGCCCAAGCCAAACCACCTCAAAAACAAGCTTGACACAATGCCACCCATCCAGCAGGAGTGTTTGCCACAGAAGGGCAAAGTGAGCCATACCCACAGTCCTGCGTACCAACAACCCCCTGTGCGTGCGGTGAGGTACCAGTGTGACTTCTGTGGGAGGGATGGTCACTTGAGTGAGTTCTGCTTTTGGCGCAAGCGAGAGGCGCGCCGTGCTCGGGAGATGGACAACCCGGACTTGTACCACCCTTTCCATGGTGGGCATGTGCCGAATGTCCAGAGGACAGCTGCTAGGTCTGGAGGGCAAGTTCCCAGGCCTAGGCAGGAGAGGAGAGCTCCGAGGAGAGACGGTAGGCCTAGAGGTCCAGAACCTCAAGTCCCTAGGCGTAGGCCTCGTAGAGAGCGTGCCCGGCGGGAGCCTGCAGTTGTAGGCTATGGACCCCGTGGCGGAGGCTTTGTAGCTGAGCGCTTTCCCCCACCGCGTTTTGAGTATCGCGGTGAGCGCTCCTTCCCTAGCGGACCAGGTTTTCCTGTGCGTGGTGATCGCTACCCCCGTAGACAGTCTAGGAATGATTTTTTCACTGACCGTTCTTTTGAGCAGCCGGCCCAACACTGGTATCCTTCCTATTTCACTAACCCCAGTGTTGGACCGTATGCTCACCCTATGTCTTTTTATTGATGTAGGTAAGACGGTTGGAGGACATTTGGTTGGTGGATTCCGGTTGTTCGAGGCACATGACCGGAAACGCCAAGTGGTTCTCCAGCCTTAGCCTGGTCGCCGGAAAGGAGTACATAACCTTCGGCGACAACAGTAAAGGTAAGGTATTGTCTCGTGGGTCGGTGTGGGTTAATGAGAACTTTGTGTTGCGCGATGTTGCTCTTGTTTCTAACCTGCATTTTAACTTGCTTTCTGTTTCGCAACTTTTTGATAATGACTATGAGATTCATTTTAAACCGAACCTTAGTCGCATCTTAGATCCTCAGGGCGATCTTGTATGTCTGATTTCGCCCTTTGGGAAAGTCTTTCGCGCGAATTTCTCGGAGTGGTTTGGTTCTTCTCGGTGTCTTTTGGCTAGTCCTTCTTCCTCCGATCTTTGGAAGTGGCATAGGAGGCTCGGTCATTTAAGCTTCGACTTACTTGCAAGACTTAGCTCACTTGGCCTAATCCGAGGATTGCCCAAGCTTTCAATGGAGAAGGATCTGGTTTGCCATTCTTGCAGACATGGGAAGATGGTTGCCGCTCCCCACCATCCAGTGACTAAGGTCATGACCTCGCACCCTGGAGAGCTTTTACACATGGACCTTGTTGGTCCAGCTCGGGTGAGCTCGGTTGGTGGCAAGTGGTATGTTTTGGTTGTTGTTGACGACTTTTCGAGGTATTCGTGGGTCTTCTTTTTGTCTGAGAAGACTGAGACTTTCTCCTTCGCTCGCATTCTGATTTTACGTCTTCAGAATGAGTTCCCTTTGAACTCGATGCGAGCTATTAGAAGTGATAATGGTTCCGAATTCAAGAATTCGGATTTTGAGAAGTTTTGTGACCGCCTTGGTTTGGAGCATCAGTTTTCTTCCTCCTACACACCGCCCCAAAATGGTTTTGTAGAGAGGAAGAATTGGACCCTTGTTGAGATGGCCAGGACGATGCTCGATGAGCATAGGACTCCTAGGCGCTATTGTGCCGAAGCTATGAACACTGCATGCTACATTTCAAATCGCATTTTTCTGAGAGCGTTCTTGAAAAAGACTTCTTATGAGTTGCGTTTTGGTAGACAGCCCAAGGTGAGTTATTTTAGAGTTTTCAGTTGCCACTGTTTTATATTAAAGAAAGGCAACCTGGACAAGTTTGAGTCTCGATCTTCTAACAGGGTATTTTTGGGTTATGGCACTCACACTAGAGCATATCGTGTACTTAACCTTGATACTAACTGAGTCATGGAGACATCAGATGTCACCTTCGATGAGACTCTTGTATGTCCTTCTTCTCGTTTTGAGCGTGCAGGTGATCATGAGGTTGGAGAGCCTCTTTTCGATGACGAGGATGAGGGTGCTGAAGGTATGGATGATCCAGCACCCCCTCCACCTGCCGCACCGCCAAGAGCGGCCTCGATGACGACTCACGGCCCCGACACCTCTTCTTCCTGGGGGCCGTGGGATCCTCCACCTCACGCGGTACCTTTTGTACCCGGGGTGGAACCAGCTGCTGTTGAGGGGGAGGTCACTTCTTCCCGGGAGGCGCCACGACACATACAGCGCCAGCACCCCCCTCAGCAGATGATCGGCGACATCGGCGAGCGAGTCACTCGCTCCAGGTCACAGCACATCTCTCACTTCGCTCATTCTGCTTTTGTTGCTAATTTTGAGCCCCGAGATGTTGGACACGCTTTGACGGATCCGGATTGGGTCAATGCCATGCATGAGGAGTTAGAAAACTTTGAGCGAAATCGGGTTTGGGTTCTAGTTCCACCTCCACCTGACTGTAAGCTTATTGGGACAAAATGGGTTTTCAAAAACAAGCAAGGAGAGGATGGCCACGTTGTGAGAAACAAGGCCAGGCTTGTAGCGAAGGGGTATAGTCAGAAGGAGGGGATAGACTATGAGGAGACTTTTGCTCCTGTAGCTCGTTTGGAGGCTATTAGGATACTCTTGGCTTTTGCTGCATCCAAAGGTTTCAAACTTTTTCAAATGGATGTCAAGAGTGCTTTCTTAAACGGCTACATAGAAGACGAAGTTTATGTTGAGCAACCCCCCGGTTTTGAAAATCCCAAGTTTCCAAACCATGTTTTTAAACTCCACAAAGCTTTATATGGTTTGAAACAAGCCCCTAGAGCCTGGTATGATAGATTGAAAACTCTTCTGCTTGCTAAGGGTTTTAAAATGGGATGTGTAGATAAGACGCTCTTTCCTCCTCAGGCAAGGCAAAGACACACTCTTGGTCCAGATTTACGTGGATGATATCATTTTCGGTGGTTCTTCTCACGCTTTGGTTGCCAAGTTTGCAGATACCATGAGCAGGGAGTTCGAGATGAGCATGATGGGCGAGCTGACTTTCTTTCTCGGGTTGCAAATTAAGCAATCCCGAGAGGAAACGTTTGTACACCAGGGCAAGTACACCAAGGACTTGCTAAAGCGGTTCGATATGGGTGAGGCCAAGCCTCTTCCAACACCCATGTCGACGACGACCGCCCTGGATGCGGACGTGGATGGAGAAGCAATGGACCAGAAGGAGTACCGCAGCATGATCGGGTCGCTGCTCTACCTGACGGCGACACGCCCAGACATTCAGTTCGCGGTGTGTCTGTGCGCACGCTTTCAGGCGTCGCCGTGCACTTCTCACCGTCAGGCGGTGAAGCGCATATTCAGGTACCTTCGTTTCACGCCTGAGATCGGGATTTGGTATTCTGCTTCCTCCACCCTCTCGCTTTGCGGTTATTCCGATGCCGATTTTGCTGGTTGTCGCATTGAGCGCAAGTCCACTTCTGGGACTTGCCAATTTATTGGATCTTCTCTTGTATCGTGGTCTTCTCGCAAGCAGTCTAGTGTCGCCCAGTCTACCATGGAGGCTGAGTATGTTGCTGCGGCTAGCTGCTGTTCCCAGTTACTCTGGATGATGGCCACTTTGCGTGATTTTGGTTTGAGCTTTTCTCGCGTGCCTTTGCTTTGTGACAGCACGAGTGCTATTAGCGTTGCTAAGAACCCCGTGCTTCACTCGAAAACCAAACACATTGATGTGCGCTTTCATTTCTTGCGAGACCACCAGGAGAAGGGTGATATCGACCTTCGCCATATCGATACTCATCACCAACTGGCTGATATTTTCACCAAGCCTTTAGATGAGTCAACCTTTAATAGGTTGAGGGGTGAGCTTGGTGTGTGTTTCCCCTTTTAGATGAGGGAAGCATTTTGATCTTGTATCATAAACTGACTCCTTTATTTTGATCTTCTTTTCTTTTGCATTTTAGCATACGCATTTACCTTCTGAGCTTCATGTTTATAATCACTAGAATGTAACTATGCTCTGGTTAGTATGCTCCGATGCTTATGTTGATGCTTGTAGCTTATGCTCCTTCTGATCACTAGTACATGTTATAAGTTGAGCTATTTTTGGAATGGTGAATTTGCTTATAAATCTGAAAATGTTCACCATTGAGATATGCAACTAGCATGTGTAGGGTGTGTTGAGTCCATTCCTGCTTTTTATATGTGCTAGGTTGCTATGTCTCTAGTTCTGAGTCATTCACTTGCTTGGTCTATTCATATCATGTTTAAAATTTGAACCAAGTTTTAGTGAATTGAAAAGATCGAGATGGGATTGCTTGTCAACACCTCACGGTATCGAGACTGTCTCTCATTGCACCTTGAGTTAAACTTGAGCCGTGTAGTGTATGACCGAAACCGTAGCTTTAAGCTTCTGATTGCTTTGGCATAGGCTTCGCTCGGTTGAAAAGTTAGGCAATGACAAGCTTTCAACCTCTCGCAATCACATGCTGAATTTGAACTTGTGTAATTTCACCGCTGCAACTCCGATATTAAAACTGAAATCACAAGTATGTTTCATTCCTATGCATGATGATTGAACTTTGCTAGGGGTAGTTCACCTTGTATATATGCTTAGCAATTGTTTGGATTCCTACCTATACATGTGGAGTGCTATTTTGATGGTTACTATCTTTTTGGCTAAAAACTGCTCACTTGCTCATCTGCTTCATATTTCTTATGTGTGATCAGTTTGAGCCTTCGCTATTTGAGTGCTTAGTTGAGTCATTGGAGCTATACTGTTTAGAGCATTTTTGCACTCTTTTGAATATAAGCCTGAAGCTGCTAACTTGCATTTCTTACTTCATATGCATGTTGGAAGGGGGAGTTTCTTGCCTTGCTGCCTTTTCTTGATTAGTGCATTTTCAACTAAGGGGGAGAAATTGCAAATCACCATGTGTTTCCCGGATGTTCAACCAAGGGGGAGTTTTTGTCAAGGGGGAGATTTTCAAATCTTTATGCTCTACTCATGTTGGACCTAAGGGAGTTTCCCTAGTTGATTGCACTTGTCGAGGGGGAGTTTGCTAGTTGTGTTGAGCCGCTGCCTCTGTCTTGAGGGACTAGCAAACATTTTTTTTTCTCAATTGGTGTCAAGTTTGATTTCGATTGGTCCGGAGTGGTTTTCTTGCTAGTTGTGTTGAGCCTCTGTGCCTCTATCTTGAGGGACTAGCACTTTGCCATTTTATGCTCCGATTTTCGATTGGAATCTTGCTAGCGGTGTTGAGCATGTTCTACCTCTTCTTGAGGGCTAGCTTTGCTTTGCTTGGTTGCGTCAAGCCGTTGCCCAAGTCTTTGGGGACCAAGTTGTTTCGCTCTTTCCACTTGACCTTCTTCGGCTTTGCTATGCTTTTGGGTCATTTGGTCGAGTTCTCTCTTCTCCTTCTTCCTTCTTCTTCTTTTCATTATGATTTGTGTGTGTAGTTGACAATGCACTCATCAAGGGGGAGATTGCGGATACATGGGTGTATGCCGGGTCTCTGAGTGATGAGTGATTGTCAACGGGTTTGATCGCATGTTCTTTGGCTTGTGTTGTGCAGGTGTCGAGCACGGAGACAGTGATCGAGGGCAAGGTGAAGGTCAAGTTGAGACGTGTCGTGCCGACGGACTGGGTGCGATGAAGGATGGGCGTGCCGTGCGGCGGACGTGCCATGCCGATGGATCGAGCAGTGAAGGGCGAACGTGAGGCTTGGACTGAGGGACCGGAGTGCCTGAGGATCAACTGTGGTGGCTGGCAGCCTGGGACAGCGACAAGTGAAGACTTGCGGGGCACGGTATTGCTCGGGTCGAGGACCTGGGGACACGTGTCGGTGGACAGGGTGCACGGGCGGTGCATCCCCTCTACAGCGTCGGTTTGGTGGTAGAGCCAGGGAAAAACCATCGGGTGGACGGTTTCCAGGTTTGGGCCTCAAAACCTGGGCGTGGACGGTTTCTGAGTTTGACCACAAAACTCGGGCTGAGGGTTTCCGAGTTTGGCCTCAAAACTCGGGCTGAGGACGGTTTCCAGGTTTGGGCCTCAAAACCTGGGTGCTGCGGGTTTTCTGAGTTTGGGCCTCAAAACTCAGGCTGGTGGGCTGGTTTCCCGGTTTGGGCCTCAAAACCGGGGATTGGCTGGAAAAGCCTGGTTTCCTGGTTTGGGCCACAAAACCGGGGGTGCAGAGTGAGGGCGGCACGTGGCGGCAATCGGAAGGTTGCGTGGAGGCAACGCGGACGACTTGTGCGGGCGTGGCCGTCGGATACACCTACCACCGAGTTGGTCCCGAATAACCTTAGGGTTTAGCTGGTTCGCTCTGTAATTAGATTAGAGAGGGGTAGAGTAGGAAATAGACTTAGACTAGAATAGGATAAGTAGTCGGGGAGACACCCTCCTCCCCTATCTCAGTTTTAGCCATCTCATTTGCTCTTGCACTTAGGGTTTCCTGCTCTCCCCATCCCCTGCTGTAGCTTGCTGAGATCCGTAGAGAGACTTGACTCTGTGTACTGTTGATTTTGAGGAAAGGAGGCCGTAACCTCCTTGTCGTAGCGTGTGTTTGCGCTTCGGCTGCAAGATCGTGTGTCGATTCGTGTTTTGATTAGAGTTCGTCTTTGTTCTTCGCGTTCTTCGTTTCCCCACGTTTTTCCCGTCACTCGATCTCCCTCTCCGGTGCATCTTTGCGAAATCCGTTTGAATCAATTTGTTCGTATTTGAAAGGAGAACATTTCCACCGAAGGAATTCATCTATCTCCCTACGAACAAGTAGATCGGGTTGATTTCGTTTTCGGATCACTTTTTCGTTCATCCACCTTCCCTTTTGATTTCCCGTTAATTTAGTTGATTTGAGGGGATGATTTCTTGGGGATAGTCTCCTAACTACTCCTAGATCATCTTCTCCAAGTTTGGGAACTTGGGATTTTGAGTTGGATCGAATTTGGAGGGATTTGAGAGAAGGGCGTTCAAAATCGCCTTCTCTGGACACCCGCGGACAGTCTGGGCATCGGGGAGCAGCCGGATCAGTGGCTGTGTTCTTCGATCGGGAACTGTTCACGTGACCGGCGGACAGTCCGCCGTTGTGGTCCGCAGACAGTCCAGGACTCGGGCAGGGGACTTCAGCAGCTGTGCAGTTTTGCACTTTTGATCGGCGGACAGTCCGCCACCCAGGCGCGGACAGTCCGGCCTTGGGCGGACAGTCCGGCACTCCAGGCCGGGACAGTCCGGGATCCTGCTGAGTGCTCTGGTTTAGTGCTTTTGCTCTCCCGACTTGCTCGCTTCATTTTTGGACTTCTCGTTTGGCCCTAGAGCTGACCAAGGAAGTTCTCTAAATATCTTTGCTACTCGTTAGCATCGGTGTTTGGGGATTTCTCGACGTAGCCTCCTATCTACGTTCGGGACTTGGTTTTTAGGGGGCGAATTTGTGCCGGTGCTTTTGGTCTTTGCTCGGTTTGTGTTTGGTGGTGCTCCGCTGTGATCCTAGGGATCATCCACCCTCTTCCAAGGGTCATGAGCATCACGTCTTGGGTCCGTGCTTTTCGGGGCTGAATTTGGGACACTTGGCTAAAGTTTCGGAAGAAATTTGATTGGCTCCCATTCACCCCCGCCCTCTGGTCTCCTTGTTTGTGCTTTCTCGGTCCTTCAGAGGCTGGCGCGTCCGCGCGGGTTTGGCCACAATCGCGGATAGCTAGCGGGATGCCCAAGACGCCCCATGCGTTTTGTAAGGAAAATGGACCTCGACCCTGTTAACTTTGAATTTTGGTGTTTGATGAACAACATAACCAAATTGAACTAATGTGTTTGCAAGTGTTTGTTTCGTATTTCAATAGGGTGCAAATGTGACTTGGACTAAGGCAACGGTGTGATCCAATGATCAACACCTCAAGCAAGACATTAGAAGCTCAGTAGAAGACCCTCAAGACCAAGCAAAGTCCAAGGCACAAGAATGGAACCAAGACGACGCAAGAAATCGTGAAGAAACGAAGCAATCGGGTGCATCGGACGCTGCACCGGACGCTGCTCAAAAGCATCAGACGCATCCGGTGGTAAACCCTAGCTCGTGGCAGCGCCAACAGGAGCATCGGACGCTGAGGACAGAAGGCATCGGACGCTCCGATGCATCATCGGACGCGCCGTTGCAACATCGGACGCTACAGTACCCTGCGTCCGATGCCTGTACAGAAAGGCTCCAGAGAGGCTCTGGCAGCATCGGACGCGTCCGGTGGGTATGCATCGAACGCTAGTTAGCCGTTGCAGCACAGTGCCAGGTCGGCATCTAGCCGTTGAAGGAGCATCGGACGCGTCCGATGGTTGCGACCGGAGCGTCCGATGCCTCGCAGTGAAGCCCATCTTCTTCTCCAACGGCTCTATTTGCTTGGGGCTCTATATATACCCCCATGGTCGGCCAAAACAATAAGGTTGGAGCTCAAGGAAGTGATCATTGTGCATAGACACATATTTAGTTGCTCTAGCCACCAAAGTGCTTAGTGAATATACTAGGTGATTAGTGTAGGTGCTTTGCGAAGTGCTTAGGCTAGTTAGACCACCGCTTTGCGCTTGCTCTAGGTGTTAGGCCTAGTGTTTAGTGAGGTTTGAAAACCTCTTATCTACCGGTGCTTGCGCGCACCGTGGTTGTACATCGGTGGGGCTTGTAGTCTTGCGAGATCACACCAACCGAGTTTGTGGTGTGGCCGCCTCTGTGTACCGAAGGGAACAAGGCCCGCGGCGTTTCGGCCGGAAGCTTGATAGTGAAGACGGCGGAGAGCATCCGGGAGAGGCTTTGCCACGAGTGGCTTAACTGGAGACCCACTTGCGTGTGGGGAAGGCCCGGAGCTATCCATGGAGTTATCCGACCGGGAGCTTGGCCCTTGCGAGGGATTCCTTGCGAGGGGCTCCAACGAGGACTAGGGGGAAGCTTGCGCGCTTCTCGATACCTCGGTAAAAATACCGGAGTCGTCGACGGGAGTTTGCATCTCTACCTCTCTCTTTTAGCTTTCGCATTTACATTGCTATCTAGTTCTCATGCTTTACCTTTCATAGCTTGATTTGCTAGTTGTTAGGTTTGGAAACTAGATAGCATAACTTCTTTTTGCGGTAGAGATAGCAAACACACTTAGCAAAACCTTAGTTGCACATTAGATAGTTTATTTTCTTGCATAGGTTTTGATTAGGTGGAAATTAGAGGCCATAGTTTAGAGTAGAAGTTTTAAGTTGCCTAATTCACCCCCCCCCTCTTAGGCGTCACGTTCCTTTCAATTGGTATCGGAGCCGGTTGGCTCCCTTGTGGACTCTTGGCTTCACCGCCTTCGAGCCGACGCCCCTAAGAGTGGTTGGGATGGATACCTCTAGGCCTCCGCACTTTGACGGCACAAACTTCTCTTACTATAGTGCTAGAATGGCTTGCTTTTTAGAAGCCGTTGATCTAGGTATTTGGAGAGTCACCCGCGACGGGATGAAACCCCTTAAGAATCCTGAGAAGCCTACCGCGGGTGATGAAAAGGAAATTCATCTAAATGCTAGAGCTAAAAATTGCTTGTTTGAATCTTTTAGCATGGATGTGTTTAACCAAGTTTTTACTTTGCAAACATCTCATGAAATTTGGTTAAAACTCCATGAGCTCCATGATGGTACAAGTAATGTTAGAGAGCAAAAACATCATCTAGCTAAATCATGTTATGATTCCTTTAAAATGAATGATGATGAGCTTGTTCGTGATATGTATTCGCGTTTGAATCTAATTATCAATGAGCTCAACTCTATAGGAATCACAAAGCTAGGTGATGCGGATATTGTGAGGAAGATCATCTCCGTGCTTCCAAAGAGCAAGTACGCAACCATCATCACCATTCTTCACAACATGGAGGATTTGAGCACTATGACCCCGGCCATTGTCATTGGCAAATTAGTGGCATTTGAGATGTCACGTAAGATGGGTCAAGAAGAAGCTACTTCATCAAGCAAAGACACCGCTCTCTCATGTGAGCACAAAAAGATGAAGAGCAAGAAGCAAGTTGAAACAAGATCAAGCTCCTCAAGTGAAGAAGAAGATGATGAAGATGAAGAATCAAGTAACGATGATCAAGCCTCCACCTCATCCGACTCCTCTTTAGATGAAGAAGAAACAATCAAGCTCATGAAGGGAGTGAAGAGGATGATCCGCAAGCCCAATGTCAAGGGTGTGCCCATCACAATAGAAGATTTCCTCTTCACAAATCAAAGAAGAGAGCAAAGGAAAAAGGGATGCTATAGATGTGGCAAGAAAGGGCACTTTGTGGAAGATTGCCCAAAACAAAAGCCCTCACCCAATGACAAGAAAAAGAAGGGATGCAAGGCCAAAGCTCTCACCACCATCAAGACATGGGATGACTCATCAAGTGATGATGAAGGCCATCACAAGAGGCATGGCCGCAAGCACTCATCATCAAGCTCCTCACATATGTGCCTTATGGCACGAGGTAACACAAGCTCTATCTCTAGTGATAGTGATAGTGATAGTGATGATGAGCTACCTTCTTATAATGAACTTGTGCAAGATAATCTCAAATATGCCAAAGTTTGCACTAGCCAACAAAAGAAAATAAATGACTTAAAAGAAAAACTAGATAGTTCTCAACAAGCTTATAATGCCATGCTTGATCAATATGAAACTTTTTCAAATCAAAATGTTGAGCTATCTAATAAAATTGAGAAACTTGAGGCTAGTGCAAGCACATGTGATAGCACAAGTAATGATGAGCAACTTGTTAAGAAAAATGAAAAACTAAAAGCAAAGTTAGCTAGCAAACAAGATGCTTACAAAAGTTTGCTTGCTAAAATGGAAATCATGTGCAAACATTGTGATGAGCTAACTAACAAAGTTGCTAATCTTGAAACCAATGGAGCAAACCCCATAGAGGAACCTAAAACTGAAAAATCAATCTTTGACATGCCTAAAAAGGATGCCTCTACTTCTTGCATTGATTTACTTGATTTAGACTCACCCATATGCAAACAAGCTTGTGTTGAGAATGTGATTGTAGATACTTGCACACAAGAAGTTGCAATGGAGAATGAGCTTCTAAGGCAAGAAGTGGCTCGCCTCACCAAGGACTTGACTCAAGCAAAAGGCAAGACAAAGCAAGCCCGAACTCATCAAGATAACACCGTCAAGGGAGTGAAGAAGCTTGATGAGGAGCAAACCGTGGTTTGTTATGTTTGTCACAAGGAAGGCCACAAGTCCTATGAGTGCAAGACGAAGCATGGGGGAGAAAAGAAGAAAGAGAAAAACAAAAAGCAAACAAGCAAGCTCTCCAACACCTACACCAACAAGGTGAACAAGAAGGCCTCCACACCTTATCTCTTGAAGAAGAAGAAGAATGACAAAGTGGTGGCCATCAAGGTAAACAAGCAAGCCAACAATGGGGCCAAACGCATTTGGGTGCCAAAGGACATTATCTTCACCATGAAGAGCACCAAAAAGGTTTGGGTCCCGAGAGGGAAGTGAGTAGTCAAGTGGACTTCGGGGAATTTGGAGACTTGGCAAAGTTAGGGTGCATATCATGGGGTGCATCACATTGGATCATGTCATTGCCAAGTATGTAAGTGGCTACTATGGACCCAAGTTCCCCTTCCCATGATTAGGTAACTAGATTTAATTTCTTGCAATTATGTTTTTGCATCTAGTTCCTTTCCATTGCCTAGGTTTGCATTTTGCTTATTTAAATCTCTTGCCATGGATTCACTAGGATTATCATATGGTAGTTTTTCTTGGTGTAGCTTTCTCATCTTTGGAGCAAACCTACATGGTTTAATTTGTTTAGGAGCACGGCACATAGCTTCTCTTAAATTATTCTATATTATATGTGCCAAAGTCCAAATAGTAGATAAACAACCCCAATTACCATCTTCAATTGATGTCACATGTCTAATGATGTCAACTTGTAAAATGGTAGTTTGACCTTACAAGTCAATGTGCATGTCTCCTACAAGTATTTCAAAAACTTGTATGCACACTTTTAGGGGGAGTTTACTCTACAATTTGGAAGCTTTGAGACTAACACTACTTTCAAGTTTATCATGTGTGTAGTAGTCTCATTGCAAGGAAAATGGAGTCCCTGGAGACAAGCATCGTATGTGGTGATAATCCAATTGGCATCTACATGTGGTATTCCTAACCGATATCATCATGTTCTTTTCAGTTGATACTTTTATGCTTTCTCCATGCATTATATAGATTAAACTCCTTTGTGCATTAATTTGCCGGTTATGCATATGCTTTGCCATATATCACATGTATGCATACACTTAGGGGGAGTTTAGTTTATATAATGTGAGAGCCAAGTTTTGTGATCTATTCCACTCCACATAAAAAGGATCACAAAATTTGACCCTCCCTTGTGCTACTAATGTCTTCCTTTTCTGTGTTTGATTCCAAAGGGGGAGAATTTGAGGGACCAAAGCAAACCAAAAACAAATAAAATAACCAAAACCAAAATTTAAAACTTTTTATGGCTATATCTTTGGGATGGTCCAAGAAAAGGGAGGAAGTGGATTATGGAGTTAGTGGGAGACTTAAATCCATAATACCACAAAGGGACTTAATGGCAAGGGCAAGATAAGTTATAATAGTATTGTTTCAATTTGGTATCTTTTGGCATCATATGATCTTGCCTTTGCATTGCATCCTAGCAAGTAGATTGCATTTTTAAATTTTGTATCTATTATTTGCTTGCTTCGGTTGTGTTGTCATCAATCACCAAAAAGGAGGAGATTGTAAGGAAAATGGACCTCGGCCCAGTTAATTTTGAATTTTGGTGTTTGATGAACAACATAACCAAATTGAACAAATGTGTTTGCAAGTGTTTGTTTCGTATTTCAATAGGGTGCAAATGTGACTTGGACTAAGGCAACGGTGTGATCCAATGATCAACACCTCAACAAGACATTAGAAGCTCAGTAGAAGACCCTCAAGACCAAGCAAAGTCCAAGGCACAAGAATGGAACCATGACGGCGCAAGAAATCGCGAAGAAACGAAGCAATTGGGTGCATCGGACACTGCACCGGACGCTGCTCAAAAGCATCGGACGCGTCCGGTGGTAAACCCTAGCTCGTGGCAGCGCCAACAGGAGCATCGGACGCTGAAGACAGAAGGCATCGGACGCTCCGATGCATCATCGGACGCGCCGTTGCAACATCGGACGCTACAGTACCCTGCGTCCGATGCCTGTACAGAAAGGTTCCAGAGAGGCTCTGGCAGCATCGGACGTGTCCGGTGGGTATGCATCGGACGCTAGTTAGCCGTTGCAGCACAGTGCCAGGTCGGCATCTAGCCGTTGAAGGAGCATCGGACGCGTCCGATGGTTGTGACCGGAGCGTCCGATGCCTCGCAGTGAAGCCCATCTTCTTCTCCAATGGCTCTATTTGCTTGGGGCTCTATATATACCCCCTTGGCCGGCCAAAACAATAAGGTTGGAGCTCAAGGAAGTGATCATTGTGCATAGACACATATTTAGTTGCTCTAGCCACCAAAGTGCTTAGTGAATATACTAGGTGATTAGTGTAGGTGCTTTGCGAAGTGCTTAGGCTAGTTAGACCACCGCTTTGCGCTTGCTCTAGGTGTTAGGCCTAGTGTTTAGTGAGGTTCTAAAACCTCTTATCTACCGATGCTTGCGCGCACCGTGGTTGTACATCGGTGGGGCTAGTAGTCTTGTGAGATCACACCAACCGAGTTTGTGGTGTGGCCGCCTGCGTGTACCGAAGGGAACAAAGCCCGCGACGTTTCGGCCGGAAGCTTGATAGTGAAGATGGCGGAGAGCATCCGGGAGAGGCTTTGCCACGAGTGGCTTAACCGGAGACCCGCCATTTTTGAGGCCCTGGAACGAAACTTTCGGGCTCGTGACACTGTTTTATTAGTTTGGCTCAAGGCTAGTGGATGAAATTGATCTATTACTAGTTGATGAAGAGTGTGGAGGAGTTTAGGTGCCGTCGGAAGGTATTTAGAGCAGTGGTGGCGTCGCCGAAAATCAAACCGAGTCCCAAAACTGCCATTTTTGAGGCCCTGGAACGAAACCTTCACGCTCGTGACACTGTTTTATTAGATTGGCTCAAGGCTAGTGGATGAAATTGATCTATTACTAGTTGATGAAGAGTGTGGAGGAGTTTAGGTGCCCTCGGAAGGCATTAAGAGCAGTGGTGGCGTCGCCGAAAATCAAACCGAGTCCCAAAACTGCCATTTTTGAGGCCTTGGAACGAAACTTTCGGGCTCGTGACATTGTTTTATTAGATTGGCTCAAGGCTAGTGGATGAAATTGATCTATTACTAGTTGATGAAGAGTGTGGATGAGTTTAGGTGCCCTCGGAAGGCATTTAGAGTAGTGGGCGCGTCGCCGAAAATCGAACCGAGTCCTAAAACGGCCATTTTTGAGGCCCTGGAACGAAACTTTCGGGATCGTGACACTGTTTTATTAGTTTGGCTCAATGCTAGTGGATGAAATTGATCTATTACTAGTTGATGAAGAGTGTGGAGGAGTTTAGGTTCCCTAGGAAGGCATTTAGAGCAGTGGTGGCGTCGCCGGAAATCAAACCGAGTCCCAAAACTACAATTTTTGAGGCCCTGGAACGAAACTTTTGGGATCGTGACACTGTTTTATTAGTTTGGCTTAAGGATAGTGGATGAAATTGATCTATTACAAGTTGATGAAGAGGGTGGAGGAGTTTTGGTGCCCTCGGAAGGCATTTAGAGCAGTGGTGGCGTCGCCGAAAATCAAACCGAGTCCCAAAACTGCCATTTTTGAGGCCCTGGAACGAAACTTTCGGGCTCGTGACACTATTTTATTAGATTGGCTCAAGGCTAGTGGATGAAATGGATCTATTACTAGTTGATGAAGAGTGTGGAGGAGTTTAGGTGCCCTCGGAAGGCATTTAGAGCAGTGGCGGCGTCGCCGAAAATCAAACCGAGTCCCAAAACGGCCATTTTTGAGGCCCTGGAACGAAACTTTCGGGATCGTGACACTGTTTTATTAGTTTGGCTCAAGGCTAGTGGATGAAATTGATCTATTACTAGTTGATGAAGAGTGTGGAGGAGTTTAGGTTCCCTCGGAAGGCATTTAGAGCAGTGGTGGCGTCGCCGAAAATCAAACCGAGTCCCAAAACTGCCATTTTTGAGGCTCTGGAACGAAACTTTCGGGCTTGTGACACTGTTTTATTAGTTTGGCTCAAGGCTAGTGGATGAAATTGATCTATTACTAGTTGATGAAGAGTGTGGAGGAGTTTAGGTGCCGTCGGAAGGTATTTAGAGCAGTGGTGGCGTCGCCGAAAATCAAACCGAGTCCCAAAACTGCCATTTTTGAGGCCCTGGAACGAAACTTTCGGGCTCGTGACACTGTTTTATTAGTTTGGCTCAAGGCTAGTGGATGAAATGGATCTATTACTAGTTGATGAAGAGTGTGGAGGAGTTTAGGTTCCCTCGGAAGGCATTAAGAGCAGTGGTGGCGTCGCCGAAAATCAAACCGAGTCCCAAAACTGCCATTTTTGAGGCCTTGGAACGAAACTTTCGGGCTCGTGACATTGTTTTATTAGATTGGCTCAAGGCTAGTGGATGAAATTGATCTATTACTAGTTGATGAAGAGTGTGGATGAGTTTAGGTGCCCTCGGAAGGCATTTAGATTAGTGGGCGCGTCACCGAAAATCAAACCGAGTCCTAAAACGGCCATTTTTGAGGCCCTGGAACGAAACTTTCGGGATCGTGACACTGTTTTATTAGTTTGGCTCAATGCTAGTGGATGAAATTGATCTATTACTAGTTGATGAAGAGTGTGGAGGAGTTTAGGTGCCCTAGGAAGGCATTTAGAGCAGTGGTGGCGTCGCCGGAAATCAAACCGAGTCCCAAAACTACAATTTTTGAGGCCCTGGAACGAAACTTTTGGGATCGTGACACTGTTTTATTAGTTTGGCTTAAGGATAGTGGATGAAATTGATCTATTACAAGTTGATGAAGAGTGTGGAGGAGTTTTGGTGCCCTCGGAAGGCATTTAGAGCAGTGGTGGCGTCGCCGAAAATCAAACCGAGTCCCAAAACTGCCATTTTTGAGGCCCTGGAACGAAACTTTCGGGCTCGTGACATTGTTTTATTAGTTTGGCTCAAGGCTAGTGGATGAAATTGATCTATTACTAGTTGATGAAGAGTGTGGAGGAGTTTAGGTGCCCTCGGAAGGCATTAAGAGCAGTGGCGGCGTCGCCGAAAATCAAACCGAGTCCCAAAACGGCCATTTTTGAGGCCCTGGAACGAAACTTTCGGGATCGTGACACTGTTTTATTAGTTTGGCTCAAGGCTAGTGGATGAAATTGATCTATTACTAGTTGATGAAGAGTGTGGAGGAGTTTAGGTTCCCTCGGAAGGCATTTAGAGCAGTGGTGGCGTCGCCGAAAATCAAACCGAGTCCCAAAACTGCCATTTTTGAGGCCCTGGAACGAAACTTTCGGGCTCGTGACACTGTTTTATTAGTTTGGCTCAAGGCTAGTGGATGAAATTGATCTATTACTAGTTGATTAAGAGTGTGGAGGAGTTTAGGTGCGCTCGGAAGGCATTTAGAGCAGTGGTGGCGTCGCCGAAAATCAAACCGAGTCCCAAAACTGCCATTTTTGAGGCCCTGGAACGAAACTTTCGGGCTCGTGACACTATTTTATTAGATTGGCTCAAGGCTAGTGGATGAAATGGATCTATTACTAGTTGATGAAGAGTGTGGAGGAGTTTAGGTGCCCTCGGAAGGCATTTAGAGCAGTGGCGGCGTCGCCGAAAATCAAACCGAGTCCCAAAACGGCCATTTTTGAGGCCCTGGAACGAAACTTTCGGGATCGTGACACTGTTTTATTAGTTTGGCTCAAGGCTAGTGGATGAAATTGATCTATTACTAGTTGATGAAGAGTGTGGAGGAGTTTAGGTTCCCTCGGAAGGCATTTAGAGCAGTGGTGGCGTCGCCGAAAATCAAACCGAGTCCCAAAACTGCCATTTTTGAGGCTCTGGAACGAAACTTTCGGGCTTGTGACACTGTTTTATTAGTTTGGCTCAAGGCTAGTGGATGAAATTGATCTATTACTAGTTGATGAAGAGTGCGGAGGAGTTTAGGTGCCGTCGGAAGGTATTTAGAGCAGTGGTGGCGTCGCCGAAAATCAAACCGAGTCCCAAAACTGCCATTTTTGAGGCCCTGGAACGAAACTTTCGGGCTCGTGACACTGTTTTATGTAACACCTCTGGTATTAAGCTAGCATGACATCATTTCTCATCATGCATAATCATCTCATGATCATGAAGCATTCATATGTTATTCTTTTTCTCACATAAAATGTCATTTCATGTGCTTGCTTGCTTATAAGTTTGCTTTGATGAAGTATTGCTTGTCTTGCTTTGGAGTGGTTAAGTCTTTCTAACCATCTAACTTTGTTGAGGAGTCAAAATGAAGGCATGGTTATGCTGGACATTTTGCCTAACCAAGTAGTTAAACCCTAGTCAACCCTATAGAGCCTCTAAAGTCCTTTTGTTTGACTAACAAAGACCTCCTCGATAGAAGCTTTGCATGGCTGTGGGCCCTTAAGCAAAAGTGTGTAGAATTTAGTATAGAACAAAAGTTGTTTAAGGACCAACTCATGAAAATGGGTTTAGCATGGTGTTTTAGGGTCCACAAGGCAGAATTGGAAGGGTTTTAGACTTGGAATTTTTCCTAAGTCCTAAAGCTGGTTTTCAGTTCGGCCAGGCTATGTTTAGCACCATTCTCAAGCCTAATCCAAGCCGAACCAGTGATCAATCCTATAACCAAAGTTGCAGTCGGTGTATAGCTCTAACCGATGGTGCAGTTGGTTTAGCGTTTGATGGAGTGGTTAGTGAGTTAATCACGTTTGAAAATAGGCCGTCAGTCGGCCAGGGCGTTAACTGAATCGCTCGATTCAGTTTGAATCGCCGGCGTCGTGGCCGACCGCGCGCAGGGGAAGAACGCCGCGTGGCGTTCGATTCCCGGCCGAAGCCAGCCAGCGCGCGCGGCGTGGCGAGCCTTAACCACCCACGCACGCTCTCCTCCGCCAGAGCGCGCTCTCCCTCTCTCTCTGCCTCGCTCCAAGCTCTTGCCGGCGACCGCGCGGGCGAAAAGGGGGAAGTCCGCCGTCCGCCGTCGTTTCGCCGTGCGTCCGCCGAGCAAACCGCACCGCTAGCCTCGCCTCAACCTCCTCCATCGTTTGCCTTAGCCAGCGCCTCGTGTTAAGCCCTTGGTAAGCCGCGGGACGAGTTCCGCCATGGTCGCCGGCGCCGCCAAGCTCGGTCCGCCGTGGCCGATTCCTTTCCCGTGCAAATCCATCCTTTCTAACTCGCGTTCATGAGTCAGTAAGCATCCAGGAAGAAGGTAGTAAAGTCGGTTTAACCGATTAGGGTTTGGTTGCCTCGGTCCGCCATCGCCGCCGTCCGCCATTGTTGCCGGAGAAGGGCATGGCGTGGTCCCGAGCTTTCGGAGTGAGTCCGTAGCGTCCGAGCCTTGCGCTAGATCCGTGGGAGTTCGGGGAGTAAGAATCGCAGTTTGGTTAGCCTCGGCATGGCCGGAGTTGCCCGGCGTGGAGAGCCCGCGCCGCCGTGGCCGCCATTGCCGGCGGCGAGCTCGATCCGTGCCAATGCTGGGCCAGTGAGTAGTACCAATCGGCGCGGAAGGAAGAGAGGAGTCCGTCGGTGGAGTTGGTTTCGCCGGAGGAGCCGCCGTCGGCGAGCTCCGGCGAGGTCAACGCCTCCTCTGTTTTTCCTGTGTGTGACAGGTGGGGTCGTGTTGACCACGGGCCCCGGTTGTCAGCCGCTTGGGTGCAGTTGTGTCGGGTGCATGTAGCAGTTAGGGTTTAGTGTTTTTGAATATATGTTTTCAGAAATGTTGTTAATGCTTGTTTAAATCATAACTTGTGTTCTGTTAATCGAATAAATGTGAAACCAATTTTGTTAAGTTTGTCTTGATGAGATCTGTACATGAAAAATATAATATGCTCTGTTATGATAGTTTTTATATGCAGTAATAATTAATTTGTGTTTAGGCTGATATCTTGTTTAATGCATTATAAATCATGTTTTGCTCAGAAAAATATGAGGTTTGTTTTGATGAACTGTGTAAGTGATGTAGGATCACAGAAAAATGATAACTACTGTTTGGTTGTGAAATAATTTGAAGTTAACCTTTAAATTGATTAAATGTTGTTTTCTTGTATATTTTGTAGTAATTAAAATATATGGAATTTGAGTCTCATAATTTTTATAGACTGCTCTTATGCTAAAAAGTTCTAAACAAAAATATGAAATTTGTTGTTTGACACTTTTGAAGATAGGGTGTAGTTCAAAGTACCTTTTCACCCTGATAATTGTCTTTTTCATACAGAATTATATATACATGCAATTGTCCTGAAAGTTGTACAGTATGCTTTACTTTCTGTTAGGAACCTACAGTAATTTTTGTAGATTTTTCTGAATCTGTTAGCTGTAGGGTGCAGTTATAAGCTTGTTTTTAGGAGAATAATTAGTTTGTTTAAAATAAGCTTTTGTGTCTTTTTATGGAGGAAACCAGCAGGGGTAAAATAGTCTTTTCAGTGTATGCATGTTGATTGTGCTTTGCATGAGTGGTGTAGCTTCTCTCTAAATAGAGTGTTGTACTCTACCGGAGAGGAAATATGCGCCTATTCGGTCAATTCAATTGCAATGCATTTTCTATGCCCATGTATCATCCATTCATTCGCGCATATGCATCATAACAGGTTCGGTAGAAGAGACAGTGATAGCAGAGGAAAGCGAGGAGCAGCCTCAGGAGCAGGAACCAGGAGCTGTCGGGGAAGAGTTTGAAGAAGAACTTCCGGAGTGCCCGAATCACCAACCGAGCACCTTCGAGAAAGGCAAGCCCCGGAGCATTTCTAACTACCTACAGTTTTGATTAACTTAATCTGCTTATGTTTGTTGCATTAAGTATAGGAGTTGTTTGATACCGTTGATGCATCACTATTCATACCTTGTTATCTTGAAATATTATCCTTGATACCTATATAGAATCAGGTCCGAGTTATGCTTAGAATTGCTTAGACCGGTAGAAGTCGGGCAACCTTCATGTTACCCGCGAGCAATAGGTGGTTACTTGACCGATTAACCGGATATTTCCATTAAGTGGGATAACTGAGTGTTGTGGAAAATGGAGATCGGCAGATTCCTGTAGTGTATACTACAGTATTTCTAGCCGTGTTTTATGGGAATCAGTATCTTGTGAGATAGACTTCTTGTCATGTTGAACGCATGTCCCACATTTAGCTGGAAGGATAACTCGTTCCGACCGCGAAGCCGCTCATTGTTCCAGGCCGGCTCTCAGGTCCTACGCATCAGCCGAAGCCACGGTGGAGAGTTAGTGGGACGCGGGGGCGCGAATAGTAAGACCCGGGTGATGGTGGTTAAGTCCAACTCCTTGGCAGTCGGGCTTGCCTCCGGGTGTGATGGTGGCGGTTGAAACCGCGACTCCTGGAACAATGTTGTGGTCATCTGTAGCTCACCGACGGGTGGGTGTGGTTTGTGTGGGAAATAAATCACCAGCTGGTTAGGAATCGATTATAATCGCCATCGCTCCTGGATAGTGAGCACTTGACTCGAACGCTGATCGACCTCGATACTGAAAAATGTGGAACACGAGACAGCTATCATTATACTTTTGGAAATGGTCACTCGGTCTGTTTGTTATATTTTTGGTGATCGCTGGATCACTACCATGTTGTTATAGTGCAGTTTGCTAATCTAGTAAATAGGATAATTACTATTTAAATTGACAGCTAAAGGGCAGGAGAACTACTTAATTAACAAATGGCTTTTTATGCAAAAATGTGGTCTTTTACCAGCCTCCACTATATACTAGCCTTGCATACTCCTTGGTGTCACTTTATTTCTGGTTTAAGGCGGGTAAGTCTAGCTGAGTACCTTCTCGTACTCAGGGTTCTACCCTTTGTTGTTGCAGATGGCCAGGTCTTCCATGGTTACTGCATCAATTGTCTCTTTCCAGCCTCGGGTGAATTCTAGGTCACGGGCAATGACCTCTTCTGTTCGTATCTTTTGCTATGTTAAGGAGGACTACTAAATGGCACTGTAATCACTAAGTGTGTGTGTGTGAATTTCGGAACAACGTTCAAGTTAAGCTTCCGCTACTGTTTTCAAACCTGGTTTGTAATAACTAAGTTGCTACTCCGAACTATTTATGTAATCTCTGTCGTGTGACGGTCGATGCTGAATATTACGATCCTATGTTGTTGATGTTGAAAAGTTTGAAATCCTTCGTGATTTCACGGACTACCGGGTTTATAGGGGCTCAAGTGCCACAAATTTACTGCCTCGGTGGAGAATTTCGTACTTGTGCTCTTATAAATTGGTCGGTTCTGTTACAGCTGGCATCGGAGCATAATTCAGCGGGTACTGTTCATAGGACTAAAAATTTGGTAATAAAAATAATCTGGAGTCCAAAAAAATTATTTTCAAACATTCGCAAAGTCGGTGTAGAAGAAAAATTTTAAAAAGCAAATATATAAGTGTGCCAGTGGTCATATCCTTTATGCCCATAGGATCTCAGGTGGCTTATTTAAGTACTAACTTGGAGGGGTCTTGCATCATACTTGATTTTCGTTTATTCTGTCGTCCATACGGCAAGGGTGAAATTGTATGGGTGCTATTCTTCGGAATGGTAATGTATGGATCAGTTGCCTCTACGCCAAGGTAAGGAAAGTTGTGAGAGCATGGTCGAACAACCGTCGACCTAGGGGAGTGTTAGTTGGTATTGGAACCTACACACGTTGATACACGGGTGCAGGGGAAGGTACGCAGTAACGGGGGTGATACTGTTAAATGGGTGCATATACTGCTTACGTGTATACGGGGTGTACACCTAGGTGAGTATCTAGATTTAAATTTCAGCAATGCATGATTATCATACTGTGGGGCAGGGCTGAAATGGATCTTCTGCAGGTACACTAACTACGCACCGTTAGAACGAAATAGTTAACGTATGAGAGTATCGTGGTTTGCCACCGCATAGTTCTTATGTAGTAGAAAGGACGTACGGAACGTTTTCATACATGCACATATCATGGCATAATGCTTTCTTTCCTTTTTGCATTACTTCCACCCTTTATGGATTCATTGCTCGAGTTGGAAGACCTATGCTTATGTTATCATGATAATCCTGCTACAGATGGGACGGACTAAGGAAACCGCACGTAAGTCAACGGGCGGCAAGGTTCCCAGACACCAGTTGGCACCTAGGTCGGAGAGGTGCAAGGCAAAGTTTTTGGATGTGTTTGGGACACCTACGTTGCTCTGGAGGGTTCTGCGTTCTGTGGGATACCCGGATGGTCGAGAGCCTCGCTACTTTTGGTCGAAAGAGCCTCTGGGAGACACCACCCTGGTGTATGTTACCGCAGTGGTGAAGCCCAGGGAAGATGGATCTGTGTGGTCCGGTTGGATGTATGAGAGCAAAGGAAGGGATCCTTGGGAAGGTGCGCAGTCAGCAGCGTTCCTCATTCTCCAGGACATCATGGAGCGGTTCCCGGAAGACCTCAGTCGGGCTCTGGCAGGAGTGTTTCCGAGGGCTGACCCGTTCAAGGATGTTTGGGTGCAGACCAGGCAGGAAGCAATTGAAGGCAGTCCTAGTGAGCTTCAGGCATGTGATGGCCCGGCAGCAAGTACCATGTATGCGGTAATGAAGGGGTACGCGGTCATGCAACACAGCTTGTGCAGTATGACTGAGTCCTATCACCATGTCAGGAATGAGAAAAGGCAAGCTCAGCGCGAGTTCGATGAAGAAGTGGAAAAGATGCAGGAAGAGCTGAAGCAGATGACCATAGAGAAGGATCAGGTGGTTCGCAGGAATGTAGTCGCAGCTCAAGAGATCATCAGGCTGCAAGAGCAGCTAGGGCGTGAGAAGCATGCTAATCGGAGTGCGGAGAATCAGAGGACAAAGCTTCTTCAGCAGCGAAATCGAGCATGGGAAGAAGAGGTAGATATGAGAGTTCGTATCGTGGCCTTGGAGCAGCAGTTGGCGACAACCGAAGCCTACAACAACAACCTCCACGAGGAAGTGCATCGTCTTCACAACCAGCTTCATCCATACCATCCTCCAGGTGCAGCCGAGTTGGATGGGGAGTTGGGAGTTGTTCTTGCTGATGGCGGTGATGAAGATGGAGGAATGCTCTTCGCTAATCAGGAAGAGGAAGACGAAGAAGAAGAGGAAGATGATGGAGCCGATGATGTCGAGGGTCATGTGTCAGATGCTGAGAGCGATTAGAGTTTAGGTCTCGATGTTTATCGTGATGGTCTTGTGTATCGGTTATGTTGGATCTATGGAACCTTTGATGGGTTGTAAGCTTAAGAACCTTGTTGCTACCTTTGGACCGTTTTAAGTATCCGGCTATCGTTGGACTTATCCGTTCGTGTCCATGCGAGTTTTAAGCGCTTTTCGTATAATCTGTTTGTGATGTTATTTGTGTGGAACAACTTGTGAATGTGCCTTATTGTATGAACTATGTTCGAATACAGTACCGCAGTCATTACGCATTTTGATCTATATACATGGCATCACTCATCGATTATTGATTGGCTATGCAGATGGTGAACACTCGTCGTGGAACCGGCAGCGCCAGTGGAGCCGATGGGAGTGGACAGGGCGAGGAAGCCAATCCTCCTCCTCCTCCTTATACGGCAGAGCAGTTCTTTGCTCAGTTTTTGGGAAGTCAGCGTAGCATGGAAGCTATGCAACGCAACATCGAAGCAAATCTCCGAAACATCTGTGGCAGAACCTCCCGGTAATGTGGCCCACCCGCACACGTCACCGTCTCCCTGAGCTCTAATGACTGTGCACATGTACCACATCACAGGAAAGATCCGTCGGGTGTCCCTGAGAGGACCCCGAATTATCCACGAGCCACAGGACCATCATCATGAAGGTTGGAATAATCACAACATTACAACAGTTGGTACAAAATTACCATCGGAGCGCGGAAGCAAGATAGATAGACTTTACAAATTTTGAAGATGTTACTTTTTACAATAATAAAACTGGTATTGCGGAAACAGAATAGTATTACAGAACCACACTTAGGCGGAGTACCTAAGTTGGAGATGAGGAACAACCAGATCACGTCAAGCCCACTGACATGATCATGATCAACGCCACCTATTAGAAACCTGCAACAGGGGTTAACAAACCCTGAGTACTGGGGTACTCAACAAGACTTACCCGACTAAAGAAAAAGGGAGAAGACTCAGGAATGAGAGGTTTAGGTAGTCAAGGTAAGGCTTAAGCAAGATCAAGTATTTTGCAGAAAAGCATTTTTTGTAAACCTTATTTTATTTTGGAAAGATTCAGTATTTCCTCAATTCTTCATCGTTCATGATTCATTTTACATTTCAAAATATTCCTAGTTGAGAACCACTCTCCGTTGACAGTCAGTGACCAAGTCTCCATAACCGAGGAGCAACGTTAATCCGGATAAATAATACTCAGCTGAGGATCCCTATCCACACTGCATATGTAGCACCCAAGCTTGCATATGCCAACTCGTCTACCACGATTCCTCCAAGATTGGGCCCGGTCCTACGCCACCCGGAAGTACAGTACACCACTCCAATCCGGGACTTTAACCCACGTGGGTACATGCTACTTCCGCCATCTCTCCACTCCCAGTGCGCGGTTGTCGGTCCAATAAAGGATTCCTCGGAGCCAGAGCTTTCCGTAGTATGTGAATAGTTGCAAGTCTTGGCCAGCAGGCCCCCATACGGATGGTCCCTACATTTTCCGCCAGCGACAAGCACCTCGGGACTCTAACCCAAGAGTACAGGTCCTGTCGGTTTTTCAACCCTGTCCCGGTCGGTGTCAACTGTTGAGTCCCGGACTACAACATGACGGCACCGTACGCGCGGACAACCTCTTCTCGACAATGACCACATGCTAGCTAGGCAAGCAGTCATCGAACGGGAAGTAAAGCCAAACTCCCATAAAGATTCTTTCAGTGATCACACTTTTGAAAATGGCATTTTATTGCAAATCTATAGTATAGCATCACTAAGCATTTTGCAAATAGTTTTTAAGCAGGGCTGGTGGATCTTCTGGTGGAGGTAAATAATGCAGGTAATAGGTCATCACACAACTCCTATAACCTAATGCAGTAGTTTAACTCCAAAGCATTTAAGGAAAACATTTTATAAATCCAAGGAAGGGTTAAATGCACCGGGGCTTGCCTTCGTTGCAGGGAAGATAAGATCCAAGAAAGATTGACACAAGTTAGTTCGATTGCTGCTTGAAGTTAAGTCTTTTTCGACGAAGCCTGTCCAACAAGAATCCTCCTCCGAGGCTCGTTCGACAATGGTGAACACCAGAGCTTGATCAACACAACTTCAGCACTCTTGGATACTACACGTGGATAAATGATGTATGCTTTAACATGATGCCATGGAATGCATGCTAAGGTGCAGGACAAGACTACTGATTCTAGAGTACAACTTTCTAACATGTGAGTAACTTCTAGGATAGACATAAAGATTAATTATCTTCATCTTTTTAAGCAAGATTAAACACACTTATTAAGCATTATTTACAAAACATTGCAAGGCATCACAATCACCATAGACCAGAGGGGTGGGGTCTATGAACAGCAAACAATCCAAAAGGTCACACCATGATTACTTTTCTATTTTTCCTAATTTATTTTAAAAGATCATTTTATACAGTTGTCCCAAAATTTACCAAATTAATCTCATAGGTTCATCATAGTGTAAATAGATGACAAAACAAATTTCATGACCTTTGGAGCTATACATGTTTTACTAAAAACCTAAAACCATCTATTTATTAATTAAGAGGAGGATTTTTCATTCTTCAATTTTTGCAGAAAAGTCAAGTTTCTTATTTTTCTAAAATATTACATGGTATAAAGAGTCAACTGTAAAATTTTCAGAATTTTTGGAGCAACACAGAAAATCACACAAAAAGAAGAAAAAGGAACACTATTCATATCCTTCCAAAAAGGAAAAAGAGCACTGTGCTCTTTCCTCGCGAGGCTCGGGCGAAACGGGCTCGGGCGAGACGGAAGCGACTGCTTCGTCCGAGGCCTGGCCCGGAGGCTCGGGCGAGACGGAGAGCATGTGCTCGCCGAGGCTTGGCTCGGGCGAAGCGGAGAGCATGTGCTCGCCGAGGCTTGGCTCGGGCGAAACGCAAGCGAGGCGGACGGCGGACCGGCCGCTCGGGGCTCGCGCTGGGAAAGCCGAGGGTAGGGAAAGGTTCGCGGGCTCACCGAGAGTCTGGTGGGAGGCTCGGCGAGGCGGTGCAGGGTCGGAGGAGGGAGTTCGACGTTGGCGGTGCTTCGGCGGAGCTCTCTGGCGGCGAGCGGCGTCCGGCGGCTCTGTCCACCAAAAGGAATCACCGAGGTGCGGTTAGGAGCGCACGGAGGTGAGGAAGAGAGGGCAGGGGTCGGAGGGACGGAAGGAACACTCACGGCGGCGAATTTCTGGCTTAGCCGAAACGCGGCCGCATACCGGAGTCGGGGACGAAACTCCCGCGCCGGCGATAGGAGGGCGGAGGGGTGAAATTGGTTGCTCCGGAAGGTGGAGCAGCTCCAGGCGAAGGCGGTGGAGGCTTCGGCGGGCGCTGGGGTGGTCCGGTGGTGCGGGGCGCCGTGGTGGCGGCTATGGCGGATCCCGGCGGCTTTTATAGCCGCGGGACGGAGCTGGGGGTCCGGTTAGAAGGGTGGGGAGCGTTCGGGCGACATTAAAGGAGGTAGGGAACACGGTAGGGCGGCTCGGTGTGGGCGGGGAACGCGCGCGGCGCGGCGGCTTGCCGGCGGCCGGCAGCTGCCCGCTGTCCGCGGCCGTAGGGGAAGAGGGAGAGGGTAGGGGATGGGCGAGGCTGAGACTAGGTAGGGGTCGGGGAGATCGAGCGCTTAGCGCTGGCCTCGGGCGACACGGAGCGGGTCAGCCGGGCTCGGCGCTGTACGGGGGTAGGGGCCGGACGAGACAGAGGTAGGGGCCGGGAGCGCGAGCGCTGGCTGCGCGCGACACGGCGCGGGTTAGCCGGGCTCGGCATGACGGCGCTGTGCCTTGACGGCGGCCGGGGCCCTCTAGCTGAGCACAGTGACGACATTTAAAGCAAAACTTCCCCTTTTTGAAATTACTCCCAAAACTTGAACTACACAAAGAAAACTCAAAACACCAAAGTTGCTTAAAATTTTGAGATCTACAACTTTGTCAACATAAACCTTTTCTGAAACTCAAAAGTTTTTGAGATAATTTTGAAAACCGAAAAAGAGACAAAATTGAAGTTTGAAGGAATTTGAAATTACTTCAGATTTTGCATTGGAACTTGAAAATCTGCAAACACCAAAGTTGTTCCTCTTGACGAGATCTGCAACTTTGCTTTTTGGACCAAGTCAAAATTTTGAATAGTTTTTAAATTAATAAAAGAGGGGTAAAAACCAGGGTTTGGAAACCAGGGTTTTTCAAAAGGAAATTAAATTCTATTTTTGATTTTTTTTGAAATTTGGTCAACAAAACAAAACATCAGGGCACAAAACTGAACAAGATTTACACAGAGCTAGACACATAGGTAAAATTACCCTTTTGCCCTTAAAGGAAGATTTGGACCTTAAGGGTTTTAGAGAAAGGAAACACTACACACAAAATACCTTAAAGAAAGGTAAAGGCAAGCAATCAAAAGACAATCATTAATGCATGACAAGAATGATTAATGCTTAAGATGATGACATGTCAGGTTAATTACATATTAAACACCGGAGGTGTTACAGCCTTCCCTCCTAAAAGAAATCTCGTCCCGAGATTTAAGAAGTGCTTAAAGGCTGGGGTTGAGTAATGGAAAAGGAAATGTGTCACATTTGTTTACTCGCAAGGAGTTCACAAGGCAACTGGGTTAGGGTTGGGATTACAACCGGGATCAGAACACGGTTGCAAATAGCAAGGAAAAGTATCAAAAACCAAGAGAGAGCGTATATTAGTTACGGGCTATAGTGGATCATAACTGTAGACTTCGATACCTGCGCGCACCAAATGGAAACTTGTGCAATCCGGCACACAGGATTCTTTAGGTTCCGTCGCGGCACCGTGGTCACCAATCATGGCACCATAATAGAGCACAACTTCTATATCCCTCATCTCAATAAGAAGGAAATCATAACCAGAAACAAGGTTGGTTATAACTACAAGGAAAGTGGCTTTGAACTCCCTTTCGGGCATTCAGAAATGAAAGCACTTTCATAGTGGACTAGAAGGAATCATGACTATAGACCTGGATATTAGCGAGCACCTGGCCGTAACGCTCTATGGTGGCCATCCATAGGCGACTTCAGGTTCCCACGCTTTTATCCGGTCCATAGATCAGGGTCCTTTCAAAGAACACAATTTCAATAACTTTCAACCACCATTCGTCGTTTTCACGACATCAAACAACTAGCACGTGCCAATTCAAGGCATGATACGCTTGTTCCGGAGGAACCAAGGATTTACCCTGATTCCAATTTTTATGTGGTAGGGTGTATGAAAGATATCCAAAAGTTCTCAAGGATCAGAACTTATGGAACAAGGTAGCAAGGGTAATAGAATCTAGGGATGATCAGCCATCGGGGATCATAGCTGCTTTTAGAATTTAGAGAAGAAACACATTTTATTATTATGCATGATATGATGCATGCTCGTCCTATACGACCTCTCACTGACAGGAGATCTCTGTCTCCACCCGTTAGTTAGATATAGGGCTATACTTTATATACTAGCTTCACTGACTTGGTACCTTCTGTCGGAATCACTAGTATAGTCTTCACGAAGTCTTCCAGCAAAGCAAGGAACTTAGGGAAGGATCATTTTTAATTTGTTACTTCAAAAAAAACTTTTAGATTAAGAAACCATTTTGAAGTTTTTCAAAAGTAATGTTGTAACCAGTCTTCCCTTGATGACAATCCTGCTCCGATACCATTCTGTGGCAGAACCTCCCGGTAATGTGGCCCACCCGCACACGTCACCGTCTCCCTGAGCTCTAATGACTGTGCACATGTACCACATCACAGGAAAGATCCGTCGGGTGTCCCTGAGAGGACCCCGAATTATCCACGAGCCACAGGACCATCATCATGAAGGTTGGAATAATCACAACATTACAACAGTTGGTACAAAATTACCATCGGAGCGCGGAAGCAAGATAGATAGACTTTACAAATTTTGAAGATGTTACTTTTTACAATAATAAAACTGGTATTGCGGAAACAGAATAGTATTACAGAACCACACTTAGGCGGAGTACCTAAGTTGGAGATGAGGAACAACCAGATCACGTCAAGCCCACTGACATGATCATGATCAACGCCACCTATTAGAAACCTGCAACAGGGGTTAACAAACCCTGAGTACTGGGGTACTCAACAAGACTTACCCGACTAAAGAAAAAGGGAGAAGACTCAGGAATGAGAGGTTTAGGTAGTCAAGGTAAGGCTTAAGCAAGATCAAGTATTTTGCAGAAAAGCATTTTTTGTAAACCTTATTTTATTTTGGAAAGATTCAGTATTTCCTCAATTCTTCATCGTTCATGATTCATTTTACATTTCAAAATATTCCTAGTTGAGAACCACTCTCCGTTGACAGTCAGTGACCAAGTCTCCATAACCGAGGAGCAACGTTAATCCGGATAAATAATACTCAGCTGAGGATCCCTATCCACACTGCATATGTAGCACCCAAGCTTGCATATGCCAACTCGTCTACCACGATTCCTCCAAGATTGGGCCCGGTCCTACGCCACCCGGAAGTACAGTACACCACTCCAATCCGGGACTTTAACCCACGTGGGTACATGCTACTTCCGCCATCTCTCCACTCCCAGTGCGCGGTTGTCGGTCCAATAAAGGATTCCTCGGAGCCAGAGCTTTCCGTAGTATGTGAATAGTTGCAAGTCTTGGCCAGCAGGCCCCCATACGGATGGTCCCTACATTTTCCGCCAGCGACAAGCACCTCGGGACTCTAACCCAAGAGTACAGGTCCTGTCGGTTTTTCAACCCTGTCCCGGTCGGTGTCAACTGTTGAGTCCCGGACTACAACATGACGGCACCGTACGCGCGGACAACCTCTTCTCGACAATGACCACATGCTAGCTAGGCAAGCAGTCATCGAACGGGAAGTAAAGCCAAACTCCCATAAAGATTCTTTCAGTGATCACACTTTTGAAAATGGCATTTTATTGCAAATCTATAGTATAGCATCACTAAGCATTTTGCAAATAGTTTTTAAGCAGGGCTGGTGGATCTTCTGGTGGAGGTAAATAATGCAGGTAATAGGTCATCACACAACTCCTATAACCTAATGCAGTAGTTTAACTCCAAAGCATTTAAGGAAAACATTTTATAAATCCAAGGAAGGGTTAAATGCACCGGGGCTTGCCTTCGTTGCAGGGAAGATAAGATCCAAGAAAGATTGACACAAGTTAGTTCGATTGCTGCTTGAAGTTAAGTCTTTTTCGACGAAGCCTGTCCAACAAGAATCCTCCTCCGAGGCTCGTTCGACAATGGTGAACACCAGAGCTTGATCAACACAACTTCAGCACTCTTGGATACTACACGTGGATAAATGATGTATGCTTTAACATGATGCCATGGAATGCATGCTAAGGTGCAGGACAAGACTACTGATTCTAGAGTACAACTTTCTAACATGTGAGTAACTTCTAGGATAGACATAAAGATTAATTATCTTCATCTTTTTAAGCAAGATTAAACACACTTATTAAGCATTATTTACAAAACATTGCAAGGCATCACAATCACCATAGACCAGAGGGGTGGGGTCTATGAACAGCAAACAATCCAAAAGGTCACACCATGATTACTTTTCTATTTTTCCTAATTTATTTTAAAAGATCATTTTATACAGTTGTCCCAAAATTTACCAAATTAATCTCATAGGTTCATCATAGTGTAAATAGATGACAAAACAAATTTCATGACCTTTGGAGCTATACATGTTTTACTAAAAACCTAAAACCATCTATTTATTAATTAAGAGGAGGATTTTTCATTCTTCAATTTTTGCAGAAAAGTCAAGTTTCTTATTTTTCTAAAATATTACATGGTATAAAGAGTCAACTGTAAAATTTTCAGAATTTTTGGAGCAACACAGAAAATCACACAAAAAGAAGAAAAAGGAACACTATTCACATCCTTCCAAAAAGGAAAAAGAGCACTGTGCTCTTTCCTCGCGAGGCTCGGGCGAAACGGGCTCGGGCGAGACGGAAGCGACTGCTTCGTCCGAGGCCTGGCCCGGAGGCTCGGGCGAGACGGAGAGCATGTGCTCGCCGAGGCTTGGCTCGGGCGAAGCGGAGAGCATGTGCTCGCCGAGGCTTGGCTCGGGCGAAACGCAAGCGAGGCGGACGGCGGACCGGCCGCTCGGGGCTCGCGCTGGGAAAGCCGAGGGTAGGGAAAGGTTCGCGGGCTCACCGAGAGTCTGGTGGGAGGCTCGGCGAGGCGGTGCAGGGTCGGAGGAGGGAGTTCGACGTTGGCGGTGCTTCGGCGGAGCTCTCTGGCGACGAGCGGCGTCCGGCGGCTCTGTCCACCAAAAGGAATCACCGAGGTGCGGTTAGGAGCGCACGGAGGTGAGGAAGAGAGGGCAGGGGTCGGAGGGACGGAAGGAACACTCACGGCGGCGAATTTCTGGCTTAGCCGAAACGCGGCCGCATACCGGAGTCGGGGACGAAACTCCCGCGCCGGCGATAGGAGGGCGGAGGGGTGAAATTGGTTGCTCCGGAAGGTGGAGCAGCTCCAGGCGAAGGCGGTGGAGGCTTCGGCGGGCGCTGGGGTGGTCCGGTGGTGCGGGGCGCCGTGGTGGCGGCTATGGCGGATCCCGGCGGCTTTTATAGCCGCGGGACGGAGCTGGGGGTCCGGTTAGAAGGGTGGGGAGCGTTCGGGCGACATTAAAGGAGGTAGGGAACACGGTAGGGCGGCTCGGTGTGGGCGGGGAACGCGCGCGGCGCGGCGGCTTGCCGGCGGCCGGCAGCTGCCCGCTGTCCGCGGCCGTAGGGGAAGAGGGAGAGGGTAGGGGATGGGCGAGGCTGAGACTAGGTAGGGGTCGGGGAGATCGAGCGCTTAGCGCTGGCCTCGGGCGACACGGAGCGGGTCAGCCGGGCTCGGCGCTGTACGGGGGTAGGGGCCGGACGAGACAGAGGTAGGGGCCGGGAGCGCGAGCGCTGGCTGCGCGCGACACGGCGCGGGTTAGCCGGGCTCGGCATGACGGCGCTGTGCCTTGACGGCGGCCGGGGCCCTCTAGCTGAGCACAGTGACGACATTTAAAGCAAAACTTCCCCTTTTTGAAATTACTCCCAAAACTTGAACTACACAAAGAAAACTCAAACACCAAAGTTGCTTAAAATTTTGAGATCTACAACTTTGTCAACATAAACCTTTTCTGAAACTCAAAAGTTTTTGAGATAATTTTGAAAACCGAAAAAGAGACAAAATTGAAGTTTGAAGGAATTTGAAATTACTTCAGATTTTGCATTGGAACTTGAAAATCTGCAAACACCAAAGTTGTTCCTCTTGACGAGATCTGCAACTTTGCTTTTTGGACCAAGTCAAAATTTTGAATAGTTTTTAAATTAATAAAAGAGGGGTAAAAACCAGGGTTTGGAAACCAGGGTTTTTCAAAAGGAAATTAAATTCTATTTTTGATTTTTTTTGAAATTTGGTCAACAAAACAAAACATCAGGGCACAAAACTGAACAAGATTTACACAGAGCTAGACACAGAGGTAAAATTACCCTTTTGCCCTTAAAGGAAGATTTGGACCTTAAGGGTTTTAGAGAAAGGAAACACTACACACAAAATACCTTAAAGAAAGGTAAAGGCAAGCAATCAAAAGACAATCATTAATGCATGACAAGAATGATTAATGCTTAAGATGATGACATGTCAGGTTAATTACATATTAAACACCGGAGGTGTTACAGCCTTCCCTCCTAAAAGAAATCTCGTCCCGAGATTTAAGAAGTGCTTAAAGGCTGGGGTTGAGTAATGGAAAAGGAAATGTGTCACATTTGTTTACTCGCAAGGAGTTCACAAGGCAACTGGGTTAGGGTTGGGATTACAACCGGGATCAGAACACGGTTGCAAATAGCAAGGAAAAGTATCAAAAACCAAGAGAGAGCGTATATTAGTTACGGGCTATAGTGGATCATAACTGTAGACTTCGATACCTGCGCGCACCAAATGGAAACTTGTGCAATCCGGCACACAGGATTCTTTAGGTTCCGTCGCGGCACCGTGGTCACCAATCATGGCACCATAATAGAGCACAACTTCTATATCCCTCATTCAATAAGAAGGAAATCATAACCAGAAACAAGGTTGGTTATAACTACAAGGAAAGTGGCTTTGAACTCCCTTTCGGGCATTCAGAAATGAAAGCACTTTCATAGTGGACTAGAAGGAATCATGACTATAGACCTGGATATTAGCGAGCACCTGGCCGTAACGCTCTATGGTGGCCATCCATAGGCGACTTCAGGTTCCCACGCTTTTATCCGGTCCATAGATCAGGGTCCTTTCAAAGAACACAATTTCAATAACTTTCAACCACCATTCGTCGTTTTCACGACATCAAACAACTAGCACGTGCCAATTCAAGGCATGATACGCTTGTTCCGGAGGAACCAAGGA
>VDCT01000346.1:0-48980 GCA_009763385.1 Coix lacryma-jobi var. lacryma-jobi
CGATGCTTCACCAAGCTGCATTAGGTAACGGCTGATATGCTCCCTCGTACTGGTGTCATCTTGGCCCGAGATCTGGTAAGGTCAGTAGGAGGCTTGACTCTCAGAGGAAGAGCCACCCGATTGTACCACTCTGGGTAAGGAGACTTGTATGTGTATGTTTGATTCTTTGGCATAAGGCCGAACTGATTCTACATCATATCAGCCATTTTGTGCATGATGAGGTCAACATTTGAATCAGGAGCTGTTTGTGCTTGCCCCCCAATATATAATCCTGCTGAACTCCCGTAGCCTGGATTCGGAAGAGCATTGATTGAGTTATAATCCGTAAACTCCTGATACCCATCTCCAAACATATCTCTCTGTATCGTGTTCGCCACAGGAGACACTCTAGAAGCAGATTGTGGGACATTCCCTGTGGTGCCGAACGTGAGTTGGCCATAGGTCTGGGGAGGTTGTTGTGTCCCCTGAGGAACCACTCCACCTGTGCTTGGGCCAGCTCCACTGTTCTCGGCAACTTTTCGACGTTGGGGTAGTTGAAATAACAATGGTCCTTGCACCGGGCCAGCAGCTTCTTCAAAGTACTTATCTGCGTTTGGACCGAAAGTATCGACCATGATTGCACGAAAGGTGTTCAAGAAAGCCGATTAATGATTGGTCACTGCTCCTGATATGATCCTATGCATCATCTCCGCCATCTTCTGGAGAGCCGCTTTTTCGCTACCGTCAGGCAGCTCAGGTTGGTGATGAGGGACAACCTTCGGTGTAACACCCTAGGTGTTAAGCAATCCCTAAATGCATAATTTGCCATAGCATAAGCATAGCATCTCATCATTTCATGCGCATATGCTTGTTGAATGCTTAAGTCCTTGTGTAGTGTCTAAGTATAACCTTGTTATGCTTTTTGTTTCTAACCACGTGCCTTATAAAAAAGTTGTAGACCTTGATGAAAGGAACAACTTTGCTTTAAAGCACTTTCTCAGAAAAAGCTTTTAAAATGTGATTTCTTGCATTAGAAAATGGATTAGAAGTAAATTTCTTTTTCTAAGCAGAATTTGGACTTGAGCCTTAAAGATGATTTGTTCCTTACAAAATTCTAAGCAACTTTGCTTTTAGGACCTTTTCCTAATTCGGTCTAGTTTAGGAGTTATAGAGCATCAAATTTTGTAACCAAACTTCATTAGTTTAACCCTAGTGGGCCCGGCCTGTCAGTCTCTTCTTCTTCTCCTTCGCGGATGCCGCTCCCTCCGCGCCGGCAGAAACCACTCGCCGCCGCGAGACCGCTTCGCCGGCCGGCCAAACCACCGACTTCGCCGCCCGTGGTTTGCGCCCGAACTCGCCACGTCGCTCCATGCACCGCGTCCTCGCCCGCCGCGTGTCGCGCGACGCCTGACGCCGCCGCGTCCGGTCGGGAGCTCCCCCGACGGGAACTGGCCAGGTGCAATGCACCTAGCACTTCGTTCCTTTTGCCTTCGCTCCGCCCCGTGCTCGCAAGCCAGAAGAGCATTCCATTGCTCACCCTCTCCCTCGCTCCACTCCACTTCATCTTCACCAGAGCTCCGCGCCGCCGCCGCCCGCCGAACCTCGGCGAGCGAATACTCGCTCCACCGCTCACCACCGTTCGATTCCTCCCGCCATTTTCTCCGCCCGGATCTCCTCTTTCTCCGGCAAGGGTTGGTTTCCTCACTCTCCCTCTCTAGCCGCCGGAACAGCGGATGCCAACCGCAAGCTCCCGCCATGGCCGCCGCCATGACCCAACCGTGGTCTGGCCATCTCCGGCCAAGCCATCCCAAACCGAGCCCTGTTCTAGTCTTCTCTACCTCCGCAGTAGCTTAGAGTTAGTTGGAGACCTCTCTTTCGCCGTGTTTCAGCCGGAACCGAGCCGTGTCGCCGCCGTGTCCGCCATGGACCGCCGCCGTGCATCGCTCCGGGCAATGCCGGGGATGCCGAAGCCCGAGAGTTGCTCCAATAGGTCGCTTATGTCTTGCTTAGGCTAGTGTTGATCTCGCCGAGTCGCAAGCCGCCGGGAAGAGTTCCGCCGCCGAGTCGCAGAGCCGCCGCTCCGCCATGGCCGCCGTCGAGCTTGCTCCGGTATCCCTCTGGCTCAGCGAGTAGGTTAGTCATGTTTGCCTCGCAAACCCGCACCTAGTGATGACCTCGATGTCACCGGAAGCATCACCGTCGACGAGCTAGGGCCGGTCAACGACCACGGCGCAAAACTCCGCCGTTGACTGCCGAGCCTGGCCTCGCGCAGTAGCTTGCCGAGCTTGGCCTCGGTAGCTTAGTCGCCTGTCTAGTAAGCCTCGGCTGCGTCGCGTAAGCCTCGGTCGAGTCGAGCCAAGTCAAGTGTGCCGAGCGTTTGCCTCGAGCCTCGGCTGAGACCGTGAGCCTCGGCCGAATCGGTTGAGTGTGTCGAGCCTCGGCCGAATCGGTGTCTGAGCCTCGGCTGAGTTAAACCAGGTGTGCCGAAGCCTTCGCCTCGAGCCTCGGCTGAGCCACGCCGGGTGTGCCGAGCGTTGTCTTGTGCCTCGGCCGAGTTAAGTAGTGTCCGTAGCGTATAGGATTGAGTTTTCTTTTAATTGGTTTTGCAGAATTTGTGTAATGGCTTCAAAAATTCATACAAGGCTCATTTTAAGTCCAAATCCTGTGAAACAAATTTTGTTAGGTCAAGCATGTTTTGATCTATCAGTGAAAACTGTTGAATGCATTCTTGGTGACATTTTTATGTGTAGATTTATTTACATTAGAAAAGTGCTGATAACTTGGAAAATGCATAACTAATTATGTATAAGTTAGAAAAATGTGATTCCAGTTTTGATAGGTCTGTGTAAGTGTGTAATTTCAGAGAAAAATATAATATGAGGATGTTCTGTGAATTAATTTGGCAGTAGCTCTAAAATTGGTTAAATGCTGTTTTCTTGTGAATTTTGTAGTAATTAAAATATGAGGAATATGAACCTGAGAGTTTAAGCACATTGCTCTTGTACTAGGAAGTTCAGTAGAAAAATAAGAAATCTGTTGTTTGACACTTCTTGCTAGGGTGTGTAGTTCAAAGCACCTTTCCATGATAGAATTTGTCTTTTTCATAGAGAATGAAGTTTAAGTCCAAATAGAATGAAATTTGGACAGGGAGCTAGATTAGGTGTTGTTAACTTCCAGTAATTTCTGTAGATTTTTCTGAAGCTGTCTATGTTAGGTTGCTGTTTAAAGCATGTGTAAATAGATTTATTTCAGCAAGTAATTAGAGGGTAATAAACTCACTAAGTAGCCTTTGATGTGGTGACAACATCGCTTAACAAGTTGTTTATGATAGGTTAAATAGTTGGGATGATGTTGACTACCTTGTTGAAGAGAATGCAGTAGATGCCATGTGCTTATCCCCTGATTGCTGTTGATCATGTGCATCACATATGCATTCCATGTGCATTCATCCTATTCATGCACATTATGCATCATACAGGATCAGCGGAGGAGATCCAGACCCAGTCGACACTGGAAGAGCCCAGTCCGGGGGAGAACCTGACAGAAGAAGCCGGAGGGACCGACGCCGACGAGCTACCCGAGTGCCGCGACCACCGTCCGTCAGACTTTGAGAAAGGCAAGCCCCGGAGCATTCTAACTCCTACGGTTTGCAAGTGTTTTCTAATTAACCTGATGATGGATGTTGCATTATGTTATAGGAATTGATTGCTACCGTTGATGCATTATTACTTATCCTTGTCCACCTGCAATATATATCTTGATATCCCTGTTTAGGTCTAGGCTCGTTATATGCTTAGCCCTGCTTAGACCGGTAAAAGTCGGGTGATTTCCTGTCTCCCGCAATAGGTGGATACTGATCATGTTTAGCCTGTGCTATCATGAGATAACCATGTGATAATGAATTTGAGATAGAGGCGGGATGTAAGAGCAGCAGAACATGGGTTTTGTGTGCTAGTAGTCTCCCGTCTGTGTCGCATAGGACCCGTTCGGGAATGTCCCTTCAGTCAAATTGAACGCGTCAATCACTTAACGGAGTAGGTCTGAGTACCTCCCGCGAAGCCGAGTAAGGTTATTCGAGCCGGTGATGGAGATGTTGACGCCTAACACCCAGGGCCTCAGCTGTACCGTGGGCAACTATTCTGATCGACCTGGCATGGTCCGAGGGCAGGCAGGGCCTGATCGACCTGGCATGACCGTGGGCAGTTATAGATTGAGCGACCTGGCACTGAGATAACCCCCGGTGTAGAAGGGCCCATGGCCGTCCCGCGCTTTGTGTTCTCGAATCTCCTGACTGGTAGCTTATGACTGCCGTAGCCGGAATGTGCCGGGCGAGTGTGAGACATTTTATCCTCAGCTGGGTAGGAATCGATTATAATCGCCATCGCTCCTGGACAGTGAGCAGTTGACTTTAGATCATCTCCCGTAGAACTTATGGAACTAAAATGGTTATGGAATCTGAAAGGCTATTGATGAAATAGTCACTCTTGATTGATTAATTAGCAAGTGCTTGTTTAGTACAGGTGCCAATCTAGTAAGGTAGAGTTAATGACTAAAAGCAATTGCCAACATTTGAAACTGAGTTTTATTACTAAAGCTTTCATGCAAAAGAGTATGTACAGCCAACCCCACTTATATAGCCTACATGATCCTTGGTGTCTCATTATTTCTGATTTTTGTCGGGTAAGTCTAGCTGAGTACCTTCTCGTACTCAGGGTTTATTTCCCTTGTTGTTACAGATGGCCAGTGCTTTTATGGCTACTGCGAGAACTGCTTGTACCCGGTAACGGGAGATGACTAGACCATGGGCATGGTCAACTCTTATCTTCCCTGCTGCTTTTGTGGACTGATCAAGCATATGGCACTGTATTGTGAACTAAGGACTTGTGTTTCAAAACTATGTCGCTTCCGCTTTTGAATTCAAACTATGGTTTATAATATTATTTCATACTCCGATGTAATTTGAACTTTATGCAACTATGATGTAACCCGTGAGCATGTTCGTGGAACAAGTACGATCTTGGCTGGATGTCGTTGAATGATTTGAAATCCTTCGAGATTTCCGGACTACCGGGTTTGTACGAGCTTAAGTACTCGATGATTTCTGCGAGAGCGGAGGTTTTCCGTGCTTAATCTGGTGCAAATTGGTCGGTTCTGTTACATTCGGGAATGTCTGCTTCTGATAGACCTTGCCGCTTTTATTCTTGGAGAAGGTCTCCAAGCACTTGCGCTGGAATTCATCACAAGCTCGCTGCACCAGATCTTTTGATTCTAGCGGCAAATCGTCTATGGTCACATCGAAAACTTGATCTTCATTGATCTCAGGCATCTTGAAATGAATATGTCCCACCGGGCGTGCCAAAAAGTGTGTTGACGCAAAAAGTGACACCTTGCGCCAAGACACAACAAGCCGAACGAGGCTAGCTTCAGTCGGGTGCCCGGAGTGTATTGTATCCGGAGACGTGCCAGTCGGTTTGACCTGAAAACCAACAAGGGATAAAAATATGAGAATACCTTGGAACATGTCGGGTGAGACCAGATAGTTCCATATATACGGCTTTGAAGGCCAACCATGACTGCACACAGCTATGAGAGCTGTTTGCCGAAACAGATCTATAATGTCATTCGGCAAATGTAGAGATGAAAATCATAAGCATGCCGAATGCCGAACACATAAACAACAAAAGGATAAAGAAGTAAATTGTAAATATAGATCCATCCAAACAACATATGCATAGGCTAATCCAACTAATCTGCCGCACGTTTAGCCTTCATGAGCCCATCAAGTGTAAACTTAAGCAAAGCTAATCCACCGCATGATACCACTTTCAATGAGTCCACACCACTCCTTATAATTAGATTAATCCACCGCTTGATACGATCTAATTATAAGAAGTTAAAAGCATACATATATCTGGACAGATCTATAAAAACTCATTACTCGTGTAAGCATAACCAGAATCAGCAAGATAGCCGAACTGGGGTCCATGGGGAAGGAACATACAAACAAGCATGATCAAACTAATCTAAAACCTGCATCTGTCACACGACACCCAGTTCTATCAGAGCGTAAACATGATTGACATGTATGAACCCGCAACATGTAACAACCTAGATTGAAAGCTGATCCGGCCATCATGACCTTTTGATCAGCAAGGCACAAGCAAACTTGTGAAACAAGGCCGAATAGAGATCAATCTAGATTGGGCAAAAGAGTGTTACGAGAAATAAATAAATATAGCACATAACACATGATAACTTAATGAATCTATTAGATCTGCCAAATCAAACAGAGCCGATAACTATCTTTACTCATGACTTAATCCGCCGCACGATACAAGGCATAAGCAAAAACTTCCCGTCATAAGCTTAAATCCGCCGCACGATACTAAGCTTAACATACGAGACTACTTGCATCATATCTAAATCCACTGCATGATACTAGACATGATAGCAAGGTTGTCGGTACTTACGGAGGTCGACGGATCGATATTTCCTCTTGAAGAACTTGACGACACGACTCAAGGACTCGAAAGATGGCACGGGGCCGGTTGTATTGATGTGGTTGTGAACAATTTTACAATGGTCGAGGGCTTATATTTATACCCTGGATGAAGCATAAGTCCTAGACGATTACGACTTACAATAAAATACGGAAAGATATAAATCTACATTATTTGGTGCCTTTCATCGTCACATGTCTTCTCGTGCAAGCCACCTTTACTCGCAACACGCATTTCCCGAATGGAGCCTACTGCCTTGTGAAATAGCCGACCGCGTAGACAGTTACCGAAACTCTGAGGACCAAACAATTGTCGATTGTTTGCCGAATCTCTTCCTTCTGCTAGTCGGGTCCACCTGTCATACCTTCACGTGTGCAAAAATTTGGTGTTAACACCGTGTACTAGCGTTAACATAAAAATCGGCCAAAAACGGAGGAGGTCGGCGCGTCCGCGCGTGTTTGGCCACAGTCGCGGATAGCTAGCGGGGTGCCCAAGACACCCCATGCGTTTCCAGCGCACGAGGCTTCCGTCCTTGGGGCGAACCGGGCGCCGGGAGGGGGACGATGGGGTAGAAATAGTCCGTGTACTAGCGTTAACGGAAAAATCGGCGGAAAACGGAGGAGGCCGGCGCGTCAGCGCGGGTTTGGCCACAGTCGCGGATAGCTAGCGGGGTGCCCAAGATGCCCCATGCGTTTCCAGCGCGCGAGGCTTCCGTCCTTGGGGCGAACCGGGTGCCGGGAGGGGGACGATGGGGTAGAAATAGGCCGTGTACTAGCGTTAACGGAAAAATCGGCCGAAAACGGAGGAGGCCGGCGCGTCCGCGCGTGTTTGGCCATAGTCGCGGATAGCTAGCGGGGTGCCCAAGACGCCCCATGCGTTTCCAGGGTGCGAGGCTTCCATCCTTGCGGCGAACCGGGCGCAGGGAGGAGGACGATGGGGTAGAAATAGGCCGTGTACTGGCGTTAACAGAAAAATCGGCGGAAAACATATGCGGGCCGGCGCGTCCGCGCGGGTTTGGCCACAGTCGCGGATAGCTAGCGGGGTGCCCAAGACGCCCCATGCGTTTCCAGCGCGCGAGGCTTCCGTCCTTGGGGCGAACCGGGCACCGGGAGGGGGACGATGGGGTAGAAATAGGCCGTGTACTAGCGTTAACGGAAAAATCGGCCGAAAACGGAGGAGGCCGGCGCGTCCGCGTGTGTTTGGCCACAGTCGCGGATAGCTAGCGGGGTGCCCAAGACGCCCCATGCGTATCCAGCGCGCGAGGCTTCCGTCCTTGGGGCGAACCGGGCGCCGGGAGGGGGACGATGGGGTAGAAATAGGCCGTGTACTAGCGTTAACGGAAAAATCGGCCGAAAACGGAGGAGGCCGGCGCGTCCGCGCGGGTTTGGCTACAGTCGTGGATAGCTAGCGGGGTGCCCAAGACGCCCCATGCGTTTCCAGCGCGCGAGGCTTCCGTCCTTGGGGCGAACCGGGCACCGGGAGGGGGACGATGGGGTAGAAATAGGTCGTGTACTAGCGTTAACGGAAAAATCGGCGGAAAACGGAGGAGGCCGGCATGTCCGCGCGGGTTTGGCCATAGTCGCGGATAGCTAGCAGGGTGCCCAAGACACCTCATGTGTTTCCAGCGCGCGAGGCTTCCGTCCTTGTGGCGAACCGGGCGCCGGGAGGGGGACGATGGGTTAGAAATAGGTCGTGTACTAGCGTTAACGGAAAAATCGGCCGAAAATGGAGGAGGTCGGCGCGTCCACGTGGGTTTGGCCACAGTCGCGGATAGCTAGCGGGGTGCCCAAGATGCCCCATGCGTTTCTAGCGTGCGAGGCTTCCGTCCTTGGGGCGAACCGGGTGCCGGGAGGGGGACGATGGGGTAGAAATAGGCCGTGTACTAGCGTTAACGGAAAATCGGCCGAAAACAGAGGAGGCCAGCGCGTCCGCGCGGGTTTGGCCACAGTCGCGCATAGCTAGCGGGGTGCCCAAGACGCCCCATGCGTTTCCAGCGCGCGAGGCTTCCGTCCTTGGGGCGAACCAGGCGCGGGGAGGGGGACGATGGGGTAGAAATAGGCCATGTACTAGCGTTAACGGAAAAGTCGGCCAAAAACGGAGGAGGCCGGCGCGTCCGCGCGGGTTTGGCCACAGTCGCGGATAGCTAGCGGGGTGCCCAAGACGCCCGAAGCGTTTCCAGCGCGTGAGGCTTCCGTCCTTGGGGCGAACCGGGCACCGGGAGGGGGACGATGGGGTAGAAATAGGCCGTGTACTAGCGTTAACGGAAAAATCGGCCAAAAACGGTAGAAATAGGTTATCAATCATGATGCATGAATCGAACTTACGAACAAAGCATACATCAAACAATTAATTAACTTTAAAATAGTCACTTTTAATAAAAGTGAAGAAACTTCCTTTTCACAATTAGGGCAATAACATAATAAACATTGTTCCTTAGATATAAATATCATCATAACTATACCGAAAACATATCCATTTAGATAGAAGGATAAGTCTGAAGAATGAATTAAGGCAAGTCAGAAGAATAAGACAAGTCTTAGAAGCAATTTGGACTCAAACTAATTCGAAATTTAGTTTGACTCAAAACCTTTGAAGTTTTCAAAAATGAATACTGTTATACTTTCTAAGGGAATCCTGCTCTGATACCAGCTGTGGCAGAACCTCCTAAATTAAGTGGCCCACATGCACCCATCATTGTCCTAAGGACCTTTGATCGGCGTGCACGAGTTCCAAATGACTCAAGAGGTCTGTCGGGTGTCCTCGGGAAGCCCGAATCATCCACGTTACATTCTTTCCAGGATAATCCCTCATCAAGCATCACAGTATTACAACAGTTTTATAGATAAGGTAAATCAGAGTAAAAGCAGAAAGATTAATATACATAGTTTAAAACTTAGATTTAAAGTTTACATCGCCAAAATACTTATTACATAACTTGTCCGGAACTTTATATTACATAACTCATTCAAAAGAGGTTACTTGCCCAAGGTCACACAACAGAATCGTTATCACTTTCTTCTACCAGAGTGAAGTAGCATTGTCCATCAAAAGGTGGATCCATGTACTCACCTGCAACAAGGGTTAACAAACCCTGAGTACAAAAGTACTCAACATGACTTAACCGATAAGAAAAGAGGAGAAGACTCAGGAATGAGAGGCTTAGGAAGTCAAGGTAAGGCTTAAGCAAAAACAAGTATTTTGCACAAAAAGCATTTTTGTAAATCTTGTTTTGTTTTAGGAAAGATTCAAGTATCTCTCAATTCTTCCTCGTTCATGATTCATTTTACCTTTCAAAACATTCCTAGTTGAGAACCACTCTCCGTTGACAGTCAGTGACCAAGTCTCCATAACCGAGGAGCAACGTTAATCCGGATAAATAATACTCAGCTGAGGATCCCTATCCACACTGCATATGTAGCACCCAAGCTTGCATATGCCAACTCGTCTACCACGATTCCTCCAAGATTGGACCGGTCCTACGCCACCCGGAAGTACAGTACACCACTCTTATCCAGGTACGACGACCACATGGGTACAAGCTACCTCCGCCATCTCTCCACTCCCAGTGCGCGGTTGTCGGTCCCAATAAAGGATTCCTCGGAGCCAGAGCTTTCCGAAGTATGTGAATAGTTACAAGTCTTGACCAGCAGGCTCCCATACGGATGGTCCCTAATTTTTCTGCCAGAAACTGTACCTTGGTTATATCTCACCCAAGCATAACAGTCCTGTCAGTTTTTCAACCCTGTCCCGGTCGGTGTCAACTGTTGAGTCCCGAACTACAACATGACGGCACCGTACGCTAGGACAACCTCTCCTTGCCGTTGACTAGGTACGGATCAGATACTTAGCCAACAGTCAGGAGTAAAGCCAAATTCCCAAAAAATATTCTTTAAGTGATCACACTTTTGAAACTGGCATTTTTGCAAATCTATTGTATAGCATCACTAAGCGTTTTGCAAATAGTTTTTAAACAAGGCAGGTGGATCTTCAGGTGGAGGTAAACAGTGCAAGGAGTAGGCCATCACACAACTCCTATAACCTAATGCAGTAGTTTATCTCAACAACATTTTAATAAAACCTTTATAAAAACAAGTAAAGGTTAAAAGGACCGGGGCTTGCCTTGAGGATCGGTGAAGTCCGAAGATTCTGAGAAACAAGAAAGGTCTGCACCCTCAGGAGAAATCCACTGAGAGTTAGGGCCTTCTGAAGCGGGATCTACACGTAGAAGTGCATATGCATGAGTAATGAGATGCTTATGATATGATCGTGGTAAAGATGGAAATTTTCTTAACTATAACCTTTACAGAGTACAACTTTTCATCGCGGTAAAGTAGCAAACCAACAAAACCACTTTAGCTATTAAAAACACTAAACAAGTTTTGATAATGCAACCTACAAGCAACAAAAGGTATTTGCATAAAGGAAACCCATAACCAGGGAGCAAATCTTGCTAGTTTCCCATTGGTTGTCAAACAATTCCAAAAGTCACACAAATCTACAGGGATCAACTATTTCTATTTATTTTATTAATCATTTTAATTAGCCTTTTATTTAAACACCAAGCATACTTTGTCAAACAGAGATGAAATTAAACATGAAGGTGTATATCATTGATATAAACTCCCATGTCAAATTTCATGATTTTAGGAGAAACACAGAAAATTACATAAATCACCAAAAGTTGCATTTATTAATTAAAGCACAGATTTTTTTGGCATAGTAAAAATGCTCCACACACAAGTTTCATAATTTTTATATTAGCACAGACATGCTATCATCTATCATGTCAAATTTTATAAATAACAGAGCTATAGATTAATTATAGCAAAAACAACAAAACTGATTACTGTGCAAAAAGCCAGAAAAAGAAAAACTTGAAACGAGCCCAAACTGGGCTTTCGGCCCAAGCCAACTCGGCCCAGCGTGGCGCGAGCGCACGGCGGTGGGTGCGGGTGCGTTCGCTCGAGCCCCGGCTCCAGCGAGACAGCGCCCGAGGGTCCGCTCGAGGCCTAGCTCGAGGCTCGGGCGATACGCTGCGCACGTGCCCGCTCGAGGCTTAGCTCGAGGCTCGGGCGAGACGGAAACGCTCGTCCGTCCGAGGCCTAGCTCGGGCGGGTCGGTGAACGCGTTCGCCCGAGGCTTGGCTCGAGCGAAGCGGAGGGGGCGCCTGCTCGAGGCATAGCTCGAGACGGTGGGCACGTGTCCATATGTCCGCTCGAGACCTGGCTCGAGCGAGACGGTGTGTCCTGACAGCTTTGCAGAAAAGCCCTTAGGCTTCTACGAAACTAACCCGCAGTCCACAGCGCTATTCACCTGAGTCTACGAATTTTCAACTAACACCCAGCAAAAACCTGTCTTCACAAACACCAGGTTCCCGACCATGGCCGGTGCGCACGACGACGCACCGAGCGGTGGCGTGACTTACGCCGGCCAACTCCGGCCACTAGAGACTCAACGGATGCAAGCATCAGCACCGGCAAGCCAACCACAACCGATTGATCCCCTCACCCTAAACTCTACTGCTCCGGCGAGGTCTGGCCACGCACGGCGGCGGATTAGATCTCGGCACGGCCGTTCCGGCGAACCTAGGCCGGTAGCAAGCGAACGGAGAAGCTAGGAAGGTGTAGAAGCTCACCCTGGTGCTGATGGTGATGTCGGTTTGAGCGGAGGTTGCCTGGAGAGTAGGCGTCCACGGAGCAGTGGTCCTCGGCGGCAAACTCCGGCGAAGCGGCGGTGGTTCCGGCGAGACCTGGGCACCAAACATGAAACCAGCGAGCCGATGAGGTTTCTGGGATCAAGATGCAACATAAACGCGAGATAAAGAGGGTAGAGGAGTGCCCAGTGGAGCGGACCACGACAAGATTGAGCTCGGCGGAGCTTTTTCAATGGCGGAAGGAAGAACAGCGATTGCTTGCTCTCTGAGTGAGTAGAGTTTGAGCGAAAGGGTTCTGGAGATGCGCAAGGTCGTGGGGTATTTATACCCGCGGTCAATCGGGATGAGATCAAGCAGTGACGGTGAATCTGCAGCTCGAGCCAGGAAGGTGCTCGTCGGGGCTGCGTGTCAAGAAGTCGACGGCGAGCGCGGAAGAAGGCGCCACGACGCGAGGGTAAGTACCAGCGGCTGGGTAACTTTGCCACGAACTCGGTCACACATTGGTTCGGGAGAGAACTGCGGCCATCGCGCTGGCGTCGCCGGCAAAAGATCGCGGCGGCCACCGCCGTGAACAGGGAGGTGAGCTTATCCCCCTTTTTCCCCACCTCCTTTACTACCCTTTCTGAAAATCTAAAATTACATTTGATTTTTGAATAAAAGTTGAAAATATGCCAAAATATCAAATGCTCAGAATTCAATACTGAACATCTTTCATTTTTGCAAGATGCCCAAAATATGCTCAGATTTTGAATTAGGATTTGAAATACAAAAGAGGACAAAAAGGGCAAAAGGGGACTTTTACAATTACTTATGATTTCACATGAACACTTGAAAAACTTTAAATACCAAAGTTGTTCCTTATCAGAAATAGAGCAACTTTGCTTTTTAAAGCATACCCAATTACTTTCAAAATTTTGATTTATAGAAAAGGGGATAAAATAGGGTTTTTGAATCATTTAAACTATTTATTTGAATTCTAACCAAAATCTAATTTATACCTCAATGATGACTTGAATCATGACTCAAATACACCTTTGAGACATAAAACCAGAATGTGGTCCAAAACTTCACTACTATAAAAGAAATTACCATAATACCCCATATACACATAAAAGCACTAATTACCAATTAAGAAAGCATAAACTAAGGTTTAACTTAAGCACTCTTTTATCAACTAAGCACAAGCATAAAATAATAAACTTGTTTTAGTAAATGAATATCCAGGTTATCACCCAAATGAAATGCCCGTGCATATGATGACATGCCAGGTTTTAGTTTGCTTAACACCAGAGTGTTACAGCTCTTTCCCCCTTAAAGAAATCTCGTCCCGAGATTTAACCTGTAGGCTAAGTAAAGGAAAAGGAAATGTGTCAGGCACTTCCATTACTAACCTTTACATAAAGCAGGGAAAGATTCCCATAAGACAGATTACGAGGATTACACAGAAGAGAGAAACTCCGGAAAACTTTCTAAGAGAAACTCTTCCGACTCCCACGTGGCTTCTTCCTCCGTATGTTGATTCCATTGAACCTTGTAGAACTTGACAGTTCTTTTTCGCGTAACTCGATCTTTCTGGTCAAGAATCTTGATAGGATATTCTGAATATGTCAGATCAGGTTCTAATTCAATCTCTTCAACATGAATGACATGATTAGGCACTTGAAGACATTTCTTCAACTGGGAGACATGGAACACATTATGGACTAAAGATAGCTGTGGTGGTAAATCAAGTTGATATGCCACCTTTCCACATCTTTTAAGGATCTGATAAGGACCTATATATCGAGGTGCCAACTTCCCTTTGATTCCAAATCGTGTAACTCGTTTCATAGGTGACACCTTGAGATAAACATAATCACCAACTTCAAAGGTAAGAGACTGACGTCTCTTATCGGCATAGCTCTTTTGCCTAGATTGCGCTATCTTTATGTTCTCTCGAATTAACCTGACTTTTTCTTCAGCTTCCATAACCAAGTCAACTCCAAAGAGACTATGTTCTCCCGGTTCAGACCAGTTTAAGGGTGTTCTGCATCTTCTGCCATACAGAGCTTCAAATGGTGCCATCTTAATACTCTCTTGATAACTATTGTTATAAGAGAACTCTGCCAAAGGCAAACATTCATCCCATTTCTCTGAATAATTGAGCACACAAGATCTTAACATATCTTCTAAGATCTGATTAACTCTTTCAGTTTGACCCCCAGTCTGTGGATGATAAGCTGTACTATGCAGAAGCTTGGTACCCAAAGACTCATGTAAGTGCCTCCAGAAAATATTAAGAAACTGTGTCCCCCTATCTGATACGATGGTCTTTGGAACACCATGCAGACTTATAATTCTGTCTAAATATATCTTGGCATAGGTAGATGCTGGATATGCTATTTTAACAGACATGAAATGAGCTGATTTGGTCAGACGATCAACAATGACCCATATGGAATCAAACCCTTTTGATGTCTTGGGCAGACCTACTATGAAGTCCATACTAATGTCATCCCACTTCCAAGATGGAATTGGCAATGATTGTAACTCTCCAGCAGACCTAAGATGAACAGCCTTCACTTTTTGACAAGTATCACATTTTGCTACATAACTGGCAATTTCAAGTTTCATCTTAGTCCACCAGAATCTCTGTTTTAGATCGTGATACATCTTATTACTGCCTGGATGTACTGAAAACCTTGTTACATGAGCTTCATCTAGAATCTGCTTTCGGAGCTCAGGAACTTTTGGAACCACTAACCGATCCTTGAACCAAATCACTCCAGCTTCATCTGTATTAAAATTGGGATTCTGCTCAGAGTGAATCCTTTCTTTTAGATGAATCATTCCCTTGCTTTCTTTCTGGGCTGCAATGATCTGATCCTTAATGGATGATTGAACCATCACATTGGCGAGATTTCCTTGTGGAATCATTTCAAGGCTTAAACTTTCAAACTCATAACATAAAGTAACCTTGATTGGCTTGACTTCTAGACAATTGCAATGATCCTTTCGACTGAGTGCATCTGCCACTACATTAGCTTTACCTGGGTGATAGTGCACTTCAATATCATAATCTTTTATCAATTCCAACCATCTTTTTTGACGCATATTTAACTCAGACTGAGTGAAAATGTACTTCAAACTTTTATGATCAGTGTATATATGACAAGTATTACCCAACAAATAATGTCGCCAGATCTTTAGAGAATGGACTACAGCTGCCAACTCTAGATCATGTGTTGGATAATGCTCTTCATGTCGCTTAAGCTGTCGCGAAGCATAGGCAATAACTCTGCCTTCTTGCATCAGTACACACCCAATGCCTTTACCTGAAGCATCACAATAAACATCAAAGGACTTTTCAATGTCTGGCTGGGCTAATACTGGTGCAGTTGTTAACAACTTTTTCAAAGTCCGAAAAGCTTCTTCACATTCCTTTGACCATACAAACTTAGTGTCATTCTTTAGCAGTGTGGTCATTGGTTTAGAGGTCTTGGAGAAGTCAGGGATAAATCTACGATAGTACCCTGCTAATCCTAAGAAACTCCGAACTTGATGTACTGAAATTGGGGACTTCCAGTCAAGAACCTCTTGAACTTTACTTGGATCTACTGCCACTCCTTCGGCTGACAGAACATGACCCAAAAATTGAACTTCATTTATCCAGAACTCACATTTACTGAATTTAGCATATAATTGATGTTCTCTCAGGCGAGTCAACACTATCCTGAGATGTTCTGCATGTTCTCCTTTGGTTTTGGAATAGATGAGAATGTCATCAATAAACACAACCACGAACTTATCTAGTTCTGGCATGAACACTGAATTCATCAAATACATGAAATGTGCTGGAGCATTGGTCAGACCAAAAGACATAACTAGATATTCATACAAACCGTATCTAGTAGTGAATGCTGTTTTCGGAACATCTTCTGGTTTGATCTTGATCTGATGTTACCCTGATCTCAAATCTATCTTCGAGAATACCTTCGCACCGGTAAGTTGATCAAAGAGGAGATCAATACGGGGCAAAGGATACTTGTTCTTGATTGTCACTTCATTTAAAGGACGATAATCCACACATAGCCTCAGGGTATGGTCCTTCTTCTTTACAAATATTGCTGGACAACCCCATGGTGACGAACTAGGTCGAATGAAACCTTTATCTAGCAAGCCTTGTAACTGAGCTTGTAACTGAGCTTTCAACTCTGCTAACTCCTTAGGCTTCTATGAAACTAACCCGCAGTCCACAGCGCTATTCACCTGAGTCTACGAATTTTCAACTAACACCCAGCAAAAACCTGTCTTCACAAACACCAGGTTCCCGACCATGGCCGGTGCGCACGACGACGCACCGAGCGGTGGCGTGACTTACGCCGGCCAACTCCGGCCACTAGAGACTCAACGGATGCAAGCATCAGCACCGGCAAGCCAACCACAACCGATTGAGCCCCTCACCCTAAACTCTACTGCTCCGGCGAGGTCTGGCCACGCACGGCGGCAGATTAGATCTCGGCACGGCCGTTCCGGCGAACCTAGGCCGGTAGCAAGCGAACGGAGAAGCTAGGAAGGTGTAGAAGCTCACCCTGGTGCTGATGGTGATGTCGGTTTGAGCGGAGGTTGCCTGGAGAGTAGGCGTCCACGGAGCAGTGGTCCTCGGCGGCAAACTCCGGCGAAGCGGCGGTGGTTCCGGCGAGACCTGGGCACCAAACATGAAACCAGCGAGCCGATGAGGTTTCTGGGATCAAGATGCAACATAAACGCGAGATAAAGAGGGTAGAGGAGTGCCCAGTGGAGCGGACCACGACAAGATTGAGCTCGGCGGAGCTTTTTCAATGGCGGAAGGAAGAACAGCGATTGCTTGCTCTCTGAGTGAGTAGAGTTTGAGCGAAAGGGTTCTGGAGATGCGCAAGGTCGTGGGGTATTTATACCCGCGGTCAATCGGGATGAGATCAAGCAGTGACGGTGAATCTGCAGCTCGAGCCAGGAAGGTGCTCGTCGGGGCTGCGTGTCAAGAAGTCGACGGCGAGCGCGGAAGAAGGCGCCACGACGCGAGGGTAAGTACCAGCGGCTGGGTAACTTTGCCACGAACTCGGTCACACATTGGTTCGGGAGAGAACTGCGGCCATCGCGCTGGCGTCGCCGGCAAAAGATCGCGGCGGCCACCGCCGTGAACAGGGAGGTGAGCTTATCCCCCTTTTTCCCCACCTCCTTTACTACCCTTTCTAAAAATCTAAAATTACATTTGATTTTTGAATAAAAGTTGAAAATATGCCAAAATATCAAATGCTCAGAATTCAATACTGAACATCTTTCATTTTTGCAAGATGCCCAAAATATGCTCAGATTTTGAATTAGGATTTGAAATACAAAAGAGGACAAAAAGGGCAAAAGGGGACTTTTACAATTACTTATGATTTCACATGAACACTTGAAAAACTTTAAATACCAAAGTTGTTCCTTATCAGAAATAGAGCAACTTTGCTTTTTAAAGCATACCCAATTACTTTCAAAATTTTGATTTATAGAAAAGGGGATAAAATAGGGTTTTTGAATCATTTAAACTATTTATTTGAATTCTAACCAAAATCTAATTTATACCTCAATGATGACTTGAATCATGACTCAAATACACCTTTGAGACATAAAACCAGAATGTGGTCCAAAACTTCACTACTATAAAAGAAATTACCATAATACCCCATATGCACATAAAAGCACTAATTACCAATTAAGAAAGCATAAACTAAGGTTTAACTTAAGCACTCTTTTATCAACTAAGCACAAGCATAAAATAATAAACTTGTTTTAGTAAATGAATATCCAGGTTATCACCCAAATGAAATGCCCGTGCATATGATGACATGCCAGGTTTTAGTTTGCTTAACACCAGAGTGTTACAGCTCTTTCCCCCTTAAAGAAATCTCGTCCCGAGATTTAACCTGTAGGCTAAGTATAGGAAAAGGAAATGTGTCAGGCACTTCCATTACTAACCTTTACATAAAGCAGGGAAAGATTCCCATAAGACAGATTACGAGGATTACACAGAAGAGAGAAACTCCGGAAAACTTTCTAAGAGAAACTCTTCCGACTCCCACGTGGCTTCTTCCTCCGTATGTTGATTCCATTGAACCTTGTAGAACTTGACAGTTCTTTTTCGCGTAACTCGATCTTTCTGGTCAAGAATCTTGATAGGATATTCTGAATATGTCAGATCAGGTTCTAATTCAATCTCTTCAACATGAATGACATGATTAGGCACTTGAAGACATTTCTTCAACTGGGAGACATGGAACACATTATGGACTAAAGATAGCTGTGGTGGTAAATCAAGTTGATATGCCACCTTTCCACATCTTTTAAGGATCTGATAAGGACCTATATATCGAGGTGCCAACTTCCCTTTGATTCCAAATCGTGTAACTCCTTTCATAGGTGACACCTTGAGATAAACATAATCACCAACTTCAAAGGTAAGAGACTGACGTCTCTTATCGGCATAGCTCTTTTGCCTAGATTGCGCTATCTTTATGTTCTCTCGAATTAACCTGACTTTTTCTTCAGCTTCCATAACCAAGTCAACTCCAAAGAGACTACGTTCTCCCGGTTCAGACCAGTTTAAGGGTGTTCTGCATCTTCTGCCATACAGAGCTTCAAATGGTGCCATCTTAATACTCTCTTGATAACTATTGTTATAAGAGAACTCTGCCAAAGGCAAACATTCATCCCATTTCTCTGAATAATTGAGCACACAAGATCTTAACATATCTTCTAAGATCTGATTAACTCTTTCAGTTTGACCCCCAGTCTGTGGATGATAAGCTGTACTATGCAGAAGCTTGGTACCCAAAGACTCATGTAAGTGCCTCCAGAAAATATTAAGAAACTGTGTCCCCCTATCTGATACGATGGTCTTTGGAACACCATGCAGACTTATAATTCTGTCTAAATATATCTTGGCATAGGTAGATGCTGGATATGCTATTTTAACAGACATGAAATGAGCTGATTTGGTCAGACGATCAACAATGACCCATATGGAATCAAACCCTTTTGATGTCTTGGGCAGACCTACTATGAAGTCCATACTAATGTCATCCCACTTCCAAGATGGAATTGGCAATGATTGTAACTCTCCAGCAGACCTAAGATGAACAGCCTTCACTTTCTGACAAGTATCACATTTTGCTACATAACTGGCAATTTCAAGTTTCATCTTAGTCCACCAGAATCTCTGTTTTAGATCGTGATACATCTTATTACTGCCTGGATGTACTGAAAACCTTGTTACATGAGCTTCATCTAGAATCTGCTTTCGGAGCTCAGGAACTTTTGGAACCACTAACCGATCCTTGAACCAAATCACTCCAGCTTCATCTGTATTAAAATTGGGATTCTGCTCAGAGTGAATCCTTTCTTTTAGATGAATCATTCCCTTGCTTTCTTTCTGGGCTGCAATGATCTGATCCTTAATGGATGATTGAACCGTCACATTGGCGAGATTTCCTTGTGGAATCATTTCAAGGCTTAAACTTTCAAACTCATAACATAAAGTAACCTTGATTGGCTTGACTTCTAGACAATTGCAATGATCCTTTCGACTGAGTGCATCTGCCACTACATTAGCTTTACCTGGGTGATAGTGCACTTCAATATCATAATCTTTTATCAATTCCAACCATCTTTTTTGACGCATATTTAACTCAGACTGAGTGAAAATGTACTTCAAACTTTTATGATCAGTGTATATATGACAAGTATTACCCAACAAATAATGTCGCCAGATCTTTAGAGAATGGACTACAGCTGCCAACTCTAGATCATGTGTTGGATAATGCTCTTCATGTCGCTTAAGCTGTCGCGAAGCATAGGCAATAACTCTGCCTTCTTGCATCAGTACACACCCAATGCCTTTACCTGAAGCATCACAATAAACATCAAAGGACTTTTCAATGTCTGGCTGGGCTAATACTGGTGCAGTTGTTAACAACTTTTTCAAAGTCCGAAAAGCTTCTTCACATTCCTTTGACCATACAAACTTAGTGTCATTCTTTAGCAGTGTGGTCATTGGTTTAGAGGTCTTGGAGAAGTCAGGGATAAATCTACGATAGTACCCTGCTAATCCTAAGAAACTCCGAACTTGATGTACTGAAATTGGGGACTTCCAGTCAAGAACCTCTTGAACTTTACTTGGATCTACTGCCACTCCTTCGGCTGACAGAACATGACCCAAAAATTGAACTTCATTTATCCAGAACTCACATTTACTGAATTTAGCATATAATTGATGTTCTCTCAGGCGAGTCAACACTATCCTGAGATGTTCTGCATGTTCTCCTTTGGTTTTGGAATAGATGAGAATGTCATCAATAAACACAACCACGAACTTATCTAGTTCTGGCATGAACACTGAATTCATCAAATACATGAAATGTGCTGGAGCATTGGTCAGACCAAAAGACATAACTAGATATTCATACAAACCGTATCTAGTAGTGAATGCTGTTTTCGGAACATCTTCTGGTTTGATCTTGATCTGATGATACCCTGATCTCAAATCTATCTTCGAGAATACCTTCGCACCGGTAAGTTGATCAAAGAGGAGATCAATACGGGGCAAAGGATACTTGTTCTTGATTGTCACTTCATTTAAAGGACGATAATCCACACATAGCCTCAGGGTATGGTCCTTCTTCTTTACAAATATTGCTGGACAACCCCATGGTGACGAACTAGGTCGAATGAAACCTTTATCTAGCAAGCCTTGTAACTGAGCTTGTAACTGAGCTTTCAACTCTGCTAACTCCTTTGGTGGCATCCTATAAGCCCTTCTGGCTATTGGTGCTGTGCCTGGTTTGAGTTCTATTTCAAACTCCACATCACGATTTGGTGGCAGACCAGGTAAATCCTCTGGGAATACATCAGGAAACTCACAGACCACTGGAATGTCTTGGATTTCCTTGACAGAGGTAGCACACACTCGCTCAACTGCTCTCTTAAGTGTAGGAAGATGGATAAGAAGTTGAGATTTGCTATTCAAGGTGTCTATCACTGCACCTCTCTGGTTCATCCAGTTCATACCCAAGATCACATCTATACTTGGATCTTTTAAGACTATCATGGAGGTTGGAAATATATATCCACCCAGATCTATAGGTACCTGACGTACCAATTCCTTAGTACTTAGTCGACCCCCAGGTGACTGTATCAAGAAGTTATCTTGGGTTTCATCAATAGGGATATCATGCCTTTCCGCAAATGTTCTATTCATGAAAGTATGCGATGCACCAGAATCAAAAAGTGTAAAAGCTGGGTGTTGAGCAACAGGGAGCATACCAAGCATAACAGGTTCTCCTGCAGGAATAGCTTCTATTTGAGTGTAGAAAACCTTTCCCGTTTTCGGAGCACCTTTACCCTTTTGATTATTCTGTGCATTTCCCCGATTCTGATTTGCTTGCTGATTTCCTGCTGGCCTTGGTGCATTGACATTGGGAACATTCTGCCTTGGATAAGGACATTCACGAGCAAAATGCCCCGCCTTTCCGCAATTATAACATGGACCATTGGTAGCTTGTGGCACTGGTGGACGCATGGCAGGAACATTCGACTGACGTTGATTATTGAAAGGCATAACAGGCCTTGCAAACGTCCTCTGAGGATACTGCTGCTGCTGAGGCGAACGATAAGATGGCCGATAAGATGGGCGGAACTGTTGGACCGGATGATATACAAACCTCTGACGCTTCTTATTGCCGCCAGATGATCCTGATCCGGACACAAGTCCCCTCTTCTTCTTGGTCTCCTTATGTTTGCGGTTCTTTTCTTCGCTTGCTATAGCAATATTCACTGCTTCATTATAGCTGATATTGCCACAAGTAGTCATCATTGATTGAAGTTTTGTATTCAATCCCCTCATGAAACATCCCTTCTTTTTCTCCTCCGTATTGACTTGATCAAAAGCATATTGGGACAGATGATTGAATTTTCCAATGTACTGCATTACAGGTTCATCTCCCTGACGGAGAGCTAAGAACTCTTCAAGTTTCATTTGCATAACTCCATCGGGTATATAGTGAGCCCTGAAGGCTGCCCTGAACTCAGCCCAGGTAATTCGGTGGTCAGCCGGTTGAACCGCTGATAGGTTTGTCCACCAAACTCCTGCAGCGCCACGAAGCTGTTGCGCTGCAAATGCTGGCTTCTGAATCTCGGTACAATTGATAAGACTGAACTTCTGCTCCATAGTGCGGAGCCAGTCATCCGCCTCCAGAGGTTCATCTGCTTTTGTGAATACGGGAGGACGAGTATCCGTGAAGTCCATATATGTTGTTTCCTCCCTATAACGGCCACGGCCCCGTTGTCCGGCATTCTGATTCTGCGCCAACAGGGTCGTTGCATTGACTAATGTTGCAATCGCATCGGCCAAAGAAGGTGGAACTGGTGGTGCATTTGGGATGTCATCCCCACCGTGAGAAGAACTAGCACCGCGAGTGTTAACAGACATCTGTTCAAAACAAACCAAACATTCATACATCATAACATGCATACCAGGTTTTGACTTATTGATCATACAAGTCCGCTCTTGGGCAGGACTACTGATACCACTATCTCACACATCTGACCATATTAGAGGTCTTCTGACTAACTAGGTTACAAAGTCAGAAAGATACACTATGATACACCATATGCTTATTCAACCTCTAAATCTATAACTCTTCCTCAGATGTGACTTCATCTTCCACCGGCTCTAACTCCTCATCTCCTTCTTCTTCTTCCTCAGATGCATTTTCAGGATGTGGTGGTGTGGCAGGTTCTGGCTGCAACTGTGCGGTCAGCTCCTCTATATGCCTATGCAGGTCAGCATGATGGTTTGCCAGGATGTTTTGATTATCTCTCATTATATCTACCCGGGTTCGTGCCCGGTTCCTCTGCTCAACGGCCTGCCTCCACTTGCATTCATACTCTTGGTGCTGCTCGTGGTGGTATTGCAGCTGCTCACGCAACTCTTCCCTATCTCTGGTGCCCCTCATCCTTTCTCCATTTGCCCTTGCCAACTCCATATACAGGCGGTCTACTTCCGCCTGCAGCTGTGAAGTGGCAGTGTTACTACCTTCACCTTCTTCGTAAGTAACCAGGGGCTGGTTACTTCCCTCACTCTCAGCAGGGTCATCATTTCTTGGGGCAAGAACGTGTCGAGGAACACCTCGAGGTCCGGTACACTTGCGTGCAGTCTGCTTGGTACGGGCCATCTGCTAAAATATATTTATTTTGAATATTAGAACTATATATGTTCCAGGATTAAGAGATAGAGTTTTATAATTAGATAGAAATATCAACTCTATTTAGAGACAACCTTTTAAAAGGGAAAGTTAATTATAGGTTATCAATCATGATGCATGAATCGAACTTACAAACAAAGCATACATCAAACAATTAATTAACTTTAAAATAGTCACTTTTAATAAAAGTGAAGAAACTTCCTTTTCACAATTAGGGCAATAACATAATAAACATTGTTCCTTAGATATAAATATCACCATAACTATACCGAAAACATATCCATTTAGATAGAAGGATAAGTCTGAAGAATGAATTAAGGCAAGTCAGAAGAATAAGACAAGTCTTAGAAGCAATTTGGACTCAAACTAGTTCGAAATTTAGTTTGACTCAAAACCTTTGAAGTTTTCAAAAATGAATGCTGTTATACTTTCTAAGGTAATCCTGCTCTGATACCAGCTGTGGCAGAACCTCCTAAATTAAGTGGCCCACATGCACCCATCATTGTCCTAAGGACCTTTGATCGGCGTGCACGAGTTCCAAATGACTCAAGAGGTCTGTCGGGTGTCCTCGGGAAGCCCGAATCATCCACGTTACATTCTTTCCAGGATAATCCCTCATCAAGCATCACAGTATTACAACAGTTTTATAGATAAGGTAAATCAGAGTAAAAGCGGAAAGATTAATATACATAGATTAAAACTTAGATTTAAAGTTTACATCGCCAAAATACTTATTACATAACTTGTCCGGAACTTTATATTACATAACTCATTCAAAAGAGGTTACTTGTAACACTCTGGTGTTAAGCAAGACTAAAACTTGACATGTCATCATATGCACTGGCATTTTATCTGAGTTAATAACCTGATTATGCATTCACTTAAAACAAGTTTAATTTTCATGCTTGTGCTTAGTGATAAGGAGTGTTTAAGTTTGCAATCCTAGTTTATGCTTTCTTGTTAAGAATAATGCTTTTATGCTTTATAAGGGTATTATGGTAATCTTATGTATAGTAGTTGAATTTTATACCCAACCCTGGTATTATGTCTCAAAGGTGTAGTGGGAACATGTTTCAAGCTACCTTTGAGGTGTAATTCCAGATTGGAATGAAATTCAAATAAATAGTTTAATAAATTCAAAAACCCTATTTTATCCATTTTTCTATAAATCAAAAATTTTGAAAGAATTTGGGTATGTTTTAAAAAGCAAAGTTGCTCTATTTCTGTTTAGGAACAACTTTGGTGTTTAAAGTTTTTCAAGTGTCCTTGTGAAATCAAAAGTAATTGTAAAAGTCCTCTTTTGCCCTTTTTGTCCTTTTTTGTATTTCAAATCCTAATTCAAAATCTGAGCATATTTTGGGTATCTTGCAAAAATGAAAGATGTTCAGTATTGGATTCTGAGCATTTGATATTTTGGCATATTTTCAACTTTTATTCAAAAAATCAAATGTAATTTTAGTTTTTCAGAAAGGGTAGAAAAGGAGATGGGGAAAATGGGGGGGGGGGATAAGCTCACCTCCCTGTTCACGGCGGTGGCCGCCGCGATCTTTTGCCGGCGACGCCAGCGCGATGGCCGCAGTTCTCTCCCGAACCAACGTGCGACCGAGTTCGTGGCAAAGTTACCCAGCCGCTGGCACTTACCCTCGCGTCGTGGCGCTTTCTTCCGCGCTCGCCGTTGACATCTTGACACGCAGCCCCGACGAGTACCTTCCTGGCTCGAGCTGCAATTTCACCGTTCCTGCTTGATCTCATCCCGATTGACCACGGGTATAAATACCCCACGACCTTGCGCATCTCCAGAACCCTTTCGCTCAAACTCTACTCACTCAGAGAGCAAGCAATCGCTGTTCTTCCTTCCGCCATTGAAAAAGCTCCGCCGAGCTCAATCTTGCCGTGGTCCGACCCACTGGGCACTCCTCTACTCCCTCTTTCTCGTGTTTGTGTTTCGTCTTGATCCCAAAGAGCTCATAGGCTCGATGGTTCCTTGTCTGGTACTCAGGTTTTACCGGAACAGCATCGTCTTCGCCGGAGTTCACCGCCAAAGACCACTGCTCCGTGGACGCCTACTCTCCGAGCAACCTCCGCTCGAACCGGCTTCTCCATTAGCACCAGGGTGAGCTTCTAGACCTTCCTAGCCTCTCCGTTTGCTTGCTACCGGTCTAGGATCGCCGGAACAGGGCTAGCCGAGATCCGATCCGCCGCCATGCGTGGCCAGGCTCAACCCGAGTGGTAGAGTGTAGGGTTGAGAGCTCAATCGACTGCGGCTGTCTTGTCGGTGTTGCTGCTCGCGTTAGCTGAGTCTCTTCTAGCCAGAGTCGGCCGGCGTAAGGCCCGTCGGCGCTCGGTTCGCCGTCGTGCACACCGGCCATGGTCGGGGACCTTGTGGTTGTAAAGATGAGAAGTTCCAGGATGTTGGTTGCAAAGTCGCAGACTCAAGTGAATAGCGCCATGGACTGCGGGTTATTTTAGGGTAAGTCGAAGGGTTTTTCTGCAAAGCTGTCAGGCACACCGCTTCGCTCGAGCCAAGCCTCGGGCGAACGCGTTCACCGTATCGCCCGAGCTAGGCCTCGGACGGACGAGCGTTTTTCCGTCTCGCCCGAGCCCTGAGTCAGGCCTCGGGTAGACGTTTGTCTCGTTATCTCGCTGGAGCCAGGCCTCGAGCGGACCCTCGGGCGCTGTCTCGCTCGCGCCGAGCCTCGAGCGAACGCACCCGCACTCACCGCCGTGCGCTCGCGCCACGCTGGGCTGAGTTGGCTTGGGCCGAAAGCCCAGTTTGGGTTCGTTCAAGTTTTTCTTTTTCTGGCTTTATGCACAGTAATCAGTTTTGTTGTTTTTGCTATAATTAATCTATAACTCTGTTAATTATGAAATTTGACATGATAGATGATAGCATATCTGTGCTAATATTAAAATTATAAAATTTGTGTTTTGAATACTTTTGATATGACAATTAAATCTGTGCTTTAATTAATAAATGTACCGTTGTTGATTTATGTAATTTTCTGTGTTTCTCCAAAAATCATAAAATTTGACATGGGAGTTTATATCTTTGATATACACCTTCAGGTTTAATTTCATCTCTGTTTGACAAAGTATGCTTGGTGTATAAATAAAAGGCTAATTAAAATAATTAATAAAATAAATAGAAATAGTTGATCTCTGTAGATTTGTGTGACTTTTGGAATTGTTTGACAACCAATGGGAAACTAGCAAGATTTGCTCCCTGGTTATGGGTTTCCTTTATACAAATAACTTTTTGTTACTTGTAAGTTGCTTTATCAGAACATAATAAAACTTGTTTAATGTTTATAATAACTAAAGTGGGTTTGTTGGTTTGCAACTTTACCGTGAGGGAAAGTTGTACTCTGTAAAGGGTATAGTTAAGAAAATTTCCATCTTTATCATGATCACATCATAAGCATCTCATTATTCATGCATATGCACTTTTACGTGTAGATCCCGCTTCGGAAGGCCCTAACTCTCAGTGGATTTCTCCTGAGGGTGCAGACCTTTCTTGTTTTTCAGAATCTTCGGACTTCACCGATCCTCAAGGCAAGCCCCGGTGCTTTTAACCTTTACTTGTTTTTTTTATAAAGGTTTTATTAAAATGTTGCTGAGATAAACTACTGCATTAGGTTATAGGAGTTGTGTGATGGCCTACTCCTTGCACTGTTTACCTCCACCTGAAGATCCACCTGCCTTGTTTAAAAAAAACTATTTGCAAAATGCTTAGTGATGCTATACTATAGATTTGCAAAAATGCCAATTTCAAAAGTGTGATCACTTAAAGAATATTTATGGGAATTTGGCTTTACTCCGGACTGTTGGCTAAGTATCTGATCCGTACCTAGTCAACGGCAAGGAGAGGTTGTCCTAGCGTACGGTGCCGTCATGTTGTAGTCCGGGACTCAACAGTTGACACCGACCGGGACCGGGTTAAAAAACTGACAGGACTGTTACGCTTGGGTGAAATATAACCAAGGTACAGTTTCTGGCAGAAAAATTAGGGACCATCCGTGTGGAAGCCTGCTGGCCAAGACTTGCAACTATTCACATACTACGGAAAGCTCTGGCTCCGAGGAATCCTTTATTGGGACCGACAACCGCGCACTGGGAGTGGAGAGATGGCGGAAGTAGCTTGTACCCACGTGGTCGTCGTACCTGGATAAGAGTGGTGTACTGTACTTCTGGGTGGCGTAGGACCGGGCCCAATCTTGGAGGAATCGTAGTAGACTGGTTGGCCTATGCAAGCTTGGGTGCTACGTATGCCGTGTGAATAGGGATCCTCAGCTGAGTATTCTTTATCCGGATTAACGTTGCTCCTCGGTTATGGAGACTTGGTCTTCGACTGTCAACGGAGAGTGGTTCTCAACTAGGGAAGTTTTTGAAAGATAAAATGAATCTTGAACAATGAAGAATTGAGAAATACAGAAATCTTTCCAAAATAAAACAAGGTTTACAAAATGCTTTTTGTGCAAAATACTTGATTTTGCTTAAGCCTTACCTTGACTTCCTAAGCCTCTCATTCCTGAGTCTTCTCCTCTTTTCTAGTCGGTTAAGTCTTGTTGAGTACTTTTGTACTCAGGGTTTGTTAACCCTTGTTGCAGGTGAGTACTTGGATCCACCTTTTGATGGACAATGCTACTTCACTCTAGTAGAAGAAAGTGATAACGATTCTGATGTGTGACCTTGGGCAAGTAACCTCTTTTGAATGAGTTTTGTAATATAAAGTTCCGAACAAGTTATGTAATAAGTATTTTGGTGATGTAAACATTAAACCTAAGTTTTAATCTACGTATATTAATCTTTCCGCTTTTACTCTGATTCATCTTATCTATAAAACTGTTGTAATACTGTGATGCTTGATGAGGGATTATCCTGGAAAGAATGTAACGTGGATGATTCGGGTTACCCGAGGACACCCGACAGACCTCTTGAATCATTTGGAACTCGTGCACGCTGATCAAAGGTCCTTAGGACAATGATGGGTGCATGTGGGCCACTTAATTTAGGAGGTTCTGCCACATTACTTGCCCAAGGTCACACAACAGAATCGTTATCACTTTCTTCTACCAGAGTGAAGTAGCATTGTCCATCAAAAGGTGGATCCATGTACTCACCTGCAACAAGGGTTAACAAACCCTGAGTACAAAAGTACTCAACAAGACTTAACCGATAAGAAAAGAGGAGAAGACTCAGGAATGAGAGGCTTAGGAAGTCAAGGTAAGGCTTAAGCAAAAACAAGTATTTTGCACAAAAAGCATTTTTGTAAATCTTGTTTTGTTTTAGGAAAGATTCAAGTATCTCTCAATTCTTCCTCGTTCATGATTCATTTTCTCTTCAAAACATTCCTACTTGAGAACCACTCTCCGTTGACAGTCAGTGACCAAGTCTCCATAACCGAGGAGCAACGTTAATCCGGATAAATAATACTCAGCTGAGGATCCCTATCCACACTGCATATGTAGCACCCAAGCTTGCATATGCCAACTCGTCTACCACGATTCCTCCAAGATTGGACCGGTCCTACGCCACCCGGAAGTACAGTACACCACTCTTATCCAGGTACGACGACCACGTGGGTACAAGCTACTTCCGCCATCTCTCCACTCCCAGTGCGCGGTTGTCGGTCCCAATAAAGGATTCCTCGGAGCCAGAGCTTTCCGAAATATGTGAATAGTTACAAGTCTTGACCACCAGGCTCCCATACGGATGGTCCCTAATTTTTCCGCCAGAAACTGTACCTTGGTTATATCTCACCCAAGCATAACAGTCCTGTCAGTTTTTCAACCCTGTCCCGGTCGGTGTCAACTGTTGAGTCCCGGACTACAACATGACGGCACCATACGCTAGGACAACCTCTCCTTGCCGTTGACTAGGTACGGATCAGATACTTAGCCAACAGTCGGGAGTAAAGCCAAATTCCCAAAAATATTCTTTAAGTGATCACACTTTTGAAACTGGCATTTTTGCAAATCTATTGTATAGCATCACTAAGCGTTTTGCAAATAGTTTTTAAACAAGGCAGGTGGATCTTCAGGTGGAGGTAAACAGTGCAAGGAGTAGGCCATCACACAACTCCTATAACCTAATGCAGTAGTTTATCTCAACAACATTTTAATAAAACCTTTATAAAAACAAGTAAAGGTTAAAAGGACCGGGGCTTGCCTTGAGGATCGGTGAAGTCCGAAGATTCTGAGAAACAAGAAAGGTCTGCACCCTCAGGAGAAATCCACTGAGAGTTTGGGCCTTCTGAAGCGGGATCTACACGTAGAAGTGCATATGCATGAGTAATGAGATGCTTATGATATGATCGTGGTAAAGATGGAAATTTTCTTAACTATAACCTTTACAGAGTACAACTTTTCATCGCGGTAAAGTTGCAAACCAACAAAACCACTTTAGCTATTAAAAACACTAAACAAGTTTTGATAATGCAACCTACAAGCAACAAAAGGTATTTGCATAAAGGAAACCCATAACCAAGGAGCAAATCTTGCTAGTTTCCCATTGGTTGTCAAACAATTCCAAAAGTCACACAAATCTACAGGGATCAACTATTTCTATTTATTTTATTAATCATTTTAATTAGCCTTTTATTTAAACACCAAGCATACTTTGTCAAACAGAGATGAAATTAAACATGAAGGTGTATATCATTGATATAAACTCCCATGTCAAATTTCATGATTTTAGGAGAAACACAGAAAATTACATAAATCACCAAAAGTTGCATTTATTAATTAAAGCACAGATTTTTTTGGCATAGTAAAAATGCTCCACACACAAGTTTCATAATTTTTATATTAGCACAGACATGCTATCATCTATCATGTCAAATTTTATAAATAACAGAGCTGTAGATTAATTATAGCAAAAACAACAAAACTGATTACTGTGCAAAAAGCCAGAAAAAGAAAAACTTGAAACGAGCCCAAACTGGGCTTTCGGCCCAAGCCAACTCGGCCCAGCGTGGCGCGAGCGCACGGCGGTGGGTGCGGGTGCGTTCGCTCGAGCCCCGGCTCCAGCGAGACAGCGCCCGAGGGTCCGCTCGAGGCCTAGCTCGAGGCTCGGGCGATACGCTGCGCACGTGCCCGCTCGAGGCTTAGCTCGGGGCTCGGGCGAGACGGAAACGCTCGTCCTTCCGAGGCCTAGCTCGGGCGGGTCGGTGAACGCGTTCGCCCGAGGCTTGGCTCGAGCGAAGCGGAGGGGGCGCCTGCTCGAGGCATAGCTCGAGACGGTGGGCACGTGTCCATATGTCCGCTCGAGACCTGGCTCGAGCGAGACGGTGTGTCCTGACAGCTTTGCGGAAAAGCCCTTCGGCTTCTACGAAACTAACCCGCAGTCCACAGCGCTATTCACCTGAGTCTATGACTTTTCAACTAACAACCAGCAAAAACCTGTCTTCACAAACACCAGGTTCCCGACCATGGCCGGTGCGCACGACGACGCACCGAGCGGCGGCGTGACTTACGCCGGCCAACTCCGGCCACTAGAGACTGAACGGACGCAAGCATCAGCACCGGCAAGCCAACCACAACCGATTGAGCCCCTCAACCTAAACTCTACTGCTCCGGCGAGGTCTGGCCACGCACGGCGGCGGATTAGATCTCGGCACGGCCGTTCCGGCGAACCTAGGCCGGTAGCAAGCGAACGGAGAAGCTAGGAAGGTGTAGAAGCTCACCCTGGTGCTGATGGTGAAGTCGGTTTGAGCGGAGGTTGCCTGGAGAGTAGGCGTCCACGGAGCAGTGGTCCTCGGCGGCAAACTCCGGCGAAGCGGCGGTGGTTCCGGCGAGACCTGGGCACCAAACATGAAACCAGCGAGCCGATGAGGTTTCTGGGATCAAGATGCAACATAAACGCGAGATAAAGAGGGTAGAGGAGTGCCCAGTGGAGCGGACCACGGCAAGATTGAGCTCGGCGGAGCTTTTTCAATGGCGGAAGGAAGAACAGCGATTGCTTGCTCTCTGAGTGAGTAGAGTTTGAGCGAAAGGGTTCTGGAGATGCGCAAGGTCGTGGGGTATTTATACCCGCGGTCAATCGGGATGAGATCAAGCAGTGACGGTGAATCTGCAGCTCGAGCCATGAAGGTGCTCGTCGGGGCTGCGTGTCAAGAAGTCAACGGCGAGCGCGGAAGAAGGCGCCACGACGCGAGGGTAAGTACCAGCGGCTGGGTAACTTTCCCACGAACTCGGTCACACGTTGGTTCGGGAGAGAACTGCGGCCATCGCGCTGGCGTCGCCGGCAAAAGATCGCGGCGGCCACCGCCGTGAACAGGGAGGTGAGCTTATCCCCCCTTTTTCCCCACCTCCTTTACTACCCTTTCTGAAAATCTAAAATTACATTTGATTTTTGAATAAAAGTTGAAAATATGCCAAAATATCAAATGCTCAGAATTCAATACTGAACATCTTTCATTTTTGCAAGATGCCCAAAATATGCTCAGATTTTGAATTAGGATTTGAAATACAAAAGAGGACAAAAAGGGCAAAAGGGGACTTTTACAATTACTTATGATTTCACATGAACACTTGAAAAACTTTAAATACCAAAGTTGTTCCTTATCAGAAATAGAGCAACTTTGCTTTTTAAAGCATACCCAATTACTTTCAAAATTTTGATTTATAGAAAAGGGGATAAAATAGGGTTTTTGAATCATTTAAACTATTTATTTGAATTCTAACCAAAATCTAATTTATACCTCAATGATGACTTGAATCATGACTCAAATACACCTTTGATACATAAAACCAGAATGTGGTCCAAAACTTCACTACTATAAAAGAAATTACCATAATACCCCATATACACATAAAAGCACTAATTACCAATTAAGAAAGCATAAACTAAGGTTTAACTTAAGCACTCTTTTATCAACTAAGCACAAGCATAAAATAATAAACTTGTTTTAGTAAATGAATATCCAGGTTATCACCCAAATGAAATGCCCGTGCATATGATGACATGCCAGGTTTTAGTTTGCTTAACACCAGAGTGTTACAGTCTGCGAGGAGCAATAGGCGCAGGCGTGGGGTGGGCGACGACTGTCAACAATTGACCTCGTGCCAACCCTGGTCGCCCCACCCCTCTTTATATAGGCATCCCTAATGAGGCCACCTACCTGGAGGCCCATTAGCAAACCCTAATCCCGGTCTGACTCGAGTCCAACTCGAATCAGGCTTCCAGCCCCTTAAGCGTGCGACCCTATGGGTTCACGCACACATAGACATGGCCCGAGTACTCCTACTCGCCCGATAGTTGACAGCGGCCTCTAGCAAGACGTGTCAACTCCTATGTATACGCAAAGATCATATCTGACGAACCACCACGATCACATATACGTAATTCCCTTGCCACACAATATTTGGTCCAACTCATAGGTTAACATTTAACCTAAGCACGGCCATGCATTTTATGATCCAATCATTTGAATGGTCCACTGATATCTCTCTCGCATGGAGAGGGGCAAATCCCATCTTGATCGTCTATGTCTCACAGCATATTCCCTGACAAACCCGAAGACTATCTTTATAACTACTCTGTTACGAAGTAGTGTTTGATAGTCCCTAAGTAAGTCTATTCATATCTTGAGTACATACCACAATCTCAGGTCTAAGGACATAACGTACATGATGTTTAAAGAGATAATAAGAACATCTCACGTTGGGTCAGTCCAGCCCCATGTCATACATGTGCCCACATTATTAATTTGACATCTCCATGTCTATGACTTGTGAAACATAGTCATCAATTAATACATGTGCTGATCTAATATTCATGTGTGTCCTCACATGAACTCCGATCAGGGACAACTATCGAATAACCATACAAGTAAAAGAGTTTCACAGACAATTCACATAATTGCCAATCAATACAAGTTGTCTTTAATGGATATTCAATGAACATATAATAAATCATGGATACAATAGAAATATCATCATCTCTATGATTACCTCTAGGGCATATTTCCAACAGTCTCCCACTTGCACTAGAGTTAATCTTTTAGATATCTAATACCCATAGACCTCACATGCGCCTCATGCTTAGGCTGTGGAAGAGCCTTTGTCAAAGGATCTGCTATATTCAAATCCGTATGTATTTTGCACATCTTAATTTCATCTCTTTTAATGAAATCTCGAATGAGGTGAAATTTCCGCAGTACATGTTTGTTCTTCTGGTGATTCCTTGGCTCTTTAGCCTGCGCGATCGCCCCATTGCTATCACAATGTAAAGACAATGGGCTAGACGCATTTGAAAACACACCAAGATCAATGAGGAACCTCCTCATCCAAACACCTTCCTTTGCAGCTCCACTAGCTGCAATGTACTCGGCTTCTGCTGTAGAATCAGACACGGTCTCCTGCTTGGAACTTTTCCAACTGACTGCACCACCATTTATTATGAACACAAAACCTGATTGAGATTGTGAATCATCTGTGTCGGTTTGGAAGCTAGCATCGGTGTAACCATTTACAACGAGCTCCTCCTCACCTCCATAGATTAGGAACACATCTTTAGTCCTTCTCAAGTACTTAAGGATGTTTTTAGCAAGTGTCCAGTGACTCTCACCTGGATTAGCTTGATATCTGCTCGCAACACTTAGAGCATATGAGACATCCGGGCGCGTACATATCATGGCATACATGACGGAACCAATGGCCGAAACATATGGAACCTTACTCATGCGCTCTCGCTCATCAGATGTCGAAGGACACCGTTTCTCGCTAAAGCGCATGCCATGTGACACAGGCAAGAACCCTTTCTTGGACTGTTCCATGTTGAACCGCTACAACACCTTGTCAATGTACGTTTCTTGGCTTAATCCTATTAGCCTCTTTGACCTATCTCTATAGATCTTAATGCCCAGAATATATGTTGCTTCTCCTAAATCCTTCATAGAAAAACTGTTATTCAATGAAGTCTTTACGGTTTGCAACATCGGAATGTCATTCCCAATCAACAGTATGTCATCTACATACAAGATTAGAAACACAACAGCGCTCCCACTTTCCTTCTTGTAAACACAATGTTCTTCTTCACTTTGACGAAAGCCAAACCCTTTGACCACCTCATCAAAACGAATATTCCAACTCCGAGATGCTTGCTTTAATCCATAAATAGATTTCTTAAGCTTGCATATTTTTCCAGCATTGCTAGGATCAACAAAACCTTCGGGCTGTATCATATACATGTCCTCTTCCAAATTTCCATTTAGAAAGGCTGTTTTAACATCCATCTGCCATATCTCATAGTCATAATAGGCAGCAATTGCTAGAATGATCCAGATAGATTTAAGCATCGCTACCGGCGAGAAAGTCTCATCGTAGTCAACTCCTTGAACTTGCCAAAAACCTTTTGCGACAAGTCGAGCTTTATAAACTTGGACGTTTCCATCCATATCCTTTTTCTTTTTATAGATCCATTTGCACTCTATGGGTCTTACCCCATCAGGCGGGTTAACCAAGTTCCAAACTTGATTAGCTCCCATGGAATCTATCTCGGATCTCATGGCACTATGCCATTTCTCGGAATCAGGGTCCCTCATTGCCTCGGCAAAAGTTGCAGGTTCGTCATCGTCTAACAATAACACATCCCCACGCAACTCACAGATTCTTGCCGACCTTCGTGGTTGGGGCGGGGTGTCTGTTGCCACAGGTAGCTCAACTTGTTCTGCTACATTAGCATCACTCGTGGAGTCAATCCCTGTTGGCTCATCTTGAACTTCTTCAAGATACACCTTCTGCCCTCTCTTGTCTCTTTTGAGAAACTCTTTCTCTAAGAAAACACTGTTTCGAGCGACAAACACTTTGCCCTCCGTGCGGTTGTAGAAGTTATACCCTAATGTTTCCTTTGGGTATCCCACGAAAAAGCACTTGTCCGACTTGGGTGTTAGTTTATCTAAAATAAGTCGTTTGACATAAACTTCACAACCCCAAATCTTTAGAAAAGACAAACTGGGACTCTTACCAGTCCATATCTCATATGGTGTCTTAACTACAGACTTAGACGGTACCCTATTTAATGTGAAAGCGGCTGTTTCTAGAGCGTATCCCAAAACGATAAAGGAAGGTCCGACTGGCTCATCATAGACCGAACCATGTCTAACAAAGTTCGATTACGTCGCTCGGACACACCGTTTCGCTGAGGCGTTCCAGGTGGCGTAAGCTGTGGAACAATTCCACAACTCTTAAGATGATTGCTAAACTCGTGGCTCAAATATTCACCTCCATGATCAGATCGCAAGGACTTAATTTTCTTGCCACGTTGATTCTCTACCTCATTCTGAAATTCTTTGAACTTTTCAAATGTCTCAGACTTATGCTTCATCAGATAGACATAGCTATATCTGCTAAAATCATCAGTGAAGGTTATGAAGTATTGAAATCCGCCTCTAGCTGTCGTACTCATTGGTCCGCATACATCAGTATGTACAAGTTCCAATAAGTCAGACGCCCTCTCAGGAAAACCTGTGAAAGGCGACTTGGTCATCTTGCCCAGCAAGCAAGCCTCACATGTCTCGTATGATTCAAAATCAAACGAAGTTAGAAATCCATCAGCATGGAGCTTCTTCATGCGGTTTTCACTTATATGACCCAAACGACAATGCCACATATAGGTAGGGCTTAACTCATTAAGCCGAGGCCTTTTAGCAGTAATATTACAGATAGACATAGGTGCATCATCAAGATTTAAAATAAACAACCCATTCACAATGGATTCAAAAGCCACAAACAAATCATTCTTAGAGATTACACAACCATTGTCTTTACTCGCAAATGAATAGCCATCCTTCATCAAACATGAAGGTGACACAATGTTTCGACTTAAACTTGGAACAAAATAACAATTATTCAACTCCAAAATAAATCCTGATGGGAGGTGTAGTTGCATCGTCCCGACGTTCAACGCAGCAACTCTTGCATTATTGCCCACGCGGAAATCAACCTCCCCTTTTCCAACGTTTCTACCTCTTATCATTCCCTTCATCGTATTGCAAATATGAGCAACCGAGCCGGTATCAAATACCCAAGAATTAATATAAGAGTTAGCGAGGAAAATATCTGTAACATGAACAACAAGTGTATGAGAAGCGGGAGTACCTTTACCACCGCCATCCTTCATCAAGGATGCTAAGTACACCTTGCAGTTCCTTTTCCAGTGACCTTTCCCCTTACAGTGGAAGCACTCAGAATTAGCAGTTGGTCCAGCAGCGTCAGGTGCAGGATGGTTTGGCTTAGAGATCACATCTTTGGCCTTGCCCTTGCCCTTCCTATTCTTCCAAAAGTTGCCCTTCCTTTTAAAGTTAGGCTTGTTTTGGACTGCCATCACATGGCTGCTGCCAGCACCTTTCTTAATGTCTGCCTCTGCTGTCTTAAGCATGCCACATAGCTCATTCAAGCCCCTCTCCGCACCATGCATATGGTAGTTCGAAATGAAGTTCCCATAGCTAGGTGGGAGAGAAGAGAGGATGAAGTCAGTAGCCAGTTCTGGACCAATTGGGAAGCCTAGCTTCTCTAACCTCTGAGTGTAACCAACCATCTTGATCACATGTGGTCCAACTGCTGCACCCTCTGCTAACTTAGTCTCCGCAGGAGACTTAGAAACATTGAACCTTTCAGTTCTAGCCTGAGTATGGAACATCTCATCTAGCGCTACGATCATATCGTAGGCTGTATGGTTATTATCAAACTTCATCTGCAGATCTGGTTCCATGCTAGCAAGCATCAGGCATCCTACTTGAAGATCAACATCACATGCTTTCTTGTAAGCGGTTTTCTCTGTAGCAGGTGCATTATCAGCAGGTTCCTCTGGTAGTGGGGTGTCTAGAATATCTTCCTTTTTTCAGCACTGAGAACAATTCTCAGGTTGCGGATCCAATCCGCATAGTTTGTTCCATTCAATTTATCTTTCTCAAGGATTGAACATAAAGTAAATGGTGGATTGCTAGGTGCCATTGATCTACAACAAAAGTAAATGCAAAATACTAAGACAATGTATCCAAGACAGAGTAAATGATATTAAAACTTTAATAAAATTTACTCCCACTAAGATCAATATCCCTCTATTGAATTTTAGTGATTCAAGACCCAAACTAACAAGTCTACTAGTGAGCTTTAGCATCACCGCTAGTGGACATGGTAGAACGGTAAGCAACTCTTTGCTAATCATATCACATATGACTCTTGTTGTTGGCCAGCATCTCTATGCGTCCTCAACTCCTTATGCTTCAAGGTCCCTAACCGTTAGGATGACCTTGTTCAAGCAACCAACCCTTCTGAAGCAAGTATCCGATACGAACCTGCCTGGTCAAGGAAAATCAGTGACACCCTAATTTCGTAGGCGCGCCACCGATTGTACAAGACATATGACAGTGCAAGGTTTGGGGAAGCATATGACTTGAACATTACTGAGGGATCGTTCTACACTTTCACTACCGCATGTAGACAATAAACATGAATTGCAGGTGAAAGTAGAACATAATAAGAGAATAGCATCAACACAGATATGACTTGGTATAGCCCATTGAACATTTGGAGATCTCCATCTCCGCCAATCTGTTCACCATGATGATCTCCATCCACATGGTAAATGCACGCCGTCCTCCAACGATGTATCCACCGACTAGCTACAACTAGCGTAATTAATGAAGTAATTACATAGTTGCGTGTAGGATCATCATAATTTTGGCACGCAGGCCATTACATCAAATGGACAATATATATGTGGCTCCAGCCATATTGTCATAATCACGACATGCAAGTCATGAAACAATTACATACATGCATCACATACACATAAGGGCTATACCAGTCATCAATCCCTGCAAAACAGTGAAACGTTCCCGACATCTAATCTTGAATCGCAGAAAACATAATTTTCCCAGCCTTATTTCACAAATCTAAATTCAACTAAACCGGCAAGAACTGGCAAAAATCGGATGTAAAATTTTCTGTAGATCAATTTTCGTTTAAAGATCATCTCAATCCGAGGTCGTATGCAAAAGTTACGGCTGTTTTACCGAACAACGCTCTATTGCAGATGCCGCGGTACATCTCATGCACCCGGCTCTTGATCCAGATTCGATTTGATCAATCTGATTGATCTCCATCTTGCCATGGTTGGATTTACACGTATCACTTAACTCCGATGGCGGAATTCCGACCGGTAGGAGTAGATCGTTACATGACCAACACAGCAAGATCACGAATCAAGATCAGAGACTGATCTACAACCGTGCATATCTGTATATGCACACAACCGAATCTATAACGCGGCAGTAATGGCTCCGATACCATTATCGGGTTATCGGGAACAATTCCACAACTCTTAAGATGATTGCTAAACTCGTGGCTCAAATATTCACCTCCATGATCAGATCGCAAGGACTTAATTTTCTTGCCACGTTGATTCTCTACCTCATTCTGAAATTCTTTGAACTTTTCAAATGTCTCAGACTTATGCTTCATCAGATAGACATAGCTATATCTGCTAAAATCATCAGTGAAGGTTATGAAGTATTGAAATCCGCCTCTAGCTGTCGTACTCATTGGTCCGCATACATCAGTATGTACAAGTTCCAATAAGTCAGACGCCCTCTCAGGAAAACCTGTGAAAGGCGACTTGGTCATCTTGCCCAGCAAGCAAGCCTCACATGTCTCGTATGATTCAAAATCAAACGAAGTTAGAAATCCATCAGCATGGAGCTTCTTCATGCGGTTTTCACTTATATGACCCAAACGACAATGCCACATATAGGTAGGGCTTAACTCATTAAGCCGAGGCCTTTTAGCAGTAATATTACAGATAGACATAGGTGCATCATCAAGATTTAAAATAAACAACCCATTCACAATGGATTCAAAAGCCACAAACAAATCATTCTTAGAGATTACACAACCATTGTCTTTACTCGCAAATGAATAGCCATCCTTCATCAAACATGAAGGTGACACAATGTTTCGACTTAAACTTGGAACAAAATAACAATTATTCAACTCCAAAATAAATCCTGATGGGAGGTGTAGTTGCATCGTCCCGACGTTCAACGCGACAACTCTTGCATTATTGCCCACGCGGAAATCAACCTCCCCTTTTCCAACGTTTCTACCTCTTATCATTCCCTGCATCGTATTGCAAATATGAGCAACCGAGCCGGTATCAAATACCCAAGAATTAATATAAGAGTTAGCGAGGAAAATATCTGTAACATGAACAACAAGTGTATGAGCAGCGGGAGTACCTTTACCGGAGGAGGCCGGCGCGTCCGCGCGGGTTTGGCCACAGTCGCGGATAGCTAGCGGGGTGCCCAAGACGCCCCATGCGTTTCCAGTGCGCGAGGCTTCCGTCCTTGGGGCGAACCGGGCGCCGGGAGGGGGACGATGGGGTAGGAATAGGCCGTGTAATAGCGTTAACGGAAAAATCGGCCAAAAACGGAGGAGATCGGCGCGTCCGCGCGGGTTTGGCCACAGTCGTGTATAGCTAGCGGGGTGCCCAAGACGCCCCATGCGTTTCCAGCATGCGAGGTTGAAGGGTTATGGGGATGCTACACTAGCCGAAAACTACATTAGCCGAACGCTGCGCTAGCCGAACGCTTCTGCTGTGTTAGCCGAAAGCGAAAAATTTCCGACCCCAAAAAGCAGGAACTACTGCTAGTTATAGATCACGGGATTACCACTAGACGCGCAGGTGCAGCGGAAGACGTCTCGGTGTAGACGTGCGCGTCGCAGCGATGCCGTGTAGATGTTCACGTCCGACCTTCACGTATCCACGTGCGGTTCGTCCTTGTGCTCCAGATGCAGCACCTCCGAGGTATCCACACGTACAGGGAGGAAGCATCACGCCTCCAGACTGCTAGGTCTGCGAGGAGGAATAGGCGCAGGCGTGGGGTGGGCGACGGCTGTCAACAATTGACCTGGTGCCAACCCTGGTCACCCCACCCCTCTTTATATAGGCATCCCTAATGAGCCCACCGACCTGGAGGCCCATTAGCAAACCCTAATCCCGGTCTGACTCGAGTCCAACTCAAATCAGGCTTCCAGCCCCATAAGCATGCGACCCTATGGGTTCACGCACACATAGACACGGCCCGAGTACTCCTACTCGCCCAATAGTTGACAGCGGCCTCTAGCAAGACGTGTCAACTCCTATGTATACGCAAAGATCATATCTGACGAACCACCACGATCACATATACTTAATTCCCTTGCCACACAATATAGAGCAGTGGTGGCATCGCCGAAAATCAAACGGAGTCACAAAATAACCAATTTTTAGGCCCTGGAACTAAACTTTCGGGCTCGTGACACTGTTTTATTAGTTTGGCTCAAGGCTAGTGGATGAAATTGATCTATTACTAGTTGATGAAGAGTGTGGAGGAGTTTAGGTGCCCTCGAAAGGCATTTAGAGCAGTGGTGGCATCGCCGAAAATCAAACGGAGTCACAAAATAACCATTTTTGAGGCCCTAGAACTAAACTTTCGGGCTCGTGACACTATTTTATTAGTTTGGCTCAAGGCTAGTGGATGAAATTGATCTATTACTAGTTGATGAAGAGTGTGGAGGAGTTGAGGTGCCCTTGGAAGGCATTTAGAGCAGTGGTGGCGTCGCCGAAAATCAAACGGTGTCACAAAATGACCATTTTTGAGGCCCTGGAACGAAACTTTCGGGCTCGTGACACTGTTTTATTAGTTTGGCTCAAGACTAGTGGATTAAATTGATCTATTACTAGTTGATGAAGAGTGTGGAGGAGTTTAGGTGCCCTCAGAAGGCATTTAGAGTAGTGGGGGCATCGCCGAAAATCAAACCGAGCCACAAAACGACAATTTTTGAGGCCCTGGAACGAAACTTTCGGGCTCGTGACACTATTTTATTAGTTTTGCTCAAGGCTAGTGGATGAAATTGATCTATTACTTGTTGATGAAGAGTCTGGAGGAGTTTAGGTGCCCTCGGAAGGCATTTAGCGCAGTGGTGGCGTCGCCGAAAATCAAACCGAGTCCCAAAATGGCCATTTTTGAGGCCCTGAAACGAAACTTTCAGGCTCGTGACACTGTTTTATTAGTTTGGCTCAAGGCTAGTGGATGAAATTGATCTATTACTAGTTGATGAAGAGTGTGGAGGAGTTTAGGTGCCCTCGGAAGGCATTTAGAGCAGTGGTGGCATCGCCGAAAATCAAACGGAGTCACAAAATAACCATTTTTGAGGCCCTGGAACTAAACTTTTGGGCTCGTGACACTGTTTTATTAGTTTGGCTCAAGGCTAGTGGATGAAATTGATCTATTACTAGTTGATGAAGAGTGTGGAGGAGTTTAGGTGCCCTCGGAAGGCATTTAGAGCAGTGGTGGCGTCGCCGAAAATCAAACCAAGTCACAAAATGATCATTTTTGAGGCCCTGGAACGAAACTTTCGGGCTCGTGACATTGTTTTATTAGTTTGGCTCAAGGCTAGTGGATTAAATTGATCTATTACTAGTTGATGAAGAGTGTGGAGGAGTTTAGGTGCCCTCGGAAGGCATTTAGAGCAGTGGGGGCGTCGCCGAAAATCAAACCGAGTCCCAAAACGACAATTTTTGAGGCCCTGGAACGAAACTTTCGGGCTCTTGACACTATTTTATTAGTTTGGCTCAAGGCCAGTGGATGAAATTGATCTATTACTAGTTGAGGAAGAGTGTGGAGGAGTTTAGGTGCCCTCGGAAGGCATTTAGAGCAGTGGGGGCGTCGCCGAAAATCAAATCGAGTCCCAAAACGGCCATTTTTGAGGCCCTGGAACGAAACTTTCGGGCTCGTGACACTGTTTTATTAGTTTGGCTCAAGGCTAGTGGATGAAATTGATCTATTAGTAGTTGATGAAGAGTGTGGAGGAGTTTAGGTGCCCTCGGAAGGCATTTAGAGCAGTGGTGGCGTCGCCGAAAATCAAACGGTGTGACAAAATGACCATTTTTGAGGCCCTGGAACGAAACTTTCGGGCTCGTGACACTGTTTTATTAGGTTGGCTCAAGGCTAGTGGATTAAATTGATCTATTACTAGTTGATGAAGAGTGTGGAGGAGTTTAGGTGCCCTCGGAAGGCATTTAGAGCAGTGGGGGCGTCGCCGAAAATCAAACCGAGTCACAAAACGACAATTTTTGAGGCCCTAGAACGAAACTTTCGGTCTCGTGACACTGTTTTATTAGTTTTGCTCAAGGCTAGTGGATGAAATTGATCTATTACTAGTTGATGAAGAGTCTGGAGGAGTTTAGGTGCCCTCGGAAGGCATTTAGAGCAGTGGTGGGCGTCGCCGAAAATCAAACCGAGTCCCAAAACTGACAATTTTTGAGGCCCTGGAACGAAACTTTTGGGCTCGTGACACTAGTTTTATTAGTTTGGCTCAAGGCTAGTGGATGAAATTGATCTATTACTAGTTGATGAAGAGTGTGGAGGAGTTTAGGTGCCCTCGGAAGGCATTTAGAGCAGTGGGGGCGTCGCCGAAAATCAAATCGAGTCCCAAAACTGCCATTTTTGAGGCCCTGGAACGAAACTTTCGGGCTCGTGACACTGTTTTATTAGTTTGGCTCAAGGCTAGTGGATGAAATTGATCTATTAGTAGTTGATGAAGAGTGTGGAGGAGTTTAGGTGCCCTCGGAAGGCATTTAGAGCAGTGGTGGCGTCGCCGAAAATCAAACGGTGTCACAAAATGACCATTTTTGAGGCCCTGGAACGAAACTTTCGGGCTCGTGACACTGTTTTATTAGTTTGGCTCAAGGCTAGTGGATGAAATTGATCTATTACTAGTTGATGAAGAGTGTGGAGGAGTTTAGGTGCCCTCGGAAGGCATTTAGAGCAGTGGGGGCGTCGCCGAAAATCAAACCGAGTCACAAAACGACAATTTTTGAGGCCCTAGAACGAAACTTTCGGGCTCGTGACACTGTTTTATTAGTTTTGCTCAAGGCTAGTGGATGAAATTGATCTATTACTAGTTGATGAAGAGTCTGGAGGAGTTTAGGTGCCCTCGGAAGGCATTTAGAGCAGTGGTGGCGTCGCCGAAAATCAAACCGAGTCCCAAAATGGCCATTTTTGAGGCCCTGAAACGAAACTTTCGGGCTCGTGACACTGTTTTATTAGCTTGGCTCAAGGCTAGTGGATGAAATTGATCTATTACTAGCTGATGAAGAGTGTGGAGGAGTTTAGGTGCCCTCGGAAGGCATTTAGAGCAGTGGTGGCATCCCCGAAAATCAAACGGAGTCACAAAATAACCATTTTTGAGGCCCTGGAACTAAACTTTTGGGCTCGTGACACTGTTTTATTAGTTTGGCTCAAGGCTAGTGGATGAAATTGATCTATTACTAGTTTATGAAGAGTGTGGAGGAGTTTAGGTGCCCTCGGAAGGCATTTAGAGCAGTGGGGCGTCGCCGAAAATCAAACCAAGTCACAAAACGACAATATTTAGGCCCTGGAACGAAACTTTCGTGCTCGTGACACTGTTTTATTAGTTTGGCTCAAGGCTAGTGGATGAAATTGTTCTATTAATAGTTGATGAAGAGTCTGGAGGAGTTTAGGTGCCCTCGGAAGGCATTTAGAGCAGTGGTGGCATCGCCGAAAATCAAACGGAGTCACAAAATAACCAGTTTTGAGGCCCTGGAACTAAACTTTTGGGCTCGTGACACTGTTTTATTAGTTTGGCTCAAGGCTAGTGACTGAAATTGATCTATTACTAGTTGATGAAGAGTGTGGAGGAGTTTAGGTGCCCTCGGAAGGCATTTAGAGCAGTGGTGGCGTCGCCGAAAATCAAACCAAGTCACAAAATGACCATTTTTGAGGCCCTGGAACGAAACTTTGGGCTCGTGACACTGTTTTATTAGTTTGGCTCAAGGCTAGTGGATGAAATTGATCTATTACTAGTTTATGAAGAGTGTGGAGGAGTTTAGGTGCCCTCGGAAGGCATTTAGAGCAGTGGGGCGTCGCCGAAAATCAAACCAAGTCACAAAACGACAATTTTTAGGCCCTGGAACTAAACTTTTGGGCTCGTGACACTGTTTTATTAGTTTGGCTCAAGGCTAGTGGATGAAATTGATCTATTACTAGTTGATGAAGAGTGTGGAGGAGTTTAGGTGCCCTCGGAAGGTATTTAGAGCAGTGGTGGCGTCGCCGAAAATCAAACCGAGTCACAAAATGACCATTTTTGAGGCCCTGGAACGAAACTTTTGGGCTCGTGACACTGTTTTATTAGTTTGGCTCAAGGCTAGTGGATGAAATTGATCTATTACTAGTTGATGAAGAGTGTGGAGGAGTTTAGGTGCCCTCGGAAGGCATTTAGAGCAGTGGGGCGTCGCCGAAAATCAAACCAAGTCACAAAACGACAATTTTTAGGCCCTGGAACGAAACTTTCGGGCTCGTGACACTGTTTTATTAGTTTGGCTCAAGGCTAGTGGATGAAATTGTTCTATTAATAGTTGATGAAGAGTCTGGAGGAGTTTAGGTGCCCTCGGAAGGCATTTAGAGCAGTGGTGGCAGTCGCCGAAAATCAAACGAGTCACAAACTACCATTTTTGAGGCCCTGGAACGAAACTTTTGGGCTCGTGACACTGTTTTATTAGTTTGGCTCAAGGCTAGTGGATGAAATTGATCTATTACTAGTTGATGAAGAGTGTGGAGGAGTTTAGGTGCCCTCGGAAGGCATTTAGAGCAGTGGTGGCGTCGCCGAAAATCAAACCGAGTCACAAAATGACCATTTTTGAGGCCCTGGAACGAAACTTTCGGGCTCGTGACACTGTTTTATTAGTTTGGCTCAACGCTAGTGGATTAAATTGATCTATTACTAGTTGATGAAGAGTGTGGAGGAGTTTAGGTGCCCTCGGAAGGCATTTAGAGCAGTGGGGCGTCGCCGAAAATCAAACCGAGTCCCAAAACGACAATTTTTGAGGCCCTGGAACGAAACTTTCGGGCTCGTGACACTGTTTTATTAGTTTGGCTCAAGGCTAGTGGATGAAATTGTTCTATTACTAGTTGATGAACAGTGTGGAGGAGTTTAGGTGCCCTCGGAAGACATTTAGAGCAGTGGTGGCGTCGCCGAAAATCAAACCGAGTCACAAAACGACAATTTTTGAGGCCCTGGAACGAAACTTTTGGGCTCGTGACACTGTTTTATTAGTTTGGCTCAAGGCTAGTGGATGAAATTGATCTATTACTAGTTGATGAAGAGTGTGGAGGAGTTTAGGTGCCCTCGGAAGGCATTTAGAGCAGTGGGGGCGTCGCCGAAAATCAAACCGAGTCACAAAACTGACAATTTTTGAGGCCCTGGAACGAAACTTTCGGGCTCGTGACACTGTTTTATTAGTTTGGCTCAAGGCTAGTGGATGAAATTGATCTATTACTAGTTGATGAAGAGTGTGGAGGAGTTTAGGTGCCCTCGGAAGGCATTTAGAGCAGTGGGGGCGTCGCCGAAAATCAAACCGAGTCCCAAAACGGCCATTTTTGAGGCCCTGGAACGAAACTTTCGGGCTCGTGACACTGTTTTATTAGTTTGGCTCAAGGCTAGTGGATGAAATTGATCTATTACTAGTTGATGAAGAGTGTGGAGGAGTTTAGGTGCCCTCGGAAGGCATTTAGAGCAGTGGTGGCGTCGCCGAAAATCAAACCGAGTCCCAAAACTGACCATTTTTGAGGCCCTGGAACGAAACTTTCGGGCTCGTGACACTGTTTTATTAGTTTGGCTCAAGGCTAGTGGATGAAATTGATCTATTACTAGTTGATGAAGAGTGTGGAGGAGTTTAGGTGCCCTCGGAAGGCATTTAGAGCAGTGGTGGCGTCGCCGAAAATCAAACCGAGTCCCAAAACTGACCATTTTTGAGGCCCTGGAACGAAACTTTCGGGCTCGTGACACTGTTTTATTAGTTTGGCTCAAGGCTAGTGGATGAAATTGATCTATTACTAGTTGATGAAGAGTGTGGAGGAGTTTAGGTGCCCTCGGAAGGCATTTAGAGCAGTGGTGGCGTCGCCGAAAATCAAACCGAGTCCCAAAACTGCCATTTTTGAGGCCCTGGAACGAAACTTTTGGGCTCGTGACACTGTTTTATTAGTTTGGCTCAAGGCTAGTGGATGAAATTGATCTATTACTAGTTGATGAAGAGTGTGGAGGAGTTTAGGTGCCCTCGGAAGGCATTTAGAGCAGTGGTGGCGTCGCCGAAAATCAAACCGAGTCCCAAAACTGCCATTTTTGAGGCCCTGGAACGAAACTTTCGGGCTCGTGACACTGTTTTATTAGTTTGGCTCAAGGCTAGTGGATGAAATTGATCTATTACTAGTTGATGAAGAGTGTGGAGGAGTTTAGGTGCCCTCGGAAGGCATTTAGAGTAGTGGGCGCGTCGCCGAAAATCAAACCGAGTCCCAAAACTGCCATTTTTGAGGCCCTGGAACGAAACTTTCGGGCTCGTGACACTGTTTTATTAGTTTGGCTCAAGGCTAGTGGATGAAATTGATCTATTACTAGTTGATGAAGAGTGTGGAGGAGTTTAGGTGCCCTCGGAAGGCATTTAGAGCAGTGGTGGCGTCGCCGAAAATCAAACCGAGTCCCAAAACTGCCATTTTTGAGGCCCTGGAACGAAACTTTCGGGCTCGTGACACTGTTTTATTAGTTTGGCTCAAGGCTAGTGGATGAAATTGATCTATTACTAGTTGATGAAGAGTGTGGAGGAGTTTAGGTGCCCTCGGAAGGCATTTAGAGCAGTGGTGGCGTCGCCGAAAATCAAACCGAGTCCCAAAACTGCCATTTTTGAGGCCCTGGAACGAAACTTTCGGGCTCGTGACACTGTTTTATTAGTTTGGCTCAAGGCTAGTGGATGAAATTGATCTATTACTAGTTGATGAAGAGTGTGGAGGAGTTTAGGTGCCCTCGGAAGGCATTTAGAGCAGTGGGGCGTCGCCGAAAATCAAACCGAGTCCCAAAACGGCCATTTTTGAGGCCCTGGAACGAAACTTTCGGGCTCGTGACACTGTTTTATTAGTTTGGCTCAAGGCTAGTGGATGAAATTGATCTATTACTAGTTGATGAAGAGTGTGGAGGAGTTTAGGTGCCCTCGGAAGGCATTTAGAGCAGTGGTGGCGTCGCCGAAAATCAAACCGAGTCCCAAAACTGCCATTTTTGAGGCCCTGGAACGAAACTTTTGGGCTCGTGACACTGTTTTTTAGTTTGGCTCAAGGCTAGTGGATGAAATTGATCTATTACTAGTTGATGAAGAGTGTGGAGGAGTTTAGGTGCCCTCGGAAGGCATTTAGAGCAGTGGTGGCGTCGCCGAAAATCAAACCGAGTCCCAAAACTGCCATTTTTGAGGCCCTGGAACGAAACTTTCGGGCTCGTGACACTGTTTTATTAGTTTGGCTCAAGGCTAGTGGATGAAATTGATCTATTACTAGTTGATGAAGAGTGTGGAGGAGTTTAGGTGCCCTCGGAAGGCATTTAGAGCAGTGGTGGCGTCGCCGAAAATCAAACCGAGTCCCAAAACTGCCATTTTTGAGGCCCTGGAACGAAACTTTCGGGCTCGTGACACTGTTTTATTAGTTTGGCTCAAGGCTAGTGGATGAAATTGATCTATTACTAGTTGATGAAGAGTGTGGAGGAGTTTAGGTGCCCTCGGAAGGCATTTAGAGCAGTGGTGGCGTCGCCGAAAATCAAACCGAGTCCCAAAACTGCCATTTTTGAGGCCCTGGAACGAAACTTTCGGGCTCGTGACACTGTTTTATTAGTTTGGCTCAAGGCTAGTGGATGAAATTGATCTATTACTAGTTGATGAAGAGTGTGGAGGAGTTTAGGTGCCCTCGGAAGGCATTTAGAGCAGTGGTGGCGTCGCCGAAAATCAAACCGAGTCCCAAAACTGCCATTTTTGAGGCCCTGGAACGAAACTTTCGGGCTCGTGACACTGTTTTATTAGTTTGGCTCAAGGCTAGTGGATGAAATTGATCTATTACTAGTTGATGAAGAGTGTGGAGGAGTTTAGGTGCCCTCGGAAGGCATTTAGAGCAGTGGGGCGTCGCCGAAAATCAAACCGAGTCACAAAACGGCCATTTTTGAGGCCCTGGAACGAAACTTTCGGCTCGTGACACTGTTTTATTAGTTTGGCTCAAGGCTAGTGGATGAAATTGATCTATTACTAGTTGATGAAGAGTGTGGAGGAGTTTAGGTGCCCTCGGAAGGCATTTAGAGCAGTGGTGGCGTCGCCGAAAATCAAACCGAGTCCCAAAACTGCCATTTTTGAGGCCCTGGAACGAAACTTTTGGGCTCGTGACACTGTTTTATTAGTTTGGCTCAAGGCTAGTGGATGAAATTGATCTATTACTAGTTGATGAAGAGTGTGGAGGAGTTTAGGTGCCCTCGGAAGGTATTTAGAGCAGTGGTGGCGTCGCCGGAAAATCAAACCAAGTCCCAAAATGACCATTTTTTGAGGCCCTGGAACTAAACTTTGGGATCGTGACACTGTTTTATAGTTTGGCTCAAGGCTAGTGGATGAAATTGATCTATTACTAGTTGATGAAGAGTGTGGAGGAGTTTAGGTGCCCTCGGAAGGCATTTAGAGCAGTGGGGCGTCGCCGAAAATCAAACCAAGTCTCAAAACGACAATTTT
>VDCT01000347.1:0-23116 GCA_009763385.1 Coix lacryma-jobi var. lacryma-jobi
GCATAGACAAAACGTTTCTCTTGCGAGTAAAAAACCTAGGAAAAACCGGTGGCACTGCTCTAAATGCCTTCCGAGGGCACCTAAACTCCTCCACACTCTTCATCAACTAGTAATAGATCAATTTCAATCCACTAGCCTTGAGCCAAACTAATAAAACAGTGTCACGAGCCCAAAGTTTCGTTCCAGGGCCTCAAAAATGGTTATTTTGTGACTCCGTTTGATTTTCGGCGACGCCACCACTGCTCTAAATGCCTTCCGAGGGCACCTAAACTCCTCCACACTCTTCATCAACTAGTAATAGATCAATTTCATCCACTAGCCTTGAGCCAAACTAATAAAACAGTGTCACGAGCCCGAAAGTTTCGTTCCAGGGCCTCAAAAATGGTTATTTTGTGACTCCGTTTGATTTTCGGCGATGCCACCACTGCTCTAAATGCCTTCCGAGGGCACCTAAACTCCTCCACACTCTTCATCAACTAGTAATAGATCAATTTCATCCACTAGCCTTGAGCCAAACTAATAAAACAGTGTCACGAGCCCGAAAGTTTAGTTCCAGGGCCTCAAAAATGGTTATTTTGTGACTCCGTTTGATTTTCGGCGATGCCACCACTGCTCTAAATGCCTTCCGAGGGCACCTAAACTCCTCCACACTCTTCATCAACTAGTAATAGATCAATTTCATCCACTAGCCTTGAGCCAAACTAATAAAACAGTGTCACGAGCCCGAAAGTTTAGTTCCAGGGCCTCAAAAATGGTTATTTTGTGACTCCGTTTGATTTTCGGCGATGCCACCACTGCTCTAAATGCCTTCCGAGGGCACCTAAACTCCTCCACACTCTTCATCAACTAGTAATAGATCAATTTCATCCACTAGCCTTGAGCCAAACTAATAAAACAGTGTCACGAGCCCGAAAGTTTAGTTCCAGGGCCTCAAAAATGGTTATTTTGTGACTCCGTTTGATTTTCGGCGATGCCACCACTGCTCTAAATGCCTTCCGAGGGCACCTAAACTCCTCCACACTCTTCATCAACTAGTAATAGATCAATTTCATCCACTAGCCTTGAGCCAAACTAATAAAACAGTGTCACGAGCCCGAAAGTTTCGTTCCAGGGCCTCAAAAATGGTTATTTTGTGACTCCGTTTGATTTTCGGCGACGCCACCACTGCTCTAAATGCCTTCCGAGGGCACCTAAACTCCTCCACACTCTTCATCAACTAGTAATAGATCAATTTCATCCACTAGCCTTGAGCCAAACTAATAAAACAGTGTCACGAGCCCGAAAGTTTCGTTCCAGGGCCTCAAAAATGGTATTTTGTGACTCGTTTGATTTTCGGCGACGCCACCACTGCTCTAAATGCCTTCCGAGGGCACCTAAACTCCTCCACACTCTTCATCAACTAGTAATAGATCAATTTCATCCACTAGCCTTGAGCCAAACTAATAAAACAGTGTCACGAGCCCGAAAGTTTCGTTCCAGGGCCTCAAAAATGGTCATTTTGTGACTCCGTTTGATTTTCGGCGACGCCACCACTGCTCTAAATGCCTTCCGAGGGCACCTAAACTCCTCCACACTCTTCATCAACTAGTAATAGATCAATTTCATCCACTAGCCTTGAGCCAAACTAATAAAACAGTGTCACGAGCCCGAAAGTTTCGTTCCAGGGCCTCAAAAATGGTCATTTTGTGACTCCGTTTGATTTTCGGCGACGCCACCACTGCTCTAAATGCCTTCCGAGGGCACCTAAACTCCTCCACACTCTTCATCAACTAGTAATAGATCAATTTCATCCACTATCCTTGAGCCAAACTAATAAAACAGTGTCACGAGCCCGAAAGTTTCGTTCCAGGGCCTCAAAAATGGTTATTTTGTGACTCCGTTTGATTTTCGGCGATGCCACCACTGCTCTAAATGCCTTCCGAGGGCACCTAAACTCCTCCACACTCTTCATCAACTAGTAATAGATCAATTTCATCCACTAGCCTTGAGCCAAACTAATAAAACAGTGTCACGAGCCCGAAAGTTTAGTTCCAGGGCCTCAAAAATGGTTATTTTGTGACTCCGTTTGATTTTCGGCGATGCCACCACTGCTCTAAATGCCTTCCGAGGGCACCTAAACTCCTCCACACTCTTCATCAACTAGTAATAGATCAATTTCATCCACTAGCCTTGAGCCAAACTAATAAAACAGTGTCACGAGCCCGAAAGTTTCGTTCCAGGGCCTCAAAAATGGTTATTTTGTGACTCCGTTTGATTTTCGGCGATGCCACCACTGCTCTAAATGCCTTCCGAGGGCACCTAAACTCCTCCACACTCTTCATCAACTAGTAATAGATCAATTTCATCCACTAGCCTTGAGCCAAACTAATAAAACAGTGTCACGAGCCCGAAAGTTTCGTTCCAGGGCCTCAAAAATGGTCATTTTGTGACTCCGTTTGATTTTCGGCGACGCCACCACTGCTCTAAATGCCTTCCGAGGGCACCTAAACTCCTCCACACTCTTCATCAACTAGTAATAGATCAATTTCATCCACTAGCCTTGAGCCAAACTAATAAAACAGTGTCACGAGCCCGAAAGTTTAGTTCCAGGGCCTCAAAAATGGTTATTTTGTGACTCCGTTTGATTTTCGGCGACTGCCACCACTGCTCTAAATGCCTTCCGAGGGCACCTAAACTCCTCCACACTCTTCATCAACTAGTAATAGATCAATTTCATCCACTAGCCTTGAGCCAAACTAATAAAACAGTGTCACGAGCCCGAAAGTTTCGTTCCAGGGCCTCAAAAATGGTTATTTTGTGACTCCGTTTGATTTTCGGCGACGCCACCACTGCTCTAAATGCCTTCCGAGGGCACCTAAACTCCTCCACACTCTTCATCAACTAGTAATAGATCAATTTCATCCACTAGCCTTGAGCCAAACTAATAAAACAGTGTCACGAGCCCGAAAGTTTCGTTCCAGGGCCTCAAAAATGGTCATTTTGTGACTCCGTTTGATTTTCGGCGACGCCACCACTGCTCTAAATGCCTTCCGAGGGCACCTAAACTCCTCCACACTCTTCATCAACTAGTAATAGATCAATTTCATCCACTAGCCTTGAGCCAAACTAATAAAACAGTGTCACGAGCCCGAAAGTTTCGTTCCAGGGCCTCAAAAATGGTTATTTTGTGACTCCGTTTGATTTTCGGCGACTGCCACCACTGCTCTAAATGCCTTCCGAGGGCACCTAAACTCCTCCACACTCTTCATCAACTAGTAATAGATCAATTTCATCCACTAGCCTTGAGCCAAACTAATAAAACAGTGTCACGAGCCCGAAAGTTTAGTTCCAGGGCCTCAAAAATGGTTATTTTGTGACTCCGTTTGATTTTCGGCGATGCCACCACTGCTCTAAATGCCTTCCGAGGGCACCTAAACTCCTCCACACTCTTCATCAACTAGTAATAGATCAATTTCATCCACTAGCCTTGAGCCAAACTAATAAAACAGTGTCACGAGCCCGAAAGTTTCGTTCCAGGGCCTCAAAAATGGTTATTTTGTGACTCCGTTTGATTTTCGGCGACGCCACCACTGCTCTAAATGCCTTCCGAGGGCACCTAAACTCCTCCACACTCTTCATCAACTAGTAATAGATCAATTTCATCCACTATCCTTGAGCCAAACTAATAAAACAGTGTCACGAGCCCGAAAGTTTCGTTCCAGGGCCTCAAAAATGGTTATTTTGTGACTCCGTTTGATTTTCGGCGATGCCACCACTGCTCTAAATGCCTTCCGAGGGCACCTAAACTCCTCCACACTCTTCATCAACTAGTAATAGATCAATTTCATCCACTAGCCTTGAGCCAAACTAATAAAACAGTGTCACGAGCCCGAAAGTTTAGTTCCAGGGCCTCAAAAATGGTTATTTTGTGACTCCGTTTGATTTTCGGCGATGCCACCACTGCTCTAAATGCCTTCCGAGGGCACCTAAACTCCTCCACACTCTTCATCAACTAGTAATAGATCAATTTCATCCACTAGCCTTGAGCCAAACTAATAAAACAGTGTCACGAGCCCGAAAGTTTAGTTCCAGGGCCTCAAAAATGGTTATTTTGTGACTCCGTTTGATTTTTGGCGACGCCACCACTGCTCTAAATGCCTTCCGAGGGCACCTAAACTCCTCCACACTCTTCATCAACTAGTAATAGATCAATTTCATCCACTAGCCTTGAGCCAAACTAATAAAACAGTGTCACGAGCCCGAAAGTTTCGTTCCAGGGCCTCAAAAATGGTTATTTTGTGACTCCGTTTGATTTTCGGCGACGCCACCACTGCTCTAAATGCCTTCCGAGGGCACCTAAACTCCTCCACACTCTTCATCAACTAGTAATAGATCAATTTCATCCACTAGCCTTGAGCCAAACTAATAAAACAGTGTCACGAGCCCGAAAGTTTCGTTCCAGGGCCTCAAAAATGGTCGTTTTGTGACTCCGTTTGATTTTCGGCGACGCCCCCACTGCTCTAAATGCCTTCCGAGGGCACCTAAACTCCTCCACACTCTTCATCAACTAGTAATAGATCAATTTCATCCACTAGCCTTGAGCCAAACTAATAAAACAGTGTCACGAGCCCGAAAGTTTCGTTCCAGGGCCTCAAAAATGGTATTTTGTGACTCCGTTTGATTTTCGGCGACGCCACCACTGCTCTAAATGCCTTCCGAGGGCACCTAAACTCCTCCACACTCTTCATCAACTAGTAATAGATCAATTTCATCCACTAGCCTTGAGCCAAACTAATAAAACAGTGTCACGAGCCCGAAAGTTTCGTTCCAGGGCCTCAAAAATGGTCATTTTGTGACACCGTTTGATTTTCGGCGACTGCCACCACTGCTCTAAATGCCTTCCGAGGGCACCTAAACTCCTCCACACTCTTCATCAACTAGTAATAGATCAATTTCATCCACTAGCCTTGAGCCAAACTAATAAAACAGTGTCACGAGCCCGAAAGTTTCGTTCCAGGGCCTCAAAAATGGTCTATTTTGTGACTCGTTTGATTTTCGGCGACTGCCACCACTGCTCTAAATGCCTTCCGAGGGCACCTAAACTCCTCCACACTCTTCATCAACTAGTAATAGATCAATTTCATCCACTATCCTTGAGCCAAACTAATAAAACAGTGTCACGAGCCCGAAAGTTTCGTTCCAGGGCCTCAAAAATGGTTATTTTGTGACTCCGTTTGATTTTCGGCGATGCCACCACTGCTCTAAATGCCTTCCGAGGGCACCTAAACTCCTCCACACTCTTCATCAACTAGTAATAGATCAATTTCATCCACTAGCCTTGAGCCAAACTAATAAAACAGTGTCACGAGCCCGAAAGTTTCGTTCCAGGGCCTCAAAAATGGTTATTTTGTGACTCCGTTTGATTTTCGGCGATGCCACCACTGCTCTAAATGCCTTCCGAGGGCACCTAAACTCCTCCACACTCTTCATCAACTAGTAATAGATCAATTTCATCCACTAGCCTTGAGCCAAACTAATAAAACAGTGTCACGAGCCCGAAAGTTTAGTTCCAGGGCCTCAAAAATGGTTATTTTGTGACTCCGTTTGATTTTCGGCGACTGCCACCACTGCTCTAAATGCCTTCCGAGGGCACCTAAACTCCTCCACACTCTTCATCAACTAGTAATAGATCAATTTCATCCACTAGCCTTGAGCCAAACTAATAAAACAGTGTCACGAGCCCGAAAGTTTCGTTCCAGGGCCTCAAAAATGGTTATTTTGTGACTCCGTTTGATTTTCGGCGACGCCCCCACTGCTCTAAATGCCTTCCGAGGGCACCTAAACTCCTCCACACTCTTCATCAACTAGTAATAGATCAATTTCATCCACTAGCCTTGAGCCAAACTAATAAAACAGTGTCACGAGCCCGAAAGTTTCGTTCCAGGGCCTCAAAAATGGTCGTTTTGTGACTCGTTTGATTTTCGGCGACGCCCCCACTGCTCTAAATGCCTTCCGAGGGCACCTAAACTCCTCCACACTCTTCATCAACTAGTAATAGATCAATTTCATCCACTAGCCTTGAGCCAAACTAATAAAACAGTGTCACGAGCCCGAAAGTTTCGTTCCAGGGCCTCAAAAATGGTCATTTTGTGACTCCGTTTGATTTTCGGCGACGCCACCACTGCTCTAAATGCCTTCCGAGGGCACCTAAACTCCTCCACACTCTTCATCAACTAGTAATAGATCAATTTCATCCACTAGCCTTGAGCCAAACTAATAAAACAGTGTCACGAGCCCGAAAGTTTCGTTCAGGGCCTCAAAAATGGCTATTTTGGGACTCGGTTTGATTTTCGGCGACGCCACCACTGCTCTAAATGCCTTCCGAGGGCACCTAAACTCCTCCAGACTCTTCATCAACTAGTAATAGATCAATTTCATCCACTATCCTTGAGCAAAACTAATAAAACAGTGTCACGAGCCCGAAAGTTTCGTTCCAGGGCCTCAAAAATGGTTATTTTGTGACTCCGTTTGATTTTCGGCGATGCCACCACTGCTCTAAATGCCTTCCGAGGGCACCTAAACTCCTCCACACTCTTCATCAACTAGTAATAGATCAATTTCATCCACTATCCTTGAGCCAAACTAATAAAACAGTGTCACGAGCCCGAAAGTTTAGTTCCAGGGCCTCAAAAATGGTTATTTTGTGACTCCGTTTGATTTTCGGCGATGCCACCACTGCTCTAAATGCCTTATGAGGGCACCTAAACTCCTCCACACTCTTCATCAACAAGTAATAGATCAATTTCATCCACTAGCCTTGAGCCAAACTAATAAAACAGTGTCACGAGCCCGAAAGTTTCGTTCCAGGGCCTCAAAAATGGTATTTTGTGACTCCGTTTGATTTTCGGCGATGCCACCACTGCTCTAAATGCCTTCCGAGGGCACCTAAACTCCTCCACACTCTTCATCAACTAGTAATAGATCAATTTCATCCACTAGCCTTGAGCCAAACTAATAAAACAGTGTCACGAGCCCGAAAGTTTAGTTCCAGGGCCTCAAAAATGGTTATTTTGTGACTCCGTTTGATTTTTCGCGATGCCACCACTGCTCTAAATGCCTTCCGAGGGCACCTAAACTCCTCCACACTCTTCATCAACTAGTAATAGATCAATTTCATCCATTAGCCTTGAGCCAAACTTATAAAACAGTGTCACGAGCCCGAAAGTTTAGTTCTAGGGCCTCAAAAATGGTTATTTTGTGACTCCGTTTGATTTTCGGCGATGCCACCACTGCTCTAAATGCCTTCTGAGGGCACCTAAACTCCTCCACACTCTTCATCAACAAGTAATAGATCAATTTCATCCACTAGCCTTGAGCCAAACTAATAAAACAGTGTCACGAGCCCGAAAGTTTAGTTCCAGGGCCTCAAAAATGGTTATTTTGTGACTCCGTTTGATTTTTGGCGATGCCACCACTGCTCTAAATGCCTTCCGAGGGCACCTAAACTCCTCCACACTCTTCATCACCTAGTAATAGATCAATTTCATCCACTAGCCTTGAGCCAAACTAATAAAACAGTGCCACGAGCCCGAAAGTTTCGTTCCAGGGCCTCAAAAATGGTCATTTTGTGACACCGTTTGATTTTTGGCGACGCCACCACTGCTCTAAATGCCTTCCGAGGGCACCTAAACTCCTCCACACTCTTCATCAACTAGTAATAGATCAATTTCATCCACTAGCCTTGAGCCAAACTAATAAAACAGTGTCACGAGCCCAAAAGTTTTGTTCCAGGGCCTCAAAAATTGTCGTTTTGTGACTTGGTTTGATTTTCGGCGACGCCCCCACTGCTCTAAATGCCTTCCGAGGGCAACTAAACTCCTCCACACTCTTCGTCAACTAGTAATAGAACAATTTCATCCACTAGCCTTGAGCCAAACTAACAAAACAGTGTCACGAGCCCGAAAGTTTCGTTCCAGGGCCTCAAACATGGTCATTTTGTGACACCGTTTGATTTTCGGCGACGCCACCACTGCTCTAAATGCCTTCTGAGGGCACCTAAACTCCTCCACACTCTTAATCAACTAGTAATAGATCAATTTCATCCACTAGCCTTGAGCCAAACTAATAAAATAGTGTCATGAGCCCAAAAGTTTCGTTTCAGGGCCTCAAAAATGGCCATTTTGGGACTCGGTTTGATTTTCGGCGACACCACCACTGCTCTAAATGCCTTCCGAGGGCACCCAAACTCCTCCAGACTCTTCATCAACTAGTAATAGATCAATTTCATCCACTATCTTTGAGCAAAACTAATAAAACAGTGTCACGAGCCCGAAAGTTTCGTTCCAGGGCCTCAAAAATGGTTATTTTGTGACTCCGTTTGATTTTCGGCGATGCCACCACTGCTCTAAATGGCTTCCGAGGGCACCTAAACTCCTCCACACTCTTCATCAACTAGTAATAGATCAATTTCATCCATTAGCCTTGTAACACCTCAGGTGTTTACATGAATAAAATATTTTCATGCCATCATAAGAATTCCATTCCATGGCATCTTATGCTAGCTCACTGGAGATGCATTCACTAAAATGAGTTTAATTCTCAATGTGTGAGCATTTTGTTAATGCTTGTGAGGTAGCTCAAAACCCTAATTTGGAATGTTACTATGAAGTAACTTGTGTTCATTCCCTTTTGACTAGAGTCATGTAAAGGCATGAATCCAAGTTCAACAATTCAAAAGGATACAAAATTTACTTAGCCTAAAAATGGGAAAATCATCAATTTCTATATAAGTTCATTAACCCTTTCCAGTTAACTCAAAATCTGTGCATATTTAGGGGCTGACCCTAAAAGCTTTTTAGTAGATCTTGAGAAGAGGTACAACTTTGGTATTTAAAGTTTTCAAAGTTTCTGTACAAAATTCTAAGTAATTTTAAATCTATTCAAACCCTGGAAATGGTCCCCTTTTGATTCTAAACTTACATTTCAAAAATTATTTGAAATCTGGGTTTGAGGTTTACATAAAAGTTGTAGAGAATTTCAAAAGGAACATTTTATACATTGACCATTTTTCAAGTATTATTGAAAAATCAAAAGTAATTTTGCTTCTAATACAAAACCCTAAATCTGTCCCCTTTTCAAATTTTCAATTTGAATTGGATTTGAACTGTTTTGATCAGTTTGACTTATTTCCAGTTGAAATTAGCCATAGGGTGTTAAAGCAAAGTTGTACAACTTTTCAAACTCTACATTTCATATGTTGGCAAAACTTGAAGTGCAGTTTAGACTTCAAAAGTAATTTTGAAATTTCAGAAAGGGGGAGAGAGCAAGGAACAGTACAAAGGGGGGGGAAACGTCCAGAGCTCGCCAGCGAGCTGCTCCGCTCGGACCGTGCTCGCGCTGGGGCGCATGCGTCGCGCCAGCGAGCTGCTTGGCAGCTGCGTGCGCAAGTTCTTCACGCCGCCGCCCTCTCCTTCGTCCTTTTTATCCCACGGAAAGCTCCGTGTTTCGCTTTCTCCTCTGCTCGCTCGTCGTCGCCGTCGTTCCTCTGCTTAGCTACGCCGGCCACCTGAGCGCTTGTTCGTCCCGTTCAACTGCGTCACCGTGTTCGCCTCGTCGTTGCAGAGCCGTAGAGCTAGGTCGCAGCCTCGCTCGCCCCCGCAGCCGCCCAGCGTGGTCGTCGTCTTCGTCTCCGGTCCCGAACACCTCCATCGACGCCGCCACCGTGGTCAGCAAGCTCGGAGCCCTATCATCCTTACCTGAGCCCCGTTTTCTCTTCCTTATCTGTTGCTGCTGCTCTAGCACCAGGTCGTTGACCTTGTCTCTCTTTGTCTCAGCTGGAACAGGTCGTCGCCGTCGAGCCGCACCGCTGAGATCCGCCGCCGTCGTCGTCATCACCGTTCGGAGCCACGTCAGCCTCGGAGACCTAGCTCACTAGAGTCGTGGTGAGCCTCTGGTGCTGATGCGCTTGTTCGTTGGCTCGTTAGAGCTCCCAGTTGGTCGGCGTGCCGCCGCGTCCGCATGCGTCGTCGTCGGGGTAGAGAGAGAGGTCGAGGGAGGGAGTTTGAGGGTTCAACGAGACCGTGAGGTGAAGGGGAAGGCGTTGAGCTAGTTGGTTTGGCCGGAGAAGGTCGCGTTGCTCTGGCGTGCGCAAGCCGAAGCTCGCCGCCGTCGGCTGTGGAGTCGGGGATGTGTCGACGAGAATTCGACTAAACCCGAGGGCTTAAGTGCAAAACCCTAGACTCAAAGGAATAGTGCCTAATAGTGTCAAGGACTTGGTTGTAGTTTTGGTAAAGTCAGAGGGCTTTTCTGCAAAGCTGGCAGTGCAGGCGCGGGAAGGCCACGTTGGGCCGGCCTTGCGCGCGGGAAGGGCCGATCGGGCCAGTTTTGGCCCATTAAGGGTTTTTTGTTTCCAAACGTTTTAATCTTTTTCCTGTTATGTGCATGTTAATGCTAGTTTTGTTATTTTTGTATGCATTAATCTGTTGAGCCAAAAATTATGAAAATTTTTGTGCATGTTCTATGAAATGTGTAGTTTTTATGAAAATATAATATGTGCATGTTTCTGTATTTTGTTTTACAGTAAAAATTATGCCTCTCAATTCTTAAATAAGCCTTCAATGATTTTTTATAAAATCAAGTTTAACTCCAAAAATGCTGAAATTTATTTTGTGCACTTTTTGAATCATAACCAATCTGTGTACCAAGTTTGAACTAATTTGAACATAGTTAGCTGCACAACTTATTTTTGGCTAATTAAAATTGCTTTCTTTATGGTTAAATAATGTTATAAAACATAAAACCCAAGTTCTTTTGAGTAGTTTTAAAAGGTTAAGATAAGTGAATTATCTTGATCTGCTGGTTGATGTAGGTAAGAGTCACTCTTTGTAACCATGTATGTTTATAAGTTAGTTTTGTTGGTTTGCAACTTTACCGTGGAGGCAAGTTGTTGCAAGTCAAGTGTAAATTTCCATCCTTACCATGATCATGACATGAGCATCTCATTAAGCATACACTCTATTGTCGTGTAGCTTCCGAAGTGATCGAGTGTCCAGACGAGGTTGATCCCGAAAGTTCAGAGTGTCTAGTTGACCCAAGTTATCAGGAGTTCCAGACTCTCCCGATCAACGAAGGCAAGCCCCGGTTCATTTAACCATTTCCTTGGATTACAATTACACTTACTTTCGATAACCTGATGCATTAAATGTTTATCAAATAAATGCTTTAAACCTGTTGATGCATGATCAACCTTGTTATCGATATATCATTCCTTGATACCTGATTTATGCAAAGGATAGAAATGCTCAGCCTTGCTTTCTCACGCTCCCGATAAATGTTGTGATACTTATCGTCTTGGAATGATAACGAGAAAGAATGATGGTTAAGACCAGAGGGGCACATACATCGAACCTCGGGTTGGTGTAGGTTGACCCGGATGTGTCGGATTAGGGTAACCGTTGTTGGCCTGCTAGATTGAGAAACTGTGAAGTACCGATCATATGCTACGGTAAGCCCTGCCTTGGTGGTTCTTAAATGAGAACGGCTAATCGCGCACTGGGAGTGGAGAGATGGCGGGAGTACTAGCTACCCTCGTGGGTCGAAGTCCCGGATTGGAGGTGTACAAGTACTCTCGGGTGGCGCGGACCCGGTCTTGTTTAGAGGATCCGAGGCTGGGGTTGGTATATGTGTGATCACGTGTCTACATATATCGTATGATCGTGGAAAACTCCCAGATCTAGTTGAATCGATCGAATCGTCGTGCTCCTCGGTTAAGGAGACTCAATCTTTCGACCCGCACCGTGGAATGAAAATGGATTTGGTTTAAGAAAGAATAATGATGCTCTCTCACTAATGATTTACTTTCAGTTCTTATCAAGTATTCAAATGATTAAGTAAAATTTGGATCTAGAACTACTTTAGTAAGCTTTTATGCAAATGAAAAATACTGTTGAGCCTACCCAAGCCAGCATACCTGTTCTTCTCTTCTCTTGTCGGGTCAGTCTTGTTGAGTACCTTTGTACTCAGGATTTGTTAATCCACTGTTGCAGGTGACGTTCACGAGCAGCCTTGTTTCGAGGCTTGTTGCGTGACCGTCGTTGAGGAGGATGTGTCCGGGGAGGAGTAATGCAACCCTTAGGCGTGGTTGTTTGTGTGAAATACGGTTTTATTAATGCTACTTCCACTACCTAGGGTAAAGTTTAAAACTATGGTTTGTAATAATGACGTGAGTTTGAACAACTGGTTTGTAAAACTTATGGTGTAACACTTCCGCACTTTTATTCTCTGATGTATATTATTAGTGAAATGTTGTAATACTGCAATGACTCTTGCAATGATCCTGGGAGTGTAAGGAAACGTGGATGAGTCGGGTTACTCAATGACACGTGGTGGGTCTTTTAGACTATTGGGCACAGTGTAGGTCTGTCCGAGGTCTGTAGGACAAGAACAAATACACGTGGGCCCTAATAATCCAGGAGGTTCCGTCACAAGCCTTGAGCCAAACTTATAAAACAGTGTTACGAGCCCGAAAGTTTAGTTCTAGGGCCTCAAAAAAGGTTATTTTGTGACTCCGTTTGATTTTCGGCGATGCCACCACTGCTCTAAATGCCTTCTGAGGGCACCTAAACTCCTCCACACTCTTCATCAACAAGTAATAGATCAATTTCATCTACTAGCCTTGAGCCAAACTAATAAAACAGTGTCACGAGCCCGAAAGTTTCGTTCCAGGGCCTCAAAAATGGTTATTTTGTGACTCCGTTTGATTTTTGGCGATGCCACCACTGCTCTAAATGCCTTCCGAGGGCACCTAAACTCCTCCACACTCTTCATCACCTAGTAATAGATCAATTTCATCCACTATCCTTGAGCCAAACTAATAAAACAGTGCCACGAGCCCAAAAGTTTCGTTCCAGGGCCTCAAAAATGGTCATTTTGTGACATCGTTTGATTTTTGGCGACGCCACCACTGCTCTAAATGCCTTCCGAGGGCACCTAAACTCCTCCACACTCTTCATCCACTAGTAATAGATCAATTTCATCCACTAGCCTTGAGCCAAACTAATAAAACAGTGTCACGAGCGCGAAAGTTTAGTTCCAGGGCCTCAAAAATGGTTATTTTGTGACTCCGTTTGATTTTTGGCGACGCCCCCACTGCTCTAAATGCCTTCCGAGGGCAACTAAATTCCTCCACAATCTTCATCAACTAGTAATAGAACAATTTCATCCACTAGCCTTGAGCCAAACTAATAAAACAGTGTCACGAGCCCGAAAGTTTCGTTCCAGGGCCTCAAAAATGGCCGTTTTGGGACTCAGTTTGATTTTCGGCGACGCCCCCACTGATCTAATTGCCTTCCGAGGGCACCTAAACTCCTCCACACTCTTCATCAACTAGTAATAGATCAATTTCATCCACTAGCCTTGAGCCAAACTAATAAAACAGTGTCACGAGCCCGAAAGTTTCGTTCCAGGGCCTCAAAAATGGTCATTTTGTGACACCGTTTGATTTTCGGCGACGCCACCACTGCTCTAAATGCCTTCCGAGGGCACCTAAACTCCTCCACACTCTTCATCAACTAGTAATAGATCAATTTAATCCACTAGCCTTGAGCCAAACTAATAAAACAGTGTCACGAGCCCGAAAGTTTAGTTCCAGGGCCTCAAACACTACAAGAAATCTGGGCTTCTGTGACGATTTCCAGATGACAAAGCACATATCTGTCATTAAAAGAGGTTGTTTATGACGACTGATCACATGATGACAACTGTCTATGACCAAACTGTGTCTTTGTCATAAATATCGTCACAGTATAGTCTGATTGTGCTCTATGACGATAGATCAATGACAATTGTTGGTCATCATAAAATATAAAACTATTATATTTTTTTAAAAAAAATCTTATTATCCTATGTGGTTCCTAGACCACAAATCTTGTGTCTAGTATACTCTTGCTGTCCAAGACACCTCTAGTCTTATTTTCTCATTAAATTAAAAAAATCATAAAAACCTAGCTTATTTTTGGATTATATATACTAAAAAATGCGACGGCTGCAAGGTCGAAACTATGACCTTACACGGATGACTGCCACTCCAAAGTTTCAATTGCGAGTGAACTGGCATTCATTCTGGTTTAATCGGTTACGGGATTAAAGGGGAAAAATTTAAAAAAAAATTGGACTCCCTAGGAATCGAACTCCACCTCCGATAGCAAAGGCCGACTGGACTAACCACTGCGACATCAATCTGGTAGTGTGCATGAGAGAGTTCAAGTTCTTTTTATTTAGAATCTGGATATAGAGAAAAGACATTGAAATTTACTGTGACCTCTTGCCCACAGCTGCACACAGCCGCATCTATTCCGCCGCCGCCTAGAGACCGCAGATTCGCGCCGCCGTCTAAAGGTACACGCTGCCGGTCCAGGTCAGCGCCGCCAACTCCAGATCAGCGCCGCCGGGCATCACGGCCCCTCATAGAAGCTGTCTATCTCCACGCGGCTGACTGTCGGTGGCCGCCGTTGTCTGTCCGCCAGCCATCGCCATCTCCGTCTGTCCAAGCTCCTCGCGAAAGCCACCGGCCACCGTTGTCACAGAATCCCTCCCACGCTCTTCCGCACTTTCTGTTACCTGCACGCAGGCTCTTACCGGTGGATCCAGATCCACGCCGGCTGTTGGCTGCAGATCCACGCCGGCCAGCGGCTGCAGGCTGCCTCGACGCCGGCCAGCGGCTGCAGGCTGCCTCGACGCCGGTCAGCTGTTGCAGGCTGCTTCAACGCTCCACGCCGGCTAGCTGCTGCATGCTGCTTCAACCCTCCACGCCGGTGTTGCGGTCTCCACGTAGTTGACTGCTTTATTGCCTTGGATCAGAGGTACATATGACCCCTTGTTTTTTTTGTTTTACCAACTAGCAGTTGCCCCTGCTGCTATGAGCAAACAAAAATTAGAGATGTGTTATAAATAATTATATCCCTGATCTGCATATTATCGCCAAAGGATTTGCATATTTTACAAAAGTATTTCCCCATGCAGTTCCCACAGTTGGAGCAGTTCTGTTGCACATATTGATCGAAATGAACAGTTTTCAAACACTTAATAATTAGCCAAAGATGAATGTCTCCGAAACACTATTGGAGGAGTAGGTTTCAGTAGACAACTTACATCCTGTTGTTTGGAGCAGACAGAGTAGATTGGGTGTCCATTATATGCCAAATCAAACAACAATCAGGCATATTGATCTAAATTCACAGCTAATCTGCTACTATGTCTAGTGGCACCTGTTGGGCTAGGCGTGTCACCTGATCTAGATAAGAAACACGACACTAACCATATCCAATTCCAGGTCTCTCCTCTATCAATTATCAATATATATTTGCCTGGCATAATCCTGCCAGCGGTTTTTGAAGATCTAATTCCAAGTCCAGGTCCTCAATTATGCAGCACTCAATAAACTGAGTACAGTTAGATCCTATTCAATTTGATCCTTGAATATGCCTTTTTAGTATCTCTTCCTCATTACCCTTTTCTCCAGTCACCCGACGCTTCTTCTAGTGCCACTGTGAATCAGGCTTAAAAATCTTGTGGACCACAGTGCCAACCACTTGGCTAAGTCGCGTAGAGCAGATTGCAGGAGAAGTGTCATTTTTTTGTGACAAGTGGTCCTGTGTAGTTCAGTTTATATTCATGAAGTTGATAACAGTGAATGCATGCATAGATTAGTAGTGAGTCATGGTCAGTGATATTGTCTTATCTCTGTTTCACAGATGGATAGAAGTTGGGTAAATACTAGGCTATTTAGCAAGGCATATCTAGATGGGATCACTGATTTCATGAACTTTGTTTCCGATAATCTGGGTGACAGTCAGGAGATATTATGTCCATGTCGTAGGTGTTTGAATCAGTTACATCGACATAAAGGAGAAGTGGAGGATCACTTATTAATTTATGGGATGACTAACACATACACTAATTGGATACATCATGGAGAACCATTGCTGGTCAGATTGAATATGAATTATGAAACTGAGATGAATGAGCCTGAAGTTGACCCAGATGATTGTACAATCCATGAGATGGTACAGGAGCTGTACACAGCTGAAACTCATGGACCTGCAACAAAGTGGCTGTGATTTCTCCATGGACCCACGAATTAGGTGGCTGCAAAAGGGATTTGAAGGCTGGTGTTAGTCTACAACTTGGTGGCTGTGATTTCTTCTGGTACTTTTCAACTTAGGTGTAGTTGATGTATGGTCTATGATCCGCTCGTTTTGGAACTAGGTGTTGGCATTGTTGGTAGGCTAGAACTTTTGGCACTGCTGGTGCAAATTTTGGTGCTTGTTGCTAAAGGCTGGAACTTTGGTGTTGTTTGCTGGCAGCTTTGGCTGGTTTCTGGTTATCGCCACTTGTTGGCTGTTATGATAAGTGGCTGGAAAATTGTTATGGATGGAACTTGTCTAGTGTTGGATGTAATGAATTATGGCTGTAATGAATTCTGTTGTGGCTGAAATATATGTCTGCATTATTATAATTGTGCAATTGCTAATTGTGGTTCAAAACCTATGATTATTTCTCTAATTGGGTTGCAAATAATTTGGTTATGTATTGTATTATTGGGCTGGAATGAAAAAAATATATATATGGGCTTGTATTGTGATGTTGGGTTGTAATAAAAAACAATTTGTAATTGGGCCAAAAAGACCATGCTGTATGGCCCAAAAACGAATTGGGCTGATAGTAAAAAAAGCCCATGCTGTATGGCCCAAAACTGAATTGCTACATCACTCGCCACGTCATCTACTAGGCCACATGTGTGCCATGTCATCAAACACGTGGCGCTATCTTGTTCAATATGTTATGATGAATTTAGTTTGTCACTCTATTAATGACAGAGAACTATCGTCACTGTATCAATGACGATGTCCTCTGGTGGTCACAGAAGGTGCTTAGTGACCCACCTTCTGTGACGACACCTCCTTTGTCACTGCAGTCAGACAGTGACACGAAAAAAGCTGTAATCATCATAATCTAGTTGTCACAGAAGGCCAGGATTCTTGTAGTGAAAAATGGTTATTTTGTGACTCCGTTTGATTTTTGGCGATGCCACCACTGCTCTAAATGCCTTCCGAGGGCACCTAAACTCCTCCACACTCTTCATCAACTAGTAATAGATCAATTTCATCCACTAGCCTTGAGCCAAACTAATAAAACAGTGTCACGAGCCCGAAAGTTTCATTTCAGGGCCTAAAAAATGGCCATTTTGGCACTCGGTTTGATTTTCGGCGACACCACCACGGCTCTAAATGTCTTCCGAGGGCACCTAAACTCCTCCAGACTCTTCATCAACTAGTAATAGATCAATTTCATCCACTATCCTTGAGCAAAACTAATAAAACAGTGTCACGAGCCCGAAAGTTTCGTTCCAGGGCCTCAAAAATGGTTATTTTGTGACTCCGTTTGATTTTCGGCGATGCCACCACTGCTCTAAATGCCTTCCGAGGGCACCTAAACTCCTCCACACTCTTCATAAACTAGTAATAGATCAATTTCATCCATTATCCTTGAGCCAAACTAATAAAACAGTGTCACGAGCCCGAAAGTTTAGTTCCAGGGCCTCAAAACTGGTTATTTTGTGACTCCGTTTGATTTTTGGCGATGCCACCACTGCTCTAAATGCCTTCCGAGGGCACCTAAACTCCTCCACACTCTTCATCACCTAGTAATAGATTAATTTCATCCACTAGACTTGAGCCAAACTAATAAAACAGTGTCACGAGCCCGAAAGTTTCGTTCCAGGGCCTCAAAAATGGCCATTTTGGGACTCAGTTTGATTTTCGGCGACGCCCCCACTGCTCTAAATGCCTTCCGAGGGCACCTAAACTCCTCCACACTCTTCATCAACTAGTAATAGATCAATTTCTTCCACTAGCCTTGAGCCAAACTAATAAAACAGTGTCACGAGCCCGAAAGTTTCGTTCCAGGGCCTCAAAACTGGTTATTTTGTGACTCCGTTTGATTTTTGGCGATGCCACCACTGCTCTAAATGCCTTCCGAGGGCACCTAAACTCCTCCACACTCTTCATCACCTAGTAATAGATTAATTTCATCCACTAGCCTTGAGCCAAACTAATAAAACAGTGCCACGAGCCGAAAAGTTTCGTTCCAGGGCCTCAAAAATGGTCATTTTGTGACACCGTTTGATTTTCGGCGACGCCACCACTGCTCTAAATGCCTTCCGAGGGCACCTAACTCCTCCACTCTCTTCATCACTAGTAATAGACAAGTTCCAATCCATTATAGACTTGAGCGCAACTAAAGTAATCTAACAGTGTACGAGCCACATGCCGCAGCCTTCTTGCTTCTCACGCTCCGATAAATGTTGTGATACTTATCGTCTGGAATGATAACGAGAAAGAATGATGGTTAGACCAGATGGGCACATACAATCGAACCTCGGGTTGGTGTTATTGTTGACCCGGATGTGTCGGATTAGGGTAACCCGTTGTTGGCCTGCTAGATTGAGAAACTGTGAAGTACCGATCATATGCCTACGGTAAGCCCTGCCTTGGTGGTTCTTAAATGAGAACGGCTAATCGCGCACTGGGAGTGGAGAGATGGCGGGAGTACTAGCTACCCTCGTGGGTCGAAGTCCCGGATTGGAGGTGTACAAGTACTCTCGGGTGGCGCGGACCCGGTCTTGTTTAGAGGATCCAGGCTGGGGTTGGTATATGTGTGATCACGGGTCTACATATATCGTATGATCGTGGAAACTCCCAGATCTGGTTGAATCGATTCGAATCGTCGTGCTCCTCGTTAAGGAGACTCAATCTTTCGACCCGCACCGTAGAATGAAAATGGTTTTGGTTTAAGAAAGAATAATGATGCTCTCTCACTAATGATTTACTTTCAGTTCTTATCAAGTATTCAAATGATTAAGTAAAATTTGGATCTAGAACTACTTTAGTAAGCTTTTATGCAAATGAAAAATACTGTTGAGCCTACCCAAGCCAGCATACCTGTTCTTCTCTTCTCTTGTCGGGTCAGTCTTGTTGAGTACCTTTGTACTCAGGATTTGTTAATCCACTGTTGCAGGTGACGTTCACGAGCAGCCTTGTTTCGAGGCTTGTTGCGTGACCGTAGTTGAGGAGGATGTGTCCGGGGAGGAGTAATGCAACCCTTAGGCGGGGTTGTTTGTGTGAAATACGGTTTTATTAATGCTACTTCCACTACCTAGGGTAAAGTTTTAAAACTATGGTTTGTAATAATAACGTGAGTTTGAACAACTGGTTTGTAAAACTTATGGTGTAACACTTCCGCACTTTTATTCTCTGATGTATATTATTTGTGAAATGTTGTAATACTGCAATGACTCTTGCAATGATCCTGGGAGTGTAAAGAAACGTGGATGAGTCGGGTTACTCAATGACACGTGGTGGGTCTTTTGGACTATTGGGCACAATGTAGGTCTGTCCGAGGTCTGTAGGACAAGGACACATACACGTGGGCCCTAATAATCCAGGAGGTTCCGTCACAGGCATACACCCATGTATCCACAATCTCCCCCTTGATGAGTGCATTGTCAACTACACACACAAATCATAATGAAATAGTGAAGGACCGAAAGTGCTACTAGAAAGCGACCAGAGGGGGGTGAATGGGAGCTCCAAAATTTCTTTTCAGAAACTTATTGCCACTGTCCCGAGAATCCCCCCAAGAGCAAACCTAGAGTTCGAGTAGTGTCCACGACCCTAGATGTAGGGTTGATGCTTCCAAGAAGCACAACAGGACACAACACAACCCTAGAACGAACTGCGGGCGAAACTGCGCGAAACAGAGATGACCGGACTCACCCTGCGTCCAGTCAGAGTGCACCGGACGCGTCCGGTCTGGCAAAAACCAGTTTTGGGACCTTACTGTCTTCGACCGGACTCGCTACTCAGAAGTGTCCGGTCATTGCGTCAAGCGTCCGGTCGCCAGAACAAAACTCTGATGAATAGTGAGAACGTTGAGTCCGATCAGTGCAACGTCGAGCGTTCGGTCTCGAGCATCGGGTCAAGTCACGAAAAGCACAGGATGGACATTCAACGACCGGACTCTCTGCCCTAGCGTCCGGTCTGCACAACGTCAGCGTTCGGTCACCCCGAAAGTTCAGCGTTCATCCACCGATTTGATCCAAACTCTCCCAAAACGAAACCTCTAGGGTTCAAACTTGGCGAGGTGAATCATAAGAAGGATAGTGAGCTATCTCTAAGAGATCATGGCTCGCTCCTATCTCCAAATCGATGAATCAAAGAAATTCGGAGGAAAAGAGAAAAACTTGACCCGAAATGAAAATCGTTCGATCTACTAGCTCGAGAGGTTTGGGGAGAATTCCTTTGGTGGAAAGAAGCGCCTCATGATCTAGAACAGCTTGGTTCAAACGGACTTGCCGAAGATGAACCGAGTAGAGAGATCGATCGACGGGAAAAACATGGAGAAAAGCAACCCGCGAAGAACAAGAACAAAACGCGAATCACAACCACGAATCCCAACTGAAAATCGTCCCCCCCCGAGGAGACAACGGGATTACGGTCCCATTTCCTCAAAATCTCCAGTACACAGAGGAATGATTAGCCGTTTTTGTGGATCTCAGTAGCTACAACAGGGGAGAGGGAGAGCAGGAAAACCCTGAAGGCAAAGTAACAAAATGACTGAGATATTGAGGGAGGTCGGTGTCTCCCTCTACTTATACTAACATTATTCCCACTCTGAAGGACCGAGAATACAATAGCAAGGCGACCAGAGGGGGGGTGAACGGGAGCTCAAAAATTTCTCTCGAAACTTTGGCCTTTGTCCCACAAATCAACCCCAAAAGCTACGAACGAAACCGTGACGCCCACGACCCTTGGAAGAGGGTGGAGGATCCCTAGGATCACAACGAGGCACCACAAAGCGGTAGCGAACCAAACGTCAAACGCACCGGCACAAGTTCGACCCTCAAAACCCAAGTCCCGAACATAGATAGATGGCTATGTCGAGAAATCCCTAAATACCTATGTTAACAAGTAGCAAAGATACCTAGAAAGGTTCCTTGATCAACTCTAGGGCCAAACGGGAAGTCCGGAAACCAAGCAAAGAATCCGGGAGAGCAAACGCACTAAAACTCAACAATCAGCCAACTCGCGGACTGTCCGGGCTACAGACCGCGGACTGTCTGCCCAACGGCGGACTGTCCGGGATCAGGTGGCCGACTGTCCGCCGGCCAAAAGATCAAAACAACAGTGTTGCTGAAACACCTCTGGACAATCCCGGACTGTCCGCGGGTTGTAACAGCGGACTGTCCGCCGGTCAACCTGGACACAAATAGTAGGAACCCGCGGCCACTGATCTGGCCATGTCCCCAACGCGCGGACTGTCCGCGGAGGAAACGGTGGACTGTCCGCGACCTCTTAGTGAGGGCGATTTTGGTCGTCCCTCACACAACTCTTCCCAAATCCGAATCAAAACTCAATCCCACGTTCCCAAACTTGGAGAAGATGTTCACGAGGCAGTTAGGAGACTATCAAATCATCCGCTCCAATCAACTCAAACACCGGGAAATCGAAAGGGGAGGAGTATGAATGAAAAAGTGCCACGAAAATGAAATCAACCCGATCTACTTGTTCGTGAGGAGTTAGATGAATTCCTTCGGTGGAAATGATCTCCTCACTATAAAGAACAAGTTGATTCAAACGGATTTCGCAAAGACACAATAGAGAGGGAGATCGAGTGATGGGAAAATCGCGGAGAAATGAAGAACGCGAAGAACACGAACAAAACGCGAATCAAGTCATCGATCTACAACCGTGTGGCTACCACACGCTACAACAGTGAGATTACGGTCTCACTTCCTCAAAATCTCCAGTACACAGAGGTATGTTTCTCTGCGGATCTTAGCTAACTATAGTAGGGGATTGGGAGAGCAGGAAACCCTAGAAGCAAAGAGCTAATGACTGAGATGGAATGGGAGGAGGGTGTCTCCCTCTACTTATCCAAATTCTAATTCCTACTCTACCCCTCACTAATTACAATTACAGAGCGAACCAGCTAAACCCTAGGGTTATTCTGGACCAACTCATGGTAGGTGGTGATCCGACGGCCACGCCCGCACAACAGGTAGCGTTGCCTGGACGCAACCTCACCGATCGCCGCCACGTGCCACCACCGCTCTGCTTGTCCTTTTCCCGGACGTCGCACCCCCGGTTTTTTGTCCCAAACCGGGAAACCAGCCTTCACAGCCAACCCCCGATTTTGAGGCCCAAACCGGGAAACCAGCCATCCATGGCCTGAGTTTTGTGGCCCAAACTCAGCAAACCCGCAGCACCCAGGTTTTGAGGCCCAAACCTGGAAACCGTCCTCAGCCCGAGTTTTGTGGCCCAAACTTGGAAACCATCCGCGCCCAGGTTTTGAGGCCCAAACCTGGAAACCGTCCACTCGGTGGTTTTTCTTTGGCTCAACCACCAAACCGAGCCGTAGATGGGATGCACCGCTCGTGCACCCCGTCCACCCGCAAGTCTGCACTCGTCGATGTCCTAGGCTGTCAGCCACCACAGCTGATCCTCAGGCCACCAGTCCCTCAGTCCAAGCCTCACGTCCACCCTTCGCCACTCTTGGTCCCTCGGCACGGCACGTCTCTACTTGACCTTCACCTTGCCTTTGATCACTGTATCCGTGCTCGACACCTGCACAACACAAGCCAAAGAACGTGCGCATAATCCCAGTTGACAATCACTCATCACTCAGAGACTCGGCATACACCCATGTATCCGCAATCTCCCCCTTGATGAGTGCATTGTCAACTACCAACACAAAACATAATGAAATAGAAGAAAGGAAGGAAGAAAGAGAGAGAACTCGACCAAATGACCCAAAACCATAGTAAAGCCGAAGAAGGTCAAGTGGAAAGAGCAAGACAACTTGATCCCCAAAGACATGGGCAACGGCTCGACGCGACCAATCAAAGCAAAGCTAGCCCTCAAGAAGAGGTAGAACAGGCTCAACACCGCTAGCAAGAAAACTTGATACCAATTGAAAGATCAACTGAAATTCAAGCAAAACAGAGCTAGCCCTCAAGAAGAGGTAGAACGGGCTCAACACCGCTAGCGAAGCAGCTCGATACCAACTGTTACCAACTCAA